>OZ037995.1:5604430-5846930 GCA_964035705.1 Porites rus
AACTTGCCCTGAGGATGCAGATCTTTCTAAACCTCAGCCATACAAGTACTTTGTCTATATGGACCAAGGAAATCCAAGCCAAGACTGAACTATACTGTGACACTTTTTGACTCCAATCATCTAGCACACATAATACCTGTAGTTCTTTGGCAACAGCAAAAATTTGTGTCACTGTAGAGTTTTTGCTTTGTTTTATTCTGAATTTGAGAGCAATTTCCAAGTATTAGGAAGGGCGATTTATCGGAGGGTTTCTTGCGAGTTTGGGGGACTTACATTACTTGAGGGGCTTATTTTCGGAATTTTACATTATTTACTAGCTGCAATAAGGTATCAAGACACAGTGCTTAAAAGTCCTCTCATTATCCGCTCTGCCTTAATCCTTTGTAGGTCTTTGTACTTAAGCCATGTTTTGATTTGTTCTACATTATATTCTCCAGGATCTTGCTCAAATTTTGAAACTGGAACACTCCTAAAAATGTCAAAAGGGCCAGCAAAACTGATAGCAAACTGTTTTTTTTTTTCATACAGCACTCTTGCAGAAATGGCCCATGTTTGCCTGAGTCTTGGTAGGGGTCACATTTAGGTGACATCATCTGTGCACAGCCCTTTTTAATTTTTTTACTCCTTAAAGGAACAGTATCCCGCTACTGCACATGCACCAAACTTTGATTTTTGGACAGGATGTTGCAAAATCAAAAGAAGCGAGGAGAGTAAGAGAACATTGAAAAATCCGTTTGCATCACGCTTGGCCGAGTTCAATACGACACTAGAACTACTCAGGATTTCAGATCACTGATATATTGTTCCTGTTATGTTTCGATTTGGGCAAAATCTGGATTTTTTGGTGTTACTTTTATTACCGTTGGCCGGAGGACCAAAAGATTGGAAGTGCTTTGATGCTGATTGGAGGCTTATTTCTTCTGCCAGCTTCCATACAAGCTCAGATAATTGTGAAAGGAATACACAGAAATGAAACAGCAACAATAAAGACTGTAAGAAAGAAACCATTGAGACATTGATTGACTGAGATCTTGTGGAGGGGAGCTTCGCGAAGCAGAATGTTTTGCAACGATGCGTTAGTAAACTTTTAAATGAACTTCCCTACGGCCGACAAAATCAAACAAACAGGCGTACATGTTTAGAAAAACTAGTGCCATGAAATCATAATATAATTTTAGACTAACCTTTCTGATGATTCATAGCGTTGAGATTGCATTTTTTATTTATTTATTCAAACGTTTGAGGCTAGAACGCGAGCAAATCAGGCAGATATTACTGGACTTGGAACAATTGACCTCTGACACGAATTTCAAATTAGAAAATATGTTTTTAAAGTGAGTGGAACGAGATTTTTGGGTCGTGAGGCGGCCCTGCTAGCAATAAAATGGTGATGAGTCTTAACCACGAGCCAAATTTTTATATAAGACAAAAGACTTCTTCGAAAGTCTAAAATATTACTTGAGAATATAAACAACAAATCTCTGTCGGCGGTGCGGTCCAGAAGGAAATCTTGTCGAGTCAACATGACAGTTCTATTGTCTTTTGAAGAAAAAACAGATGATGCTCGCACGTGCGCATAATCAGGACACTGTCCCTTTAAATGTGGTGTTTATTCAGAGTGGTCCTTATTTGAGGGTGGCATTTATTCATAAGTTCAAAAGAATTGTTTCTTTTAAGTTACCAGTATAACTAACAGAAACAATTGATTGCATTGGCCCAGTGCTTGTATGATGGGCGGGGTAAATAAAAACAAGAAACTGTAGTGCATGAGTACCATACCTTCATAAGCCTTTTGAATTTTACTGAATAACTCAACAGGAATCTGTGAAAATAAGTGCAAACAAACTGTTGTATATACTATCACTTTTATGAAAAGGCAGTAATCATTAGCCACTATGAGGATAGGCAGGGGTACTGGCATGATTTTTACATGTAAACTTAATCTTACTGCCAAATTACAATGTCTACAGTGAAACAATCCTTCATGCGACTACCCAGAAGCCAAGGAACTCTGGTGGTATTTAACCCATTCGCCCCTGAGCCGCGATCCTAAAAGCTTTCCCAAAAACAACTACCACCACTAGCTTCAAAACACGTTTCTCGGCAAAATTCCCAGGAGATGGTCATATTAACAAGGTTTTCAGGAAACGGCTGCCTGTTTTTTAAAGTTTGGGTCAGAGAACCTTGTTTTATTACATGGTAAAGGATAGCTGTTGAGGAAAAGAGGAGTTTGTCGCTTCACAAAAAATTATACGCCCCCAAACTTTATCGACGGCATCTATATCTTTGAACTCTGGTGACAGTTGAAATTTTGGCGGGCGAAGAAAGTCGTTCGCACTAGAAATGGCTCCCTGTTAAAATTTTTTTTGCAAAACAAAGAAAACTTTGCTTTGTGCCAACAGGGCCTAATTTTTTTTAACCTTACTTTCATTTTCGCGGGATCTTGATATGATATAACATGCAAACGCGTCTGTACTCTGTAAGCAGCTTTAAGCTCATTTTGGTTTACCTGAAATGCAATAAAATACACTTTACATGATTGATTAAGTATTTCGCTATTTGTTTCTATCTGAAAGACTATTTTTACCTCATTTCTGACGTTCAAAACAGCGTAATAATCAACTTCAGCCTCTTCTGGCCCCGCCATCTTTCAATTTTACCGCTGAAAATCGGCGGCTCGAGATTATGAAGTACCTATCATTTTGAAGACATCCTGCTGACTGATAGGACTGCGGGCATTGTCGAAAGCCCTGATTGGTTCAAATCAGATTCAAATTAAGATTTGACTATATTTCGAAGAACAGCATTGCCTGTCAAAAAAGATACAGAAGTATTGGTATTGTAGCCCTAATGGATGTTTAAGTCCGACGAGTAAAATTTCACCACCAAGTCTCGTTTTCAAAATATAAAGTTGCGAAGTTTTAATCACATAAATGAATTCCCAAGGCAGTTCAGTTGAAAAGAATAGCCACGCACAAATAGTGCAGATGCGAAGAATTTTGCTTTCAACCGAGGCTTGGTGGACTGTCTGGTCAAATTTGCTCGTCTGACGTAATGACGCATAAGAGCCGCAAACTAGGGGAGTGCATTCGATAGGGAGGGGGGGAGGTAGTGAGTGGTAGTGGTAAGAGGTTGCAAAATCTGATGGGCTTGTAAGATTGAGAAATCAAAATCAAACACTTTTATCACTATGAATATCACCAGCTGTCTTTATCAGTGCAGGAGCCGATTATCGGCTCCTGTCAGTGTTATTGTTTATCCCCCTTCCCCCTTAACAATTCGTGACTATTTCATTTTTCCTTAAAAATGCATGAACGTACTGTACTTATCCGGGGCGGATCTGCGGTGGGGGGTCGGGGGGTTCGATGGAACCCCCTAAGTTTAAACAGCTAACGTCAAAAATTTGTAAAATATAAAATAAATACAGTGAATCTTAAATATGATAAATGCAATAAATTTATAACAAAGCTAAGCCTCTATTGCTCAATAAAGCTAAAACGTTTTCTCCATAAAACAAAAAAACAAATAATGTTTGGTTCACTGTGAATGTGGCTCTTTTTAATGTCTCTTTTCTCATGCTTCTGCGCCAGGATTTGCGAGGATCAATCGATCCAGGAAAGGAAGTATTTACTCTATTCTAACGCATGCGCATACGCATGCTTCTCGTTTTCGTAACTTTTGAAACGCCAGTAGTGGATCTAGAGAGCAGGGGTACTCCCTTAAATGGCCCCATTTGTTTTTTAGTTCTTGAATTTGCGACTTTCATTGCGAAAGACTACATTCAACATTCATCTGGAAGCCAAATGCCCTTATGAGATTAAAAGGAGAAATACGTTTTAGTTCTGAACGTCGGCTACATCAGTAAGTCTTAAGAGTTTGAGCATAAGGTCCCTATCGATTTCCGAAGGCCGAAACTGGACCCGCCAGATCCTGCGCCAGATATTGAGAGAAGAGGCCATTTAGTAAAAGCATTATACATAAAAAGAAGCTTAAACACAATCCGATGCGAGACCGGTAACCAAAAAAGTTGTACTAGTGTAGGGGTGATGTGCTCATATTTCTTCACATCAGTAACAAAACGAGCAGAACAAAGTGATTGGTTCTATTAGCCTTATCAGGGGCGTAGCCAGCCTGTTGTTTCCTAGCGGGAGCCCTGAAGGGATTGGGTGAGGGTTTGTAGGTAAAGAACTATCAGGTGGATTGGTGCAAATGGATCAATGCAGAATAAAACGTGTGTAGTTAACCGCAATGGGATGAAAATAAAAGGAATAAAACACAAACTGAGGTAACAAACATCAGAAACAACAAATGCACAGTAAATGCATTGTATAACTGATTTTTATAATATCGAACTTGACGTTTCGTATGCTTCGACATACATCTTCAGAAGTGACCGTTAACATGAGTAGTAACTAAATTTAAATTTAAAAAAAACAAAGTAATATAAGTAACTAATCAACGTGAAGGAAAAAAAGTTACTACTCATGTTAATTGTCACTTCTGAAGATGTATGTTGAAGCATACGAAACGTCAAGTTCGCTATTATAAAAGTCAGTTACGCAATGCGTTTGTTATTTCTGATGTTTGTAACCGCAGTTTGTGTGTTATTCCTTTTAAAACTGAGATGGCCAAAAACCAAGAGGATTTACGGCATGAAATTAACTTTGTTTGGTAGGAGCCACTTCAGGATCCATGGTCAATTCCTTAGAGTAAGCAGAGTAAGTGCCCAACACCTCTTAAAAACAATACAAACAAGGAAACAAGGAGTTTAATCTAAGTGATTCTAGCAGGTAATCAAAGTAAACAAAGGGGACCCCTGCAACCCCGGCTGTAAATACACCGTCTTTAAATAGGAATCAATCCCAAACATAGAATGTTTTCTCGACTTTATAAAACCATAAAATTTATCTTTTGGGCCCTCTCTCAGACCCAAATGACTGATTTCCCTACCCTTTTATATACTTCAGCTAGTGTAATCGCTATCCTTTCATATACCAGAAGTCTGAAAACGTTACCCCTTTCGGGCGGAGCCTCCCCGTATAGGCCATCATGGGGAGTGCCCGTATTAAGTTAGGGGCACCCAATGTCAATTTTCGAAAAAATCTGTTCGGAAAACGAATTGAGGTCTAGACTTTTCGGAAAATTTGTTGTAAAATTTCTTGCTTGCCTGCCTCTCCTAGGATTTTCGAACATCTAAAAAATGGTATGATTGCCCATTTTAACGGATTTTTACACTAAAAAGGTCACCTAGAATTTTCGGGAGCCTTTTTTCTGGCTGAAATTTTCGAAAAGGTAAGGTTTGATCCGCATAATTTCCGGATCACTAGACTTTCAGCTAGGAAATCCGAACAAATGAAAAATTTTTAGGGGATAAAAATATGCCAATATCTACCATTTAAATACTGAAATACGTTTAACAATGCTATGTTTAAGTAGATTTGAACTATATTCTCGTTGGGTGCCCTTGTTAAGTCTAAGTTCACACAGTATTAACATGCCATTTCTTGACCTGATTGTAACGCAAATTTTTGTTAAGCTCGGGCTTAAAGGTTTAAAGACAGCTACGCCCCTTCTTATATTCCGTATTCTTTTCCATTTCCTAAAACAAGCAATCCTGCTTTTCAAAAAGAGTAAGAGAAGCATTAAAGTTTTTTCGTCTTTCTTTTAAAAGTCGATAAAAGCGATACGAATATATAACGCCGTTAACTCTTTTATGATTGCTTTGGCACTGGTCCATTTTAGTAAAAAAAAAAGAAAAGAATCTAACACTATACTTCCGCCTGCCAATACAATATAAAGTGCACTTTAAGGATCACATAGTTCACAAATTATCCAATCATTAGACAATAAACCAACTACGTAGCAAACGAGCAACACGAAAGACTTTGTAAACGCTAAAAGCCATGCAAGAGAGAAACTTCTGCTCGCAGCTGAGTACAGTCAACTAGCTCATCGGTTCCTTACAAGCTATTGTTCATGAACAGTCCGAAAGGTCAAGACAATGGCGAAAAAAAAACTCAAATGGTACGATATCTTGGAGGTTTTTTTTGGAACCATTGTTAGCTTTGCAGACCCCATCACTGATATTCTCACACTAGTGGAATTCTACCGCGAAGATCACAAGACATGGTTCGGTGTGGGGCTTACATTCATTATTTTTCCTTGTTTGGTTTATGTCATAAGTCACGCTGTGTTTGAATCGAGAGATGATGGAGAATCAGAACAGGAAGAGCGCCAGAGTAGGGCTTGCAAATACACATATATTTTATTCCTTGGATGTAATCCACTCTTTCCGGCCTGGCTGAAACTGCGAACGCTTTTTTTCTACCTAAAGAAGTTACTAAAATTAAGGCAAGGTAGCAACAACGATCAAAAGGGTGAAGACTTCGACGGTCTACTGAGTTTAAGCAAATTCGCTGTTCTGGCCGAGGCCGCTCTTGAATCAGCTCCTCAGTTTATTATTCAGCTGTACGCCATGGTTGTTCAACAGGAATCGGTGTCGATTATTCAAATGGTTTCCCTGCCTGTGTCTTTCCTCAGCTTGGCTTGGGCGTCTACTGTTGCTGATGAGTTCATTCACAGTGACGGAGGAGACCTCGATTTCAGCGTGAAAGAGAGAGTTCTAATGTTTTCAACGCACTTATTCATTTTAAGCAGCCGACTCTTTGCAGTTGCTTTGTTCACCGTAAGCTACAAGTGGTGGGTTACCACTGTTTTGATCTTTCACTGTACGGGGATAGCTGTATGTGACACCGTTTGGCATAGCAGAGGACGAGGCTGTGACCAACGAGTCAAAGGACGGAGCCCCTGTGTGTCTATTTTCTTTTTCTGCTTCAATTGGTTACGAGATAATTTGTCAATAGTAATAGTCATAATAGGTGACGACGGGACAAAAAACAGAAACAAACATTTAAGAAGAATGCAACTGGTCTCCAACGTACTGTTTGTGATAGAGAACATCACCATGATCCTGTTGTTTTATTTCAGTCATTTTCGTCACACCTGGTTCTCTTTACCAGTCACCATCTGTGTCTGTTTGTTTGCTGTACTTGGAGCCGTAATGAGGCTTACTCTCTTCTATTTCATAACGAAGGAATCAGATAGTCGCCGATCCAGGAGTACCCAACGATCATATGCACTGAGTAGCACTCGTAAAGTAACCCCTCCGTGGTTGCAGCAATATATATTTGAAACGTCGATATAAATAGCCTGACTTTGTACAGTGCGTCTCAAGTTAATTTGTGATCGGTGATAATGTTGGCTGAGACAGTGTATAATGTTTAAGAACCGCAACAAGGAAAAGTAGTGTCAATTAAGACACAAATTTAAACCATATTCTGTTGATTAATTCACCGTACTTGATTGATGTACTCATTTGTAAATCACTTATTATTTATTGTTGATTTAATTAGTCCAAGCTAAAACGAAACTAAACCAGTGGCGGGATCCACATCATCAGATAAGGGGGAAAGGGGGCGGTCATCCAGACCCTGAGATAAGGGGGGGGGGGGGTGAGGCGGGGGGGTCTCAAAAAAAGATTTTTCGTCCACGGCTTCGGGCCTCAGTTTGTTCTAAAAATAATGGGGGGGAACTCGGGCCCCCCAGGCTTCTCCCCTGGATCCGCCACTGTAAGCTTAAGTTATTCTGAGCTACACTCAACCGAGCCAAATGTTTCTTATTTACCCAGATTTAGTTGGTCATGTGTGTAACGTACGTGTAGATGACTAGAATGTGACATCAAACAATTTTAATCGCTCATGGTCATTTCGTTTATTGACTGGAGACATGAAGCGAAAGAAAAACTGATTGCTTCTCAACAATGTTAAGTTGGGGCTAGCAGTGAATTTTAGAAAATTGACTTTGTGATTTTGATATCCCTGTGGCTAAAAAAAGAATAGTTCTTTGTAATTTTTATATCACTGTGGCTACTAGCGTTCAGTTATGGTTGTTTGAGACTGGACAGCTACTAGCCTCCAACGCAAGCATTTTTAGGGGAGCTCGTAGACTGCAAAACAGTCCGTATTTTTGCGTATTCAAGTACGCACGAGCAGTCAAACAAAAGGTCTGGAACGAGGCTGAAAACAGAGAGAGAGACTGGGGAGAGACGCTAAAAATACGTTTTATTTTTCTCTCGCCTCACACGCCCTACGGGCTCGCGCGTAAGGCTCTTACCTCACTCGTTACCGATTTCTTTACTGATTTTGAGAAAAAAACCGACTGTTTTGCAGTCTAGGGAGCTCGTGGGGAGAGGTGAAAGACGAGCTCCCCTAAAAACGCCTACGTGGGAGGCTAGACAGCTACAGGACCAAGGTGAATTTTCAAGATAGAAAAACTTTGTCCCGACGTGAGCAAACAAATGGAAATAAAATATGTTATTTTTTCCCAACCAATCAGATTACACTTGGGTGAGATTTTACGGGTTAATATTTAAGCAAAGTTACAAAGAGCTTGAATGGGCGATGAATGTCATAACCAGCGTAAACCTCTTATTCCAGTGAAGTCGTAAAGCTGACAGAAATTAAACTATAGATTTCCTCTTCTGGGCCGAGTTGTTCAAAGCTAGGTTAAGATAACCCTGGGTTAGTACAAGATTTGGATTCAGATTTGAAAGCTTAAAAAACGTTTTAGTTTTACTTCTTTTTGTCTACGAGTTGATGATTGGAAGCTCTAAAAATAACAAAGAAAATTATCCGAGAAAATGCTTTTGAACACAAGAAAAAGAAACTCGGGTTAAATTTAACCCCGGGTTAAGCGCTAATCGGCCTTCGAACAACTGGGCCCTGATATGGTCGTTGTAGATGCTAGAATTACATAGTATCAACTACGTTTCTAAAGAATAATTTAGAACGACATAATGAATACTAAAAAGAATATACATTAGCTATAGTTTCGTAACCTCAGTCGTTTCTCTCAAATATAACCGAAAAAACCACCGTTTCCTAAAACTCTCCTATTATCTCCCGACCCACCCTAAGCGATAGGTAATGCCCGGTCCCTCAAACGTTGCCAACTCCATCTCCATACAGACCCTTTAATACAGATTTGTTTTTTCTTTCAAGGATACTTAAGGTTTTGGAGGTGAAAACCTGGATACGTAATATCCCAAGTTGGGAACATATAAATTACATTAATTTTTGTAAAACGAAAAATGTGACATGGGGTGCATAAGTGACTGAGAAGATTTATGTTATATAAGGTATCCCTGCGGGTTCTCTTTTCCCTTGGGAAGCTGAAAGTAAAATAACGCATTTCCTCGAATAATAGCTGTCCCTCCATTAATCGCCTCCCTCGAATAATCGCCCCCTTCGACGGAAATATTTCATTTAAAATATTTGCCTCCTTCGAATAATCGACCCCACCCCACCCCTCTCGCCATCATCTCTTTCTTTTATCCCCTCCCTATTAAGCTGAAGTGGAATTTGATCCAGGAAAACTGATCAGTGACGATTCAAGATCTGAAAATAAATCAAGGAACCAAATTTAAACACTTAAAAAGCCCATGTACAGTTTATTTGATGTGACAAGTTTTTTATTTGGTGGGATAATAAAACAAAATATTTAGGGCGCGACTTCCTGTGAGCAATATTTGAAATAATTGCCTTCCCTCAAATAATCTCCTTCCCTCGAATAATCACCCCCTTTTGATGAGAAAAAAGAAATAATCGCCCTGGCTATTATTCGAGGAAATACAGTACCCGGTCTTTGTTGCTGATGTTGGTTCCCTGATCACAGGTGACTTTCAAAGTGACAATTCTCATCAGAAGCAATTTGTGGTGTGGATGTGACAGATATCCTCCATTTTAAATCCACTTCAGTGCAAGCTCTACACTGTTTCTCGCTATGAGTACGTTTTGTCCATTCAATAACGCACGTGACCACAATGAATGTAACGGTCACACAGTTCACACAATATCCAGTCAATGCACAGCTATTGTAGCTCAGACAGGAAGTAATCATTCAAAAGGTGGAAGCCATGGCGGAAAAAGGACTCAAATGGCGCGACATCTTTTTGGCTCTTCTAGGAACCATTTTAAGCTTTGCCGACCCCATCACTGATATTCTCACATTAGTGGAATTCTACCGCGCAGATCACAACAAATGGTTCAATGTGGGGCTTGTATTCATTATTTTTTCATGTTCCCTTTATTTCCGAGTTCATTGCACACTCAATTTATACAAAAACTCGTCCAGTATCAAACTGATTCTCACGCGAGCGCTCCTTTTTGGTTTTCATCCATTCTGTCCAGCTTTGGTGAAACTAAAAATGCTTATTTCCGACCTCAAGAAACTCTGGAGGAGCAATGAAGTCCAACATTTTGATAATGAAACCAGCGGCGAGGAAGAAGACGATGTTCACCTACGGCGTGACGACAATAGATATTTTCTTCTGTTCGAGGCCGCTTTTGAATCAGCTCCTCAGTTTATTATCCAGGTATACGTCATGGCTGTTCAACAGGAATCGGTGACGATTGTTCAAATAATTTCCCTGCCTGTGTCTTTTCTCAGCTAGGCTCGTGCTTCCGTAGTTGCTGATCAGGTCTTTCACTATGACGATAGGAGAAACGATCGGCTAAATATGAAAAATAGACTTCTACACTTTGCAACGCATTTATTACTTTTGAGCAGTCGACTCTTTGCAGCTGCTTTGGTGACTGCGAGCTACAATACAGGGTTGTGGGTCTTCTTTATTTTCGCGTTTCATTACATTCCGATACTAATATGTGATTTAGTTTGGCTTCATGGCAGAGATTGTGAAGGCGGAATACACTTGAAGTCATTGGTTTACGTATTCTTATTCCACTGGCTACGAGATGATACATCATTGAGAATACTTGGGGCGTCAGCACAAAACAGAAATAAAGACGTAAGAAGAATGATGCTACTCTCTAACGTGCTATTTGTAATAGAAAACATCTCCATGATCCTGTTGTTTTATTTCAGTCCTTTTCCCCATACCTGGTACTCTTTGCCAGTCACGATGTATGTCTGTTTAGTGACTATTCTTGGAGCCGTAATGAGACTTACTCACTTCTATTTCTTAACGAAGGAATCAGATGGTTGATCAAATAGTACCGATCAAGTGCAGCCGGTATCGTATAGTTAAGATTACAGCATTATAAAACGAGGGTAGATTACAGTCTGATCTTACTGGTACGTCTGAGTGTATGTGATCTGTGATATTATGCAGGCTAACTATAATGTTTAAGAGTCACAACTAGCAGAAGAAGTGTCAACACACATTTAAACCATTATGTTATGTTGATTTACTGACTTATTTACCGTACTTGTACTAATTTGCGAGTCATTCAGTATTTAATAATGAATTAATTAATTAGTTCAAACGTAACTATATGAACTAAACTAATCAAAACTAATACTAAACCTATTCAATGACTCGAATGTGATTAGCAAACAATAAAATCGCTCATGGTCATTTTGTTGATCGGCTGAAGAAATGGAGCGGAAAAAAACTGATTACATCTCGAAATGATTGTTTAAAATATTGGTTAACTGACTGACTCCCATCTGAGGCTGCTGCACCATATACCAAGTGAATACAAGTCTCGAGTTACGTCACAAAGAACACAACGATGATCCCAAGCTCTTAGGGAAAGTTCATTTAATATGACAAGGAGGGGAGGATGAAGATATTGAAACTCGAAGCTTGAAATTTTAGCAGCCCCCCTCGCTAGGGGTTCAATTTTTTAGGAGCCCCCTCCTTGGTAGTCGAAAAAATTTCAGAGCCCCCCCCCCCCCCTCGAATTCCTTTGCTCCCCTGAAAAAAGATCGCTAGACTGTATTAAATATATTTACCGTTATTGTCTTCAATGGTTTATATTATGACAAACTTGAGATAGAGTTGTGATACAATTTTCTAAAGCATTTTTGGGATGAACAAGAGTGTAATAATTACTGAGACTACATTTGTTATATCTGTAAACCACGTGATATAGCTGAGTTGCACAGGTTATTAAATTGTTGAGTTGAAAACCATCCGATCTGTATGATGATGTCATGTGTTGGTTTTGAAGTATACAAATTTTCGGAGCCCCCCCTCCTAGCGCAACAATTTTTTCAGAGCCCCCACTTCGGGTGTCTTAAAATTTTCGGACCCCCCCCTCAATATCTTCATCCCCCCCCCCTTGTCATATTAAATGAACTTTCCCTTAAAAAATAATACAATAAACTCCACACAATAATAATAATATTACACAAGAGACCTTTGTCACTCGGCGCCATTTTCTCCCAAGAGATTAAAAAAGCTTTGTATTTGCACGGCTAACCCGTGAAAATACAAAGCTTTTTTAATCTCCTGGGACAAAATGGCTGCCGCGTGACAAAGGTCTATAATAGCTGTATATTGATTTGGTGTATCGAGCATCACCCTTAGCTGAAGTGTCACGTATCATGACCGATGTTGCCTGCGTGCAGACGGCTCCTATTTCCTTAATGCAAGAGCGTACTGTATTTACTGGGGCGGATCTTGAGGGGGGGGGGGGGGAGGAGGAGGGGTGGTGAGGGGGATTTGATCGAACCCAGTAAATAAAAACAGCTAACGTCAAAAACAGGGCTGAAGGTTTTCCCACCAGCGCCAAGATGAGTTTGCGTTCATTGTTGGACCTTGCTTGAACCTGGAAACCTTGCAACTTTCTGAAAAAATTTGCGAAATCAGTGCATGAAGACTGAGGTGTTTTGAAACAGAAGCAGTTGTATTTTTAAAAAGGTGATCTTGATTTTTTTTTCTTTGCAACCTGACTACTGACTACCCTGCCTACTGTGGTTTAACATGTCAGCTACAAGACCTTAGCCTTCAAGATAGGACTTGAAGATTTTGTCGGGTTCGTGAGCAAGCTGGTCGAAAGTTATGTTGATGTTATTTCCGTTTTTCCAGCCGATACTGATTACAGTTGGGTGAGACTTAATTTAAAGGGGAACTAGTTCTACCTGCTTATAGTGTAAGCTAAGTTATAAAGAGCTTGAGTTGGGTAAAAGTGTCAGAACCAGTTTGAATATAGCGATTCCAATAACCACTGAATGAAGTTGGACACGCCGTAACGGTTAGATTTCTTCTTTTGATATGATTGCCTGCATGAATTACATATCAACTGTAGCGTTCAAGCTATAGTTCCCATCGCCGATGACGGTAACGATCCCATCGCCCCCATAGACCCTTACAGATTTGTTTATTCTTCCAATGATACTTCAAAAGACTTTGGAGACCATTCTGGTCTTCAAACTTAGAGATGTTTTAAAAGAATGCTGTTTTAGGGTTAACCCTCACCCTAACCCTTATACTAACCCTCACCCTTAAACAGCATTCTTTATAACCTGAGATCAGGCTACCTGTAATTTTCCATCGAGGACTCGTGTGTAGTTCGAGCGTTTGTACAACTCAACTACATGTCTTCATCGACATATGTGTCGTTTGTTTTATCCAATAGGGATAATAACAAGGATATAAGAGGATTTATACCAGTCATAATTGCAAATTAGGGGAGTGCGTTCGATGGGGAGGGGGAGGGTGGTGGGTAGTGAGTGGTAGTGGGAAGGGGGTGAAAAACCTGATGGGCTTGTAATATCGAGAAATCAAAATCAAACACTTTTATCAAAATATGAAGTCAGCAGCTGTCTTTATCAGTGTTATTGTTTGTCCTCCCACTTTACAATTCGTTACTATTTCATTTTTCCTCAAAAATGCAAGAGCGTAAGTAAAGTACATGTAAGTATCAACAGGTCAAACACTGATTATGATCCTCAGGATATTCTTTTGCACTATAGGATAATCAATAAAATTGGCTAAAAATTGGGATACAGAAAACTAAAGTTATCTGAAAAGTTTAAGAGTCGCGTATCACTTTAAACCCTTGTTGTGTGACACTAGGCTAACACGACTCACCTACTTCTTAGCACTGTTTTCAAAATACAACGCACCCTGAATTAGTGAGATGAAACACATCAACGTTTCACCCTTTAACTTCTTGTATATTTTTCAAAAATGGTGAGAAACAAAAGCAAATACAACGCTGTAAATAGCTTTTAAAAGCGAAAAGATGTAATTTATAATAGAATCAAATATGATCTATTAAGCTGATCTTGCTTGAATCCATCAAAACAAATACAGTGTGCAAAACACATTGTTAACATAATATCTACAAATCCGATCATCTTAGAACGGAAATTTTCCTATGATAAAAAAAACTTAATCGAAAACTGCGAGAAAAACTATAAACAAACCTGTTGAAAACAGAAAGTCGCCAACGTTCATTTCTCTGAACGAGTGTCACAAAATAGATACCAGCTCCCGGGCGAGAAAAACTGAACACATGAGATCGAGGCAAAGTGTGCCAGGCCGGTCTAAGATGGCGTCCAAACCGTGAAATCTCACGGCATGCAGAACGGCTACTAGCTCGTGTACGGTACACGAATAGTAAGCGTTCTCCTTCGTCGAACGCAATCAATTAAAGTATCCCTACGGGTTTTCTGTTCCAGTTGGAAGGGTGAGAGAAATACATACGGCCAACTCTCTCTTTCATTCCTGTCATAATGAGAGAAAGTCAAAATGAACTGTTCGGCCGGCCAGTTCTGACTTTTGGAAAGCGACCTTAAAGAAATGCTCGTCTTACAGCTGGTCTTATAAAGTGTCAACTAAAAGTAAGTGTCCGTTTAACCGAGATGTCCGTCTATAAAGAAGTTTCTGTTAAGAGAGATCTGTCTGAATTGCCAGTCTAGATCTTTGTTGCTGATCTTGGTTGCCTTATCACGTGACCTTCAAACTAACATTCCTCATGAGCTGAGTTTGTTGTTTCACTGTGACAGACATTCCTTCAGACCGTAGCCAGGTTTTTTTGCGGAAAGGTGCGATCCAAGGAGGAAGCGGACCAAACGAGGACGGAGGAGCAAGTCGCCTGGGGGTGGGGGGTAAACTAGCTTGTCTGAGACTTTATTACGAACGTTGAGAAAAACATGGATATTTCTCAAATTTTGAAACTTTAAAATTGATTTTTCTTGGGGGGCAAAGAGACAACTTTATAATTATCTTTTAGACAGTGGATGTGCATAAGAACCAGCAGCCTCGCTGTTTCTCTGCCCTCGCCCGCCTTTATTACTTTGCGCGCCCAACCAAAACCGCCATGCTACGCAGGCTAAACAGCCAGTGAAGAGAGCCTCTTTTGTGCCGCGAGTATCACTTTTTTGCCACAGAAAATTGCAAGTATTTTACATTATGCTCAAAGACAAAGGGCTACTCAAACTATCTTCATCTGCTTCAAGCACAAGTGGATCCGAGATCCACCCTTTGTAATTGGCTGTTTAACAGGCAATTCAAAAACGAGAATTCCCAATCCCTGAAACGGCCCGATAAATGTATCCAGTCATAAACGGTTGCACCGCTCTCGCCACAAAACGAAAACACGTTAAAAGTAATGTTTCTCCCTAGCTAACAACTGTCACGGCAATAACTGCAAATGGAGGAATAATAACATCATCGGGCTCCAGTCTTAAGATTTGCATTATTTTAATTTATATGAAAGGGTTTGGAGTTGACTAATGCATGCAACAGTACCAGAGTAGGGTAGCTTTAATAGGCTTCACGATATCCTACAAGTAACGCAAAAATGCTGGGTCCAGCATGTCAAAACTATATCAGGGAATCTCCTACCCTGTCATACATACTGATAAAATATCAATTCAAATCCAACACTTTGCAGAAAACTATGGAACCAAACCCTAAAGGTTGTTGGGCCGCTTTTAAAAGTAAGAAAGGAAAATCCTAAAACCTAGCTAGCGATCAGAGGTCAATTTCTCATTCGCTTTTGCTGTAGGGATAGATAGAGCAAAGCGGATAAGAAACTACACGAAATCACTGTACAGCACAAGACCACGTGACCTCTCAGTGAAAGAAACATTTGCTAAATCCACACTACGAATCCTCCAAACAAACTTAACCAGTTAAGGACAAAATGAAGGAGCAAGTGACATGGTAGTAAGGGGTAAATGCCTTGTAGGGTCTTGTAGGTATACCAAATACCCTTCTTTATAGTTTACGAAGGCTAAAACACGTTTTATGGGAAGGGTGAGCTCTTTCACAGTATTTTTAATTTTACAACAACGTGACAATCAGTGAATTAGAATAGACCAATGCTCTAAATTCACTCTGTTTTAATCTTTGATCAACAAAAAAGTGCACCTCTGGAACCTGTAGGGGAGTGCGAGCCCACCTGTCGAACCCCCCTCCCTACGGGCCTGTCCTTTTAAATCCACTTCAATGCAAGCTCTCAACTCAGTCGACTGTCTTTCACTCTGAGTAGTTTTTGTTGATTTAATAAATCACATGACCAAACTTGGCATTTAAGGGTCACACAATATTCTCACAATATCCATTCAATACACAGCTACTATAGCCCAGACAGGAAGTGGTCATTCAAAAAGTCGAAGCAATGGCGGAGAAAGAACTGAAATGGCGAGACATCTTTTTGGCTCTCCTTGGGATCATATTAAGTTTTGCCGACCCCATCACCGATATTCTTACACTGGTGGAATTCTACCACGCAGGTCACAAGACATGGTTCGGTGTGGGGCTTGCATTCATTATTGCTCCATGTGCAAGTTTCGGACTACTTACATATTGTAAGTTTACGATCAAACAGGAGGAAGACTCGTTCGAAAAGAGTTACCTGAAAGCTTTCCTTTTTGGATTTAATCCATTCTCTCCAGCCGTTTCGAAAGTAGTAACGCTTATTTCTGACCTGAAGAAACTCTGGCGAGGGAACCAAATCCAACCTTTTGCCGATAGTGAAACCACTGACGAGAAAAAAGAGGATGCTCCTCTAATGCTTGAGGACGGCAGATATTTTCTGTTGTTTGAGGCCGCTTTTGAATCAGCTCCTCAGTTTATTATTGAGCTGTACGTCGTTGCCGCTCAACAGAATTCGGTGACGATAGTTCAAAAGATTTCCCTGTCTGTGTCTTTCCTCAGCTTGGCTTGGGGTGCAGTAGTGTGTGATGAGGTCTTCCACTACAATGATACGAGAAACAAAGTACCAACTATGAAAAAACGACTTCTACACTTTGCAACACATTTATTTGTTTTGAGCAGTCGATTGACTGTAGTTGCTTTGTTCACTGTGAGCTACAAGTGGTGGATTGCCGGATTCATAATGTTTCACATTGTGGTGATTTTTATATATGATGCGGTTTGGGCTTTTCCCAGACTAGAAAAGCAGGGTGAGAGCAATGAAGAGGGGCTACTTGTATCTTTTCTTTGCTTTACCTACTTACACTGGCTACGAGATGACACTTCAATGAGAATACATGGTGCGTTAGAACAAAACCGAAACAAAGAGATGAGGAAAATGATGCTGTTCTCCAACGTGCTGTTTGTGATAGAAGACATCACCATGACCCTGTTGTTTTATCTCAGTCATTTCCCTCACACCTGGTACTCCTTACCAGTCACCATCTGCGTCTGTGTGTTTGCTGTTCTTGGAGCCATAATGAGACTTACTCATTTCTATTTCTTAACGAGGGAACGCCACTACGATGTTCAAGAGAACCCGTAATAACCCTATACTAGTAACTGACTCAAGCTAGTTACAGCCAACTCGGCAATGGAATTGATGATTCCAATTAAAGGCTGGATGAATTGAATTAGTGTAGAAAAGACAGTTCAATAATCAAAGTAAAACACATATATCTTTTTGGACGGTTCAATTGTGTACGGACTTGCCAAAATACAGCGTGACTCGAACTATCCGATCGCATGTGTACCATGTGCAACTGCATATTCTAGAAACTTGTTATCAGCGCAGCATTTCTGACATTCCTACTTAAGGCAAAGGGGGGTCTGTAAAACGAGGAAACGGACGGCGGATGTCGTAAAATAATAGGAAAATAAAAATAAATAAATGTATAAGATAAATACATAAGATAGATAAAAAACAAGAGAAAAAAATGAAAAAGAAGAATTTAAAATATTAAAAATATAAATATCAGTTGTGACATCTCTGGATCCTCGAAGAGAAGATAGACAGAGTGGGCAGTTATGTAGTTTGCTCGAATGTCACTTCCACCTTTCGGTTGGGAAGAAAAGACTGTATAGTCTGTCGTTTCAGGTTAGCCTGCGTGGCAGGCGTTCAAAAGGGAGGGGAAAAGGAATTAGGGCGCGAGACCTCTCGCGTTCTCTCGCGCCTAAAACACCCTTTCACAAAGCTCCCTTTCCCTTCCCTTTCAAACGCCTGCCACGCAGGCTATTTCAGGTTGCCTATGTCGAATAGAATAGACACTAAAAATGCTGCTACGCTGATATATTATCTGGCCGGGAGGTAAGTTAATTTTTTTATGTTTGCTGTTTTCTTCAACTAATCTCCACTGCCTTAGATCTCTTCCGGGTCAACTGACTCCGATAACAAACACACATCAAACAAAACTGACTTTTAAAGGAGGAAAAGGGGGCTCGGCCTCTCGCTTAGATTCAAGCCTTTTTGAAGAGGGGTGAGAGGAGAGAGAGCTTTTTTTTTAAGTCCGGTGGGTAATAGGTGCGTGCCGCTCCAAAAGGTATGGGTTTTGGTCTGAAAACGGGTATAGACTTTGCCCATTTTGGTCTGGAATCGGGTATGGTTTTCGAGGAAACTAATTCCAAACGAATAAGAAAGAAAGAGAAATACGCGAATTCGACATGAATTTTAAGAAATATTTTTTCGTTGGCGTTATAATCCAAGTAATGATGGCGTAATTTATTAGAGGCCAGGTCTGAAAACGGATCTGAAAAATGACTTTTTTCGCCTGAAATTGGGCAAGGATTTGGAGAACCGGTTCAAGGCATGTACATTTATTTAGTTCCTTTTTTTTCATTTAATTTTAAAGAACCCAGAGCTACTTGGATCGAGCCACGATGCGAGCGAAAGAGTTTTCCGCGCCTCTCGCGACTGCTCGTAGGCATCACGCTTCGACTTTGTTTCTTCAAACTAACTAGTCAGTCTGCGGGACTAATACATCACGCACAACATGTACAGTCATAGAATTATAGAATGATTTACTTCAATAATCTAAGGTCTGTGGAGATGTAGCTTTAGCGTCTTCTCCCTCCCAACCCTTATTTTTCTTCCTTCCACTGTTTCATGTTTCTGTGACAGTTGCCTGAAATGAGAGCTCATAGCTAGGTTGCATGGATTTGCCAGCCATAGGGGCAGTATTCTATCTAGGGACTGGCTGGCCACAGTGGAAGTAAGTCCCTGCGAGTATGCCAGGCACCCACCTTCCACTAAGCAAGGCAGTTGGTTAAATGTTTGGAAGGGTGACATTCAAATGTTTAAAACTATTTTATTATTCTAAGTCATTACCTGAATGGTAAACTGCATTCAACTTTTTTCTGTTTCCCTCACCACTGTTGTGTTCATGGAAGAGTGAAAGCCACCCTTGTATGTTAAATATCCCACTGTGTGTTTGTCGAGTTGCCGAGCAAGCACTGAGTGAAGTAACAATAGAAAATATTGTTACTATTTTTAGGTAAATGGATGAAATTGCAGAGCCGGTCACAACTCTTTATACAGGGACAACACTTGCCACACGAGTCACAAAATTATAATTATTTAGATAAAGTTTTTTTTCTCTAATAATGTTGACAATAATTTGTCTTAATGTTTTTCAACTTATAAAATTGTTTCTTTTACTGAGAGTAAAAAATATATTGATTCCAAATTTTTTCACTCACCTGCCCAAGAGGGAAATCAGTCACGAACTAGTCATAGCTTGATTTCAACATTGACTTTCCCCTTGCAAGTGTTATCATAATATTATTTTATATCAACTGTTCACTTACTGTAAGCTTATTCGAGGCTGGGAGCTTATTAAATTTTCACCATTTTCAGCAAGTGTAGTATGTTTATTTTGCAACAAAACAATAAATGCTATTAACAATTGGCACTTATTGTTAGGCGCTTATTCAAGGCTGGGAACCTATTAACTTTTTCTGCCTTTAGGATGGGTGCTTATTCGAGGTGGGCGCTTATTTTAGGTTGGGCACTTATTTGAATAAATACTGTAATTGGCAATTATAAATTAAGTGAGAAAAGGTGCCATTTCATGCCAATTGCTATATCTTTTTATAAAGCTAAAACATGTCTTTGCATAATTGAATTCCAAAAATAACGGTAAAGTTCAGTAATTTAACATTATATGAAGGCACTAAAACCGTTTCAATGGGATGGGTAGATATGGATTGAAAGCAAGGGTGGGGGGGGGGGGGGGGCGGTGGGTAATTAAGTTTTCCTCCTCCATATTGGTAACTTAAGAAAGTGTATTTTAGGGACGGGTGAGGTGCTTATTCAAGAGGGGCACTTGTTTGATATTTAGCCTACGGGGTCAGTGTATTTGGGAAGTGCACCTATTATGGCATGGATGCTCATTTGAGGAAATACAGTAAATTGTAGTGCATTTTTAGGGAAAAAAAGGAAGACCTCACGCCAGGAGAACGGGGGGGGGAGGTTCTCAACAAATTTTTGTTCGTGGAGGATCTGCCCTGAGGTCCAACCCCCTATCCTTTAAAATACCATTTTTTCACTAAAAAGGTACCCCTTTCATATACCTTCTATTGACAAATGGTACCCATTTCATATACCTTGTTTACAATTCTATCTGCATCCCTTTTGACTGCTGTGAATTCACTTTCATTTAAATAGGAGCCAATCGCAAAAATAGAACGTTTTCTTGACTTTACGAAGCCATAAAATTCATCTGTTAGCCCTTTTGGGCCTTTTCACTGACCCAAATGACAGATTCCCCTACCCTTTCATATACCTGAAGCCTGAAAAAGGTACCGCTTTCGGGCGGAGCCTCTCTGGATAGGCCATTATAGGGAGTACCCCCCCCCCGGCAATAAATCCATCCCCTTGTTTCATTTGTGCAAATCTGCTCATTTCATTGTGTGTGTATATTGTAGTACATGTGGGACAGGTCAGTCTAATGTTATCTTACTTACATCAGCAGGTGTTCTTCAACTTTCAATAACCTGAAAAGAGAGTAAAAATAGCTTATTTCAGTTTCAGTAACAAGAGGCAAATGTCTCTCTCTGAACCATTCATTCCATTCAGTGTTAACCGCTCAAGGGTTTTAAGGCCTGGGTCGATGGTGTGTTCAGAGCATATTACAATAATATTGAGTGACAGTGATTATCTTTCGCTTGGAGGCTGGGAACAAAAAATATGAAATTTTCCCCAAAAGTAAATCTTGAGGACTTCTTGTGCCTTAGGCCCAGTTCAGACGCCAAACTTTTCATGAGCTGAACCTAATACATTAAATCAAGTACATGAAAACTTCAGCGTCTGAATCAATTAGAAACGCCTGGAGGCTTTAATTTGGAACAGCTCAGCCGTTCTTTTTGCCTAGCCTGTGGAGTGACTTTGGAACACCTTTGATTTAGACCCTGAACTTTTCATGTACTGAACCTAATGCATAAATTATTATTAACGTAACATATTTAGTTAAAAGCAGTTTGACCAAAATGAACATAATTTTTACCTTTTGACTTTAGTTCAGTGGCAATTAAGAACAGCGTCTAAATCAATTCAGCTGGCCTAAATAATTTGGGTCAGCCTTAATTCAAATTAGGTTTGGCTCTTAAAAAGTTTAGCACCTGAAGCGGGCCTTTGTGCTTAATTATCGTGAAGTGACATGTCATGTGACCAAAAATTGAAAATAGAGGAAATTGGCAAATTGGTGGCAAATTTACTTTGTTTAGATGAATAGTGATTGGTTTTTCTCATAGATCAGGATAAATAAACCTCACTTTCTATGTTTGGAATGAATGTACATGAAGTTCAAAATTTAAATTTTTAAATAATTCAAGGTTAATGAAGACATTGAAAATGATGTTTTCCCCTATAATTTTCTATTGAAGTCCAATGGACAGTTATTCCAAATGAGAAATGTTAGAGATATTAATTTTAATATGAATGAGAAGAATGTTATCACTCAATTTCTTTTCTTCAACCCATCAAAAATAATATTAATTTTGTCAATTATATAAGATTGTAGCAAAATGGTCACATGACATATCACGTGACATTAAAGCAATATTAATTTTATACTTGAAAACGTTAAGGATGATAAGTTCTTTATCAATTATGTGTGCCAAATTCTTATTCAGCTCCATTATCTGTGCCAAAGTTCTAGACAATAAATAATTTTTCAAAGGTAAACCTATTAGACCCAGCTGACCCAGGCCTTAAACGACTTGCGTCCTAGCCTGCATCCAGTTCCTTCTGTCAAACACATCCTAAATACTTCTTGTTTCAGGATTATTTAGAACTAAAAAACCATGAAAAAAGGGTTAAAACCAGATGTACATACATGCTCTCTTTCTAGTCTTTTCAGTCATTACAGCACTGATCTAAGCTGTGACCATTTTGGTTGCCATGGAGGGTAAAAAATTTGGCAACTAAACTTGCAGCAAAAGTCACCAATTTTGCGACCTTTGTTTGGCAGTCATGTGCCAAGATGTACCAAGTTCTTTTATCAGCTAGTGTTAAAGGTCTTTCTAAAGTTAATGTTTTCTTTGCTATCAGTGCAGAAAAACAGGCTGTAATCTAAGACACGCTAAAGTATTACTGTAGGAAATAAAACAATCAGGAAAGTGAAGTACCAGCAATCAATGTGGTCAATGGTAAAACCTTTCATGTACAAAAGTGAATAACCAGCAGTCAATGTGGATGGTAAGACCTTTCATGTACATGTAATATTGCATCAAGCATGTTTTTATTATTATTATTATTATTATTATTATTATTATTATTGGTGACCATTTTTATAGCTAAATAGGTTGCAAACACGTGTGCTTGGAGCATTGCATTGCCATGTTTACTCAAATAATAACTATTGCCATAGTACTTTTAGTGCTATGCGGATTCTAAAAATAGCTTAGGTCAGACGAGACCCCCTTATGGCTCAGACAGTCTTTGCTTCTCACTCAAAGGCTTTGTATGCGCATTTACCGAGTGTTGAGTCAAAACAATGTTTTTTTCGTTTATTTTTACCAGGAAATGGTAAACAGCAACAGTTGCAGCTGGGAAGAACGTAAGAGGGAGTAAGGATCCATGAAAAAGTAGTCAGAGTCGCTGAATAAATGCGAGAAATCCAGAAAGAAAGCAAAGTATGCTGTGTTTTATTAAGTGACCAGGCAGCTGGGAAATGTTTTTAAAGAAGTAGATACAGAGAAGTCTGAAATTTTCACAAATTGTGTGATTTAGTTCTTCTAAAAACATAAAATGTTTCTTGACACCAGTTGATATGTATGCATGCCCATCAGAGTGCATAGTAATCTAGGTTATCTGGTGTCAACATGAGATCTGACTTGGTATTTTATTACCAGTAAGTTTCGTACCCCACGGCATACGGGCACTTCTCAGATAAAGTTGCCAATGAAAAGTTTGTTACAACATACACTAATACTACACACGCGCACACAGGATTTGAATAAAAAAACTATTGCATGACAATGGAAGATGTAATGCTGCTAAGAAGAAACTTGCACATGTGCCTGCAGTAAGTTACAAGTTTATTTCACTTGTTCAAGCTCGCCAGGTCAGGTCTGCAAATGATTTTTCCCATGGGCACAAATTACGTATATACAGCAATTTGAAGCAGGATTGAAAGGTGCGGCTTGCTTTAAGATCTTCCAAGTTACATTAAATTCTATCTTAGCGTATTTCAAATGCCAGATGTGCTTGCTTAGTTCTGTACTGAGTGAACTATTACCAGCACTGTTACTGTACAGTTTCTGTTTTGTTTTATTTTGAATTTGAGGGTAATTTCTGAGTACAAATCCCTGGCGGGTTGTATTTGGAGGGGCGATTTATCGGAAAGTATTTTGCGAGTTTGGGGCGCTCATAATTTTTTGGAGGGGCTGCGATAAGGTATTAAGACACTCACTCATAATCCGCTCTGCTTCAAATTATCCTTGATAGGTCTTTGTACTTAAGCTAATGTTTTGATTTGCGTCTACATTATATTTTCCTGGATCTTTCTCGAATTTTGAAAATTTTTCAGTCCTTAATTAATATGGTGTTTATTCAATGTGGTGCTTATTTGAGGGTGTCATTTATTTATAAGGTGAAAAGAATTGCTTCTTTTAAGTTACCAGTATAACTAACAGAAACATTTGATTACACTCCCCCAGTGCTCATTCAATGGGCGGTGCTAGGTCTTGGCTGAAAACCACCCATGGGTTATGGCAACTACCTGCATTAAGATTTTAATTTATTATTTATTATTAATTATTATTATTAAAACATTAACTGTAGCACATACATGTATGCACCATACCTTCATAAGCCTTTTGAATTTTACTGTATAACTCTACAGCAATCTGTCAAAACAATTGCAAACAAACTGTTGTTTATACTATCACTATTATGGAATAGCAGTAATTATAAAATAACTAAGATAGTACATGCATTCTGATTGGTTAAAAACCTGTGGTTTATTGTGCCAGTAAACTCATAGAAAACTTAAAGTTATTTGATAAAAGCAATAAGCCACAATTAAGTTCTATGGGTTTACTGGTGGGATAAAACACTTGGGATGTTGGGAGAACACTTGAAAAGCTTGTAAATCACTCACCATGTTCTCCTGACATACTGTGTTGGTTACCATGCCGGTAAACCCATAGAAAGTGTGGTCTATTGCTTTATTATTAGCCACTATAGAGGATCAGCAGGGGAACTGGCATGATTTTTAACTGTTCACTTATGTATCGGTCAAATCGAAGCTTCAACATGCCCCACCCCCCCCCCCCCCCCGGGCAACTCCCTGGGCATTTGACTTTTTTGAAAATTATTGTTCAAATTTCCCCCTTACCCGGGCTAAAATGCCGTTCCAATGCCCCACACTAGGGTCCATTCAGGTGATCAAATGCCCCCACCCTGGGGACATTTCACAGGCACAAAAATGACAGAAGAACAGCAGAAACACCTTCAGTTGTCGAACAAAATCTTTATAAATATAAAAAGAACTGAGAAACACTGTTAGAGTATTTACTACGAACAAAAGTCTCGTGCAAAGCGGCGGAAATCGCTGCTACAAGGTCACTGAATGCTCAGCTTTTCTTCGTCATGCAACATACAAAGCGTTCTATAAAAAAAGATTCCACCTATTGAGATTACTATATCATGACCATTTCACTGACATGCATCATCGCTTATTAATTAACATACTTGCAGAAGGTCAAAGTAGTTGACCTGAGCTTTTTATTTCATTTTATTTTATTTTATTTTATGTTGTTGTATTGAATCGCCGGTATAGGTATTGTATTTCAATGTAAACACAACAATAAAATACATTCATACATTCAAAGCCTGAATCCAATTAAAAATTTTAAAATTTAAATACTTCAAATACGGCGCAAAGCTTGCTTAATCCCTTTCCTTGTAACCAATTGGCCACAAAGGCACAATCTTTTCCACCAAAATTCTCTAACACCGCATCCCCCATGATAGCTCACCACGCCAAAGATTTTACATGAAATTGAGGGTGCAGTTCAAATTCCCCACTATTAAAGCATGGGGATCAAATTCCCCACCCCCTGGAAGACTCTGATCATCAAATTCCCTCCTCTCTGGGACGGGGTATGCCCGGGGGGGGCATGTTAACAGTTGAAGCTTCGATTTGACTGATACATTAATCTTAATGCTAAATTACAATGTCAACAGTGAAAAAATCCTTCAGGCGACCACTCAGAAGTCATGGAACTCCTGTGGTACAGTGTTGTATTAACCAATTCGCCCCTAAGCTGCGATCCTAAAAGCTTTCCCAAAAACAGCAAATGGCTCGACAATTAGTTCAAAACACGTTTTTCGGCAAAATTCCCAGGAGGAGATGGTCATATTAACAAGGTTTTCAGAAACGGCTACATGTTTTTAAGTTTCGGTCAAAGAACCATTTTGTACAACATGGTGAAGGACAGCTGTTAACGAAGAGCGGAGTCTGTCGTTTGACAAAAAATTCAAATTTTGTAGGCCTTCAAATTTTCTCCACGCCATCTTTTTTATTTAATGTTCTCAACTAAAATGGTTTCCTGTTGGCAAATTTTTAGGCAAAGGAAACAGATTTTTGGTCAGTGCGACCAGGGCCTAAGCTTTTTAAAACCTTACTTTCTTTTTCGCAGGATCTTGATCCGTTTGTCAGGTTGATGTAACATGCACATGTGTCTCTGAGCAGTTTTAAGCTCATTATCGTTTGCCTGAAATGCAATAAAATGCACTTTACATGATTAATAAAATATTTCTATTTTTCTTTCTTTCTGAAAGACTAATTTTACCTCTTTTCTGACGTTCAAAACAGCGTGATAAGTTTAATTCGCCCTCTTCTAATTCCGCCATATTTAAATTTTACCGCTGGAAAATCGGCGGCTTGAGATATTTTTCGTGCACACCCCCTTTTTGGCCATATTTAGAAGAACAGCGTTAGGGGAGAGTGGGGTGGGTAGTAAGTGGTAGTGGTGAGGAGGACCAAAATCTGATGGGCTTGCAAGGCGATTCTGATTAAGAAATCAAACTCAAACACTTATCTATCAATATGAATATCAGCAGCTGTCTTAATCAGTGTTATTGTTTACTCTCTTATAAAACAATTCGTTACCACTTCATTTTTCCTAAAAAATGCAAGAGCGTACTGTATTTTCTGGGGCAGATTTTTGGGGCGGCGTTGATCTCGTTAATATTTAGATTTTTTTCTTTGCAACTTGAGTTTTATATTACTCTGGCTACTGTGGTTTAACACGTCAGCTACAAGGACCTCAGCCTTCAAGATAGGACTTGAAAATTTCGTCGAGTCCATGAGCACGCTGGTCGAAAGTTATGTTCACGTATTTTCCGTCTTTAAGCCGATACGGATTACCGTTGTGTGATACTTAATTTAAAGGGGAACTAGTTCTACCTCCTTATGTGTAAGCTAAGTTATAGAGAGCTTGAGTTGGCCACAAGAGTTAAAACCAGTTTGAATATGCTTGGACAAGCCGTAACGGCAAGATTTCTTCTTTTGATACGGCTGCCTGCATGAATTACATATCAAGTATAGTGTTCAAGCAAAATCTTGAAAGACAATGAATATTAAAAAGAAGATGCATTTGCTATAGTTTCGTAACGTTAATCGTTTCCCTCAAATACAAGCAAGAAAACCATCACCGTGCCCCTATTGTTTAATTTTATTTTATAGATTTCTCCCACACCTGGTACTCTTTCATGGACATATAGGTAGATTTGGCAGCGGAAACAGAAATTGCAAGCCATTATCGTTGGTACCGTTTCAAGAGTCATTTGATCGAGAATACCCTTGGCTAGATAACTAGAGATTAAAAATAAACTGATCTTAGTCGTGTTATACTCTATTCCTAGACATTTTATTCGTCAGTTTTCTTTATAAACTATGAGTAGAAAAACCGATAATCTGATGAAACGAAAAACTGACATACATATTTTCCAGGAGCCGATTACTTCGGCTCCTGTATTTTCTAAATAACCGACCCTTAGTACGGTCAATTAATAGTTATGGGATAAAAGACTACAAGGGAGTCATACAATATGAATGAGTTGTTTGTGATTTGGGTCTTTATTGGCCAGTTTACAGACATACGAAAATAATTTAAAATTACCGTTTCCGCGCGACCCAATGTGCAAAACGTGTAAACGTAATTAGCGCAATAAGACACCGCTAGACATACTTGGTAAAACTCAGTTCTGACAAACATAATTAAATCAAGATTCCAACCCGTTAATAACGACAAGACACCCACAGAACCAGAGAAACCTGTCTGAAGGCTCGCAGCAATAAGTTTTAACGAACTTTGACTGACCATGTAGCTCAACTACTAATAAATTACACTTCTGGCAGGATCTGGAAGGGGTTTCGCGTGATCCGTGAATTGACCAGTAAACAGAGCGTGAATCGGGATAGCCTGCGTAGCACGGCGGTTTTTGGGGGCGCGCAAAGTAATAAAGAGAAACCGCGAGGAGACTGGGACGGGAGCTTCGCCGCTTCTACGCGCGCGCTTTACGCGCGTTTTGTGGCTTTGCCGCTCAGTCGTGCTCCCGACAAAACCGCCATGCTACACAGGCTAGAATCGGGAAAACTCATGAAATACAGTCGTGATTCGTGAATTATGTATTCGCTGTGACGCGTGATCCTCCAACATTTTAGTCCGTGAATCGAGATTTCTACCGAGAAAACAGATGTAATCATGTAATGTCGTGAAAATTGGATAGACCTACACGAGTACATGTAAATTGCCTGTCAAGATGGTTCGAAGGCCTTTTGTCATTGTTATATAGCGTAACCGAGTCCATTGTTATGTTCCATACTTGACCATGCGTGACCTTTATGACTCATTTAGACTGCGAGCAGTGTCTTATTTTTCTTTGCAAGGTTACTGCACGCGAAACCCAAGCACGCCAGCGGCGAGCGGTGAAGCCGCAAGCCAAGATAAAAGAGAGCGTAAGTCTTTTCGAGCGGAAGTCTTTTCTTGTCTGGTCTCAATCCTTTATTGTAACATAAAGTCGTAGTTTGCAATCGCGCTGGCTGAGATAATAACTACACGGATTTTAAGAGAAAAGGCGGACTGCAAAAGTAAAGTCTGGGAACAAACCCAGAAGTCAACTTCGCACTAGAATAAACAAAGTGGGGGGCGGAGGAGTCGTAGCCTCTTCCATCCCCAAACAAGAAGCTTAGAGCCATGAATTTCCAAGTCTAGTAGACGGAAGCGGAATACTTCAAGGTAAATTAACAATTAATGAATGCTGGTTATGGTGAATTATAAGTGTGCTTTTAGCCAATCAGAATCGGGGAAATATTTTGAATGAATAATAATATTTCTTATTTTACCAATGTGTTTTATGCACAGTTAGCATTTACGGAAGTATAAATCTCCGCTTACATGCTTGTACAAGAAATGAAGTTGTTCAACATTTTCTTATCTTTGTACTGGAAATCATTTCGGCTCAAATTTATAGGTTTAGACGCCAAAGCTTAGAGACCACTAGGAAGTGAGGACATATCAATGTGCTTTGAGACTGTTTTAAGAAGTGAAAGAATGTTCGCTTTGTGATAGCCAATAATGAATAAAAAATAAAAACTTTATCTTCTGCGACGTGACTCAAAAGAAAAATAAGAGACTGCTAGTAGAGCTTCAATTTCTGTTTATCACTCTACAGGGGGGCTTGATTGTATTGCTCCAATAACCTGCTGGTGTAGTAGAGCTTTCACGCAATGAAAAATAAAAATGCAAACCATTCAATACAGAAGGACTAGAATCTGGGAAATAAAAAAAGATAAATATACAAAAACCCTTGTCAAGAATTAGGTCTGTGAAATATTTCAAATGCAAGATATTGGGAAAAACGGTTTACCTAAATTTATAAAGCTTTGTATGGAAACGCCATGTTGGTGTCCCTTTCAGGAACACCAATATGGCCGCCGGATACCAACAGAAACATCTGTTTTCGAGTTTTTCTACTAATCCGTGAATTCTTCGCTTGAGGAACTCATAAAGATTACAGTAATATTTATTCTGAGACAAGGAATGTTTAGATTGCAAAATCTCCCAAAATCGATAATGTTTTTAACCCACATAAGAGCTTTCCCGGCCGCCAGCTAAATGCCTCGTCACGCAAAAGCCTGGAAATTCAAGCGACCTCTCTCGCAAAACGAAGAACCCTTTCGAACCAAAAATTTGTTTATGTAAAGGTGTTTAGGTACTGTAATACCTCGTGAAAGTAGGAACTCAGAAGAATCGATAGTTTCTTAGTTTGATTTTTGGTGACGTCACGTGCAACCCAAGAATATTCATTGACAGTCAACTTCGTGTCCGTCCAACAAAACGAAACAAAAGATCGCCAGTTTGATCACCATACTTTTTGTTTCCTACCAATCACGGGGTCATTTAACAGATTTAAGGCCAACTCTTGCCTTTAGTAGTCTAGCAACCACTAAGAATCATTGCTGCATTGATGAACTTGATCGATTCGTCACCTAATCGCGTGATTCGTGAAATGACTCCAAAAGGTAGCGTGATTCGTGAATGTACGGAAATTTAACTTGCGATTCGTGATCTAGACCCCTCCCCCCACCCCACCCTTCCAGACCCTGTTCTGGAATTCTACTATGCCGGGGCTACATCACTTCCAAGTTCAGATATAATCAGAAATTAACTCTGACTTCCATCGTTTTATCCTTTTGAAAAGTTACTAAATAAACTACTTCCAAGGAGAATATCAAAAGCGCGGCATTCATGGAAAACAGGTTCATTAGCTGATTTTATCAATAACGCGTTTGACCACAAGGCATTTAAGGGTCAAACAGTTCACAATACACAGCTATACTCAGACAGGGAGCACCTATTCATTAGTCATCCAGAAATGTAAAAGCAATGGCGAGGAAAGAACTCAAATGGTACGAAATTTTCTTTGCTCTTCTTGGAACCATCTTAAGCTTTGCCGATCCCATCACCGATATTCTTACACTGGTGGAATTTTACCACGCAGGTCAAGCGACAGGGTTCGTTTTGGGGCTCTGTTTCATAATTTTACCATGTTTACTTTGTTTATATCTTAAATGGCTTGACGTACGCAATGCCAGTCTCGCGAAAAGGATCGAAGCTATACTTTTTTTTGGTCATCCATTCTTTCCAGCCTTGTTGAATGTAGGAACGCTAATTTCCTATCTAAAGAAACTCTGGCGGAGCAAGCAAATCCAACCTGTTCGTTCTGAAACCACTGACGAGGAAAAGGAACATCTTGTTCTTCTGAAAACCAGTAATTTTTTTCTTCTGTTTGAGGCCTTTTTTGAATCAGCTCCTCAGTTTATAATTCAGCTGTACGTCGTGGTTGTTCAACAGGAATCGGTGACGATCGTTCAAATAATTTCCCTGCCTGTGTCTCTTCTTAGTTTGGCTCGTGCTGCAGTAATGTTTGACGAAATTCATCATTACGACGATACGAGAAACGATGAGATGAATTTGAAAAATAAACTTCTACATTTTGCGACGCATGTGCTTCTTTTGGGCAGTCGACTCTCTGCAATTGCTTTGTTCGCTGCAAGCTACAATGGGTTTGTTGCGACTGTTTTGTTCAACCATTTTATCGTGATATTTATATGTGATGCCCTTTGGCTTTGTTGCAGAGACGAGCAGGATGTCATGTTAAGAATTCTATCGAATAGCCATTTCTACTTCCACTGGCTACGAGATGACACGTCAATGATAATACTTGCTGCATTAGCAGAAAACCGAAAAAGAGAGCTTAGCAAAATGATGGTGTTTTCTAATGCGCTGTTTATGGTAGAAAACTTTTCCATGATCCTGTTGTATTTAGGTCAGTTCTCTCACATCTGGTACTCCTTGCCAGTCACCATTTGCGTCTGTTTGTTTACTGTTCTTGGAGCAACAATGAGGCTTACTCACTTTTATTTCTTAGAGAGGGTATCCCATAATCAAGTTCAAGAGAATGAGTAATAGCCTAGTAACACATGCAAGTAACAGCCAACTCGGAAAACCTGGCGTACTAGAAAAAATCATAGATACACCCCTGCGAAGACTATGAAGCCTGCCAGTTGTAGCAGATCATGACAGTTGACAAAAAACCGAGCTAAATGTCCCTGACGGTTATTGCCAACGAGCAAGCCGAGCGAAGACGGTCGGCTTGCGAGGCGGCCAGCTTAATGCCACGCGAAGTATTGCAGCAGGCAAACAATTGCAAACTATATAACCTTCAAAGTTCGGACACTGTTCTCTGCCACACTACTGTACTTGTACGAACTACAACTCGCTATTTCAAGTTCGCGCTAACCTGTAAATGTTATTTCCCTTTCGCTGTTTGAAACTCGACAAGTTTAAGGTTCAAAAATGTCTAAGCAGAAGAATAAGAGCGAGCATGGCAGAAATGTAGAAACGAGGAGTGCTTGTAGTGGAAATTCTCGCCTCAGCAGCTAAAATAGTTTTATAAACATTCGAACTAACACCGGTGATGTAGGCAAATTCATTTTCTTTCGTTGACACTTAGCGAAAGCTACAACTAGTTTATATAACACCTTTAATCATTATAACGGCGACTAGCACAATCAATGGTCATAGCAGTCATAGAAATAGAATTGGCTTTAGAGTAAACCATGCAAAAAAAGAAAACGCCCTCAGGCCGGTCAAACATGATGCTTCTGCTCTGAGGTCTGATTTTCTTAAGAAAACCAAAATCGAGGATCACGCCTTGCCTGTTAACCCCAGATGTCTAAAATATGTAGTATCACTGAAGGCCGTGAGTGATTTAAGTAAGTTCAAAATACTGGTTATGTAAATTTGCGAAATCGCTAAGACACAAATAACTGCAAAGCAATTTCATTGACTAGACAACTAGAATAGGCAATTAGAATCTGCCTTCAATAAAATTCGCGTTTATCAGGCACTATATATACTGTACAATTCTCATCTACAAATCTTCAAGGGAACATGCAGTGATTCCTACGCTCAATGTGTAAGTTTCAACAAGAATACTTGCATTTGCACGGCGATCGATCTTGATAGGGATTGGACGAGCAACGAGCCGAATAAACAATAAACCAGAATATTAGCTTATATTTTGTGGTCCAGTGGATTAAATTGACCCCACGTCACTTCTAACTACTTCATTCTCTTAGGCCCTTGCCGTTCTAGTTTGTCCTGCTTAATAATAAGATTAATATGCATCTCTGAGGAAAACACCTTATCTTCATTCTAAAAGTATGTTCAGGCACGGTTTAAAAATATGGCCTTAAAATTTTGATAAATTTAGCTTTCTTGCAACTCTTTACGTGAAAGTAGAGCTAAATCACATGAAGCTATATAATCATGATATTTGCTCAATACAAACGTTTATTTTGATTTACTCTTGCCCTTCATATTAACTTCAGTCTTAATATCTGGTACATTCAACGCGCAAGTCGTTTCCGGAAAAACCCTCGAGAAAACTTGTGCGATTCTGTTAACGATTGAAGGATACATCATCAAAGTTGCTATAATGGCGGCCGAGTCGTTTTAATGCTTATTTCTCGTAACGATCATCTCAGTCCTCTAAAAATCACCATTAGGAGGCCTGGGAAGGTGACTCTAAAGCCGCCCCGGCTTAACGATCAAACAATTTCGTCCAACATCGTGTTGGAAGAGAATTTTTTACATTCATCCAACATTTGCCATTACAAACATTTTTTTTGATCTTTTAGCCACCACATGTCGTGGAAGGCAAATACAATATTGCCTAAAATATGTGGCTAAGGGCTGTCCAGTTCCCTTTTCGCTTCTCTGGGCATGATCCCCTCTCCCTGGAAACACCTGAGGCGAAGAGAAAGTTAAAAACTGGTTGCAAAGTGTTTATCGAAAGAGAGAATGTTGTGTCATGGCTTACGTATTTTCATTCTACTGGCTACGACTGATGACACATCATTGCGAATACTTAGAGGGTCAGCACAAAACGGAAATAAAGACGTAAGAAGAATGCTTTCTAACGTGCTATTGTGTGATTGTATGTTTCTTGGAAACAGCCCACCTACCCCTCCCCTAAGCCAACATTAACACTTACCTTCTCACTCAGGGCCAAATGTTAACCTAGGGGAGGGGTAGGTGGGCAGTTTCCCAGAAACGTATAATGATCCGAAAACATCACCCTGATCCTGTTGTTTTGTTTCACGTTTTTCCCCCACACCTGGTACTCTTAGGCACTCACCATATATGTCTGTTTAGTGACTGTTCTTGGAATCGTAACGAAACTTACTCACTTCTGTTTCTTAACGAATGAATAAGATGGTTGATCAAATACCACCGATCGAGTGCAGTTCTCGAAGCTCCCGGTAATTACCGGGCCCGTTAAGCTGTTTTGTTTTCCATTTTAGAAGGGAGTTTTAAAAGTTTTGAAAATTATACAGTAGAGTTATTAGCTAACGAAACAAAATGGACTTCATTAGAGGTCAGAACACACCCTACTTTTCTTGAGACTTTGATTTAAAATATGATTCCGGGCCCGTTAAGTTACCGGGACTTTCGAGAAACGGGCCCCTGGACTCGTGTAGTAATCCCGTCGAGATTGCAGCATTATAAAACGAGGGTAGATTATAGTCTGATCTTGTATTGGTGCGTCTAAAGTCTGTATCTGATCTGTGTCTTTATGTACATGTATGTAGCGTTACTGTAAAAGTTTAAGAGTCGCAACTGGGGAAAGTAGTGTCGATTGGGACACAGATTTAATTATGTTATGTTGATTTACTGACTATTATTTCAGTCCTTTTCCCCACACCTGGTACTCTTTACCAGTCACGATATATGTCTGTTTGGTGACTGTTCTTGGAGGAACAATGAGGCTTACCCATTTTTTTTCTTATGTAATAAGATATCCCACACCCACGTTTAAGAGAACATGTGATAACCCCGGACCCAAGCGAGACACGGAAATAAGAACAGATGCATGATTCGAAAAAGAAGATACTGTACATCTAACCATTAATGAATCATCTCAAATGTACACGTGATTTATGTTTGTTTACAGACGAGATGAAGTGTCAAAAACATCGATATTCCTCTGTCATAGGATTAAAAGGTGATACTTACCGGAAAGATCGATCATGGATACCTCTCTCAATACTCGTTTCCTTGTAGCAAACGGGAGGAGCGCTCGAGACGCGCTAGAGCAAGAAAAAAAACATCCTAAAGCTTCTTGTGCGCTTAGCCTCTTTTTAGTTGGAGGGTGCGGCGCTTATTGAGGGGCACCCAACGACTGTTTTCTATGAAATATCTGCCTGGAGAACCAAAACTTGTCTCGAATTTTCTATAGCTAATTCATGTCCAATTTTCGAAGCTTATCTAACAAATTCCCACGATTTTCCGAAGTTTAATTTTTTTCCCATTTCACTCCCCAGGTTAAGCTATATTCGTAGAGAAAGGAAACCTAAAATTTTCGGAATCGCAGATGCGATGCAGAAAGGAATCAGAACAACTCTCACTTTCCTAGAACTTTAAATTGCAGTTGAAATTTTCTGGAAAATAATACCGAAGCCCTTGTAATTTCGAAAAGATTTAAGTTGCCCTAGGATCACCGAACACATTTAAGTTTTTTAGCGCCACTTAGAATACATTTCTAGCCATCTAAAAGTACTCTGGATAGCCTAAAAAGTGTTTTCAACACATTTAGGAGGAAACCCTCGTTGGGTGCCCCTACTTATTCCAGGGCACCGTACTCGTCTCCTGAGACGAATTGGCCCTGGTGGATTCCGTCTTTTAATTATTACGAATCTCCTGGAAAGATAGTAGACTAAACTTTTAAAATTAATGTTTTTACTATCGTCGCGATGTTTTGATTTTGACCACACATAACTCTTTAGTTCTGTATGTGTTCAATGAAAATGTGTCCCAGAAGACACTGGCTGTACTCCCGACTAACATTCTGTATTCCGACGTTTCTCAGTCAGTTAATTAAAATAGCTGAATTTCTGATTAAAACTGAACGGAAGATATGCAAGAATACGCAAAACATTTTGCTCGACGGATGTTATCTACTTTTTGAGGAGTACCTACAAGAAAATACATCTTTTTATATCCTGAAACCGCACCGAGAAATAAACCAAAGTTTTTCAAAAAAAGTCTACGAGGAGGTAAGCTTCTTATTAAGAACAAACATTTTGCATGAATAATAAAACAATTATTGAATATGGCTTTTTGACGCACGTCAATTGGAAGTAAGGTCTTTTCCCTTCTAATATGCCTTGCCGGTACCAAATTTGTATTGCTAAGTGCCTTGACTCTTACAGAAAGGACTTGCCCAAAAATTTGGGCAAAACTACTGCACACGAATGCACAACTTCTACACCTTTGCTTGAGCTCTATAATAACTTAAAATGCATGCATTCTACTGGTCACAGTCAGTTTGTACATTAACCTATCAATGCGTAAAGCGAATCAGGCAAAAAGTTCTCTCTAGAATTTAAGAGTCATTTAAGAAAGGTCACAGCAATGGTGGAAAACGAAATCAAACGGCACGACATATTTTTGATCGTTTTCGGAATCACTTTAGGCTTTGCCGACCCCATCACTGATATTCTCACACTGGTGGAATTCTACCGCGAGGATCATAAGACATGGTTCGGTGTAGGGCTTTCTTTCGTCTTTTTGCCCTGTTTTGTGTTTTTACTGACTTATTATGTTTTAAAAAAATCTGAATTGAAAAAGGTCAGCATCGCTAGGAGGTGCACGCAAGTTATCCTTTGCGCTGCAAATCCATTCTTTCCAGCCTTTCTAAAACTGCAAACACTGTTTTCCTACCTGAAGAATTTTACGAATTTCTGGCGTGGCAATAAAGTTTCAGGAATGGATTCAGGAATGACAAGTCACATGAACTCGCAAGCCATGTGCTTACCATTCGTCTCTACTGCTCGGAGTTAGAAGCTTCTTTTGACTTGCTGCGAGGTAAGCTTTGATACGTTTTTATTCTTACCGCTATCTCATCGTCATCCCATGCAAACTGAATCAGGAGTTAAACTGTTGATGACAAGAATGGAAACCACTCCTGAAAAAGCCGCCCATGCAAACTGAATCAGGAGGTAAACTGTTGATGACAAGGATGAAACCCACTCCTGACAAAGCCGCCCATGCAAGCTGAGTCAGAAAACTAGTTATAAGGAATAAACGATTGTAAAAATTTGTTTTTGGCTCAATGGATTATTGGTAAAAAGAGAAACAAGATTATTAGAGTGTGACACAACAAGGTAAGCTAAGGTAGGACAGCCGCCCATGCAAAATGCCCGTCTAATCTCGTTTTTGAGTAAAAAATCCTTTGAAATGCTAATCAGACGACGTTTTCGTATTTGAATTTCAAAAGAATTTTTACCCGTAAACGAGGTTAGACGGGCATATTACCATATGTGAGAAGAGCGTGGTCTGTGATATCATCTGGTTTTATCCCAAAACACAGTGTAATGCGAAAGCACTGGAAGCTGCACGTTTAATAGCTTCCTATTTCTGCCTTCATTGGCTGCGAGATGACATAGCAGTTAGAATACATGAGGAACAAATAGAAAATCGAAAGAAAGAAATGAGAATTATGCAGTTGTTTTCCAATGTACTGTTTGTGATAGAAAACATCACCATGATCCTGTTGTTCTATTTCAGTCATTTCCCTCACACCTGGTTTTCCCTGTCAGTCACCATCTGCGTCTGTCTGTTTACTGTTCTTGGAGCCATAATGAGACTTACTCATTTTTATTTTTTATCGAAAGAGTTAAATGATAATACTCATGACTATTCTTCACTAACTTGCTAATAATTACTCTTGTAGCCTAATCTAATTCGAGAGAGTACTAATATCAGTTAGGACGAAAGTTCTGTTCTCACCAGCCACAGAGTAGTTCAAAAGCTGAGAACAATGCAAATTTTCTAAAGCGTTCTGTTTGCGATGGTAAATATCATCATGTTCCTGTTTTTTTTTTCTTTCCGGGTTCGGAGTAATTCCAGTCACTGTTAACGAAGGAATAAAAACATGCTGACGAAGTATTTAGTATTTTAACGCAATCAAGAAGCTGGAAAATGAAACGATAGATGACAGTTTTAACTTGGATTGTAACATCTCAAATTAGTTGTGCATGATCTGTGATCATAATGTATCCCGACTCAGAGCAACCGTATTAATTCCTATAACCTGACAGAATAATCCTTCCAGTCATGTTATATTGATTTACTGTGTTTTTTATTTTTGGTTTTTTACCGTACTGTACATGTTTATTTTTAGGAGTAATACTGGCGAATTCATTAGTCTAACTAGACCAAACTAAACTGGACTAGACTCGGACTCGGTAGACCAGACTTTACTATAGACAAAACCAAACTAGTAAGCTGAAAATAAACTTGTAGCTCTCTGTAAGTACGTACCGAAAATAAAACTTTCAATCCTGACTCGTCCCCTCGCTTCTCTCCTTTCTCAAGAGAGACGACTGGGGACGAGTCAGCTTTCAATCGCTGTTTTATCGAGTCATTTTTCTTGTATACTTGATTATGCACGCAGTCTACATGTATACCAAATATAAAGGAACGAAAGCGAACGAAGATATAGCTACCAGTGAGGCAAAGTGTCGAAAATGTACAAACGTTTGTATGGTGGGGGTTGGGGGGGGGGGGGGGGGTGGTATGTTTGTGCCCCCCAGGCAGTAAATAAGGTGGAAGAAAGACACTTTCACAAAAATGGTTACCGTAAGGAACATCGGGGGGGGCGGTCCTGATAAGCAGCCCAACCCCAGTGGAGCTGAATTAGGAGCCACGGCGCAACAATACATGCTAGGCGAAACATGTCTAACGAAAGTACGTAATCGTATTTGCCAAGAGTTATATAATGTAACCGTGTAAGTATTCTTTCGTTAACGAATAACGCTGCATCTAGCGCCAGAGAACAAGTGGACCATCATCCGCAACAAACCACTAGGTGGTTAAATCATTGTGGACAAAAAGTGAATATGAAAAGTAAAAGTTTGTTGCCATGCTAGCGAGGAACAGAGCAGGCACAATCAAAATCATCTTGGTCTTATTCCATGAAACTTCTCTTGATACTCAGAAGAAATTCTTCGCCAAACTTTTCAACTTGTGGTTTGCGCTTACTCTTAGTCGGCGTTTTACAAAGTGCTTAAAGCAATGTGTTCATATATGTAGCCGTCGTAAGGACACGTTAAATTATAGTCAGGCAGGTCAGCCGAACGATAACAATACTTTTCAATCAATACTTCAGTGGGCAGGAAATGAATTCAATATTGGCTTAGAGGTGTACAGCCAATAGTCGGAGCGATCTTGTGGGAGAGGCGATAGTGAGCCGCTTGAATTCAGAAATGATTTTCTAATACCAGATTATTTTCAGCTAAATTTTAGACTGCGACGTTACGAAACCTCAAGTTATCACAGCTTTTAACAAAACAGAAAAAATGAACTCTTCATACAGTCCTTAATGAGCTATTACAATGGCAACATACGTGTCATGAGCCACAAAAACGCCCCGGGATCAAAATTATGATAATGCTCTGTTTTGCGTGAAAATGTTTAGACAAAACAAATTTAACAGAGACAGCTTTGGTTTGAAAGTTCTTATCCACGAAATTCCGCGTTGCCTGCAGCATAGGCGGAACACGGTTTCTAATGTTTAATAGCCGCACGACGGCTCCACTCTTAAAACACGGTTTGAAAATGTTTTTCATGAACATTTTAGGTTTGTTATAGTGTTTCAATTAAGGGTCTTCATGGGGTGAAAACGCAAAAGAAGCAATTGTACTCCCCCCCCACCCCCATAGAAAACTGTATCCTCCAATTCTCAACTGCTTTTGAAAATTGTATCCCCCACCGGACCCTCCCCAGTAGATATAATCAACCAGAGGCGCTTTCTATTCAACAAAAATCCGGCTTCTTCAAATTTCAGAAATTTCAGGTTCCTTGAAAGAAACGGTAGATTACGACCTAATTCAAGGTCTCGAGCGTTTGGTTATCGTACTTGTAAGCAGGATACAGAAGAGCGGTACTAGGTACAACGATTTGGCAAATGGAAAGGAACCCAGTAGGACCGATCAAATTGGACCACCTTCAAAGGTGTTCTCAAATATTCCGGTCGGACCGAACCGAAATGACCCGTTCCATTTGATTTCTAACCGAAATTTCCGGAATTTTGAGCTGAATGGAAAGCACCTAACAGTCCCTTACAATGATATGAAGGTCACATGTCACTGGGTAGTTTGTTTAATTCTCTTTTGTAAAAACTGCCATTCACTACGAATTTCCATTTTAGTCAAAAGTGCATTTTATGGGTCACATAGCTCACAACTCACCCAAACACGAGTCAACGAGACAAGACGTTCTTTATTGATTTGTGCAGTCAGCAGCTGAGTCAGAAAGGTCGAAGTAATGGCGGAAAACGAACTCAAATGGTACAGCATCTTCGTGGTTCTTCTTGGAGCCATTTTAAGCATTGCCGACCCCATCACGGATGTTCTTACACTGGTGGAATTCTACCGTACAGATCACAAGACGTGGTTCGGTGTGGGGCTTACATTCATTATTTTGCCAAGTTTTTTTTTTTTTTTACTTAACTACTTTTCATTTAGATGGAGTGATGATGAAAAGTGCCAGTCTAAGGCTTGCAAATTCACACGTGCTTTAGTCCTCGGATGCAATCCACTCCTTCCGGCCTGGCTGAAACTGCGAACGCTTTATTGCTACCTAAAGAAGTTACTAAAAATCAGGCAAGGTAATAACACCGATCAAACGGATGAAGACTTGGATGGTCTACTGGGGATGAGCAAATTGGGTGTTCTGACCGAGGCCGCTCTTGAGGCAGCTCCTCAGTTTATTATTCAGCTGTACGCCATGGCTGTTCAACAGCAATCGGTGTCGATCATTCAAATGGTTTCCCTGCCCGTGTCTTTCCTGAGCATTGCTTGGGCGTCTACTGCTGCTGATGAGTTTATTCAAACAGACGTAGGAGAACTCCATTTCAGCGTGAAAGATAGAGTTCTACTTTTTGTAACGCACTTATTTATTTTAAGCAGTCGACTTTTTGCAGTTGCTTTGTTCACCGTAAGCTACAAGTGGTGGGTTATCAGTGTTTTGATCCTTCACTGTTCGGTGATAACGATCTGCGATTGTAGAGCCGCTGACAACCTCGGCGGCCGATTTACGTCGGTTATCTTTTTCTGCCTCCACTGGCAACGAGATGATTTGTCATTATTAGTAATTGAAGATTACGCCGGATACACTGAACATTTAAGAATGCAGTTGATCTCCAACGTGCTGTTTGTGATAGAAAACATCACCATGATCCTGTTGTTTTATTTCAGGCATTTCCCTCATACCTGGTACTCCTTACCAGTCACCATCTGTGTCTGTTTATTTGCTGTTTTTGGAGCCGTTATGAGACTTACTCATTTCTATTTTTTGTATGAGGATTCAGATGACCAATCAAATAACACCGATCAAGTGCAGCAGCAATCGCAAAGTAATCCCATCGAGGTTGCAGCAATACAAAACGGAGTTAGATTATAGTCTGTTCTTTTATTGGTACGTCTCAAGTTTGTATCTGATCTGTTACATTATGTAGGCAAACTATAATGTTTAAGAGTCGCAACTAGGGAAAGTAGAAAAGTACTGTCAACAGGGACACACATTTAAGCCATTTTATTTTATGTTGATTTACTGACTTATTTACCGAATTTGGGATAATCTGTGAGTCATTCAGTATTTATTAATGAATTAATTAGTTCAAAATTAACTAAACTAAACTATACTAAAACGAGTCAAATGTTTCTTATTTACTCTGTCATGCTTGTAGTCTACGTATGTGGTTATCAAACAATACAATAGCTCATGCTCATTTTGTTCTCGGTCTTGTTGCACTGGGCTGGCAGTGAATTTTCAAAATATTGACTCCACTGAAGTGTGACAGTTCATGACAAATTCTGACAAAATAGCAAAACTGCAAGGACACCCAACGAGAATATAGTTCAAAACCACTTAAACATAGCATTTTTAAACGTATTTAAGTATTTAAACGGTAGATATAGGCACATTTTTATCCCCTTAAAATTTTTCATCTGTTCGGATTTCCTAGCTGAAAGTCTAGTGATCCGAAAATAATAGGGATCAAAACTTACCTTTTCGAAAATGTCAGCCAGAAAAAAGGCTCCCGAAAATTCTAGGTGATCTTTTTAGGGTAAAAATCCGTTAAAAATAGGCAATTATACCATTTTTTAGACGTTCGAAAATCCTAGGAGAGGCAGGCAAGCAAGAAATTTTACAACAAATGTTTCGAAAATTCTAGATCCCAAATCGTCTTCCGAACAGATATTCTTCCGAAAATTGTCGTTGGGTGCCCCTGAAACTGTAGTTGTCGCTAAGGCCTTGAGGTTTAACATTCTTGTAATATTGTTGAGCATTATCACTATCGCAATGGTGGTTTTTGCAACATAACTAGTTAGAGAATAAGCTTTCAAACATACCATACTAAAAAATACGCCCCGGGTAATAATTATATTGCGCTCTGCTTTGCGTGAGAAAGCGGTTCTAAGGTTTTAAACAAAACCAAGAGACTATAAAGGGGACAGAGAGGGCATCCCCCATATACACCCTATTCCATAGGTAATTCGTCTCGAGTTATTTTTAACACCACAGATCTCAAGGGGGATTAGACAACAGCCAATCACATAGCGCGAATGTGTTCCGCGTGGATGACCCACGCTGAGAGCCACGCGTCCTTCACGAAATGACGCAGAACAAAATGGGGGAAGACACGGAGAGCGATTTTGCTATTCCTTTTGTCGACGAAAACGACTACAGCGAGATTTCTGCGAAAGCTGTGTCAGCGAAACCGAAATTAAAAAGAATCGCCCTTCCTCTCTTGTATAGAGCTAACAGTAGACAAGGGAAATCCTTAACACACTGAATATTCTCTCAGGATCATTTGTAATTTACAGTTTGAAGAGAGCAATTTCTGCTTTGATGTTTATTTTTTTCAGTCTTTATAGCGATTATTCCTACCCACTTACTTTGTCAATTGTAGGCAAACCCTCCTAAAGCTGAATTTCAAGGGACCATATTCAAGCTCAGAAAGAGAAATAAAATTTCGTCGTTGCTTATTTACGTCCTCCATAAAACGCGAAATTAGGCATTTTCACGTCGTAGTCGTGCAAAAACGGGAAAGAAATGAACAAAAAAGTGTGTTGCACGTGCGAAGTTGTTGTTTTGCTAATTAAACCTATTGTTTTTTTGACGTTCTAGTTGTCGTCCGCGTCGTTGGATCTTAAACTCCCTAAATTGTATAAACGACCGGTTTCAATAAACCTGCGGAATTTCTCATTTTATTCAAGCACTGAGGTTACGACAACTTCGAGTTAAACTGATTTCACGGAATGTCAAAGAGTCCAGCGATTCCTTTTTCCCAGGTGAGCGCCGACTCATTTCGCTTCAATATTCAGGAATGCTCTCGATCTTTTTACGCTTTCATTGCCTCTCGCCCGACATGTTTTGCACGGCGTTTGGTCATGCGAAACCTCCACGCCTCGCGCGAGGTAACTTTATCCCGATTCTAAAAATAACTCGAGACGAATTACCTATGGAATAGGGTGTATATGGGGGATGCCCTCTCTGTCCCCTTTATAGTCTCTTGACAAAACTTATACGTGTCTAAAATATGTAGTATCACAAAAGCTTTTATTAAAGTGACTTTGAGATCACTTTTCAATTAGGGCAATAAATTAGGATCACCTTAAAAACGCGAATAGTTGTTAAGCAGGGTTGTCACTAAGATTTCAAGTTGCCGGGTAAATACATCAAGTAGGCTGGGAATCAAACGGCTAGGGATTTCTTTTGGTTCTATTTTTCTTCTATTTTCTAATAAAAGTAGCCGGGGACCAGTCTCTTAGTAGCCGGGGAAAATCCCCGGCCCCCGGCTCTTAATGACAACCCTGAGTTGTTAAGTATAATTTATAACACTCTAAACATTTCAGGCGAGCATACAGTCTGCCATCTAAAACTAAACACAATCTGATGTCAACCATAACTTTCTTTTTTAAAGAGTAGAAGAGAGGGGACTCATCGCATTTCCTCGAATATTTTAAAATTCTGGCCTTATTCAAAGGAGCGCACTTAATCGAAGAAGAGGGGGAGGGGGGGGGGGAGCATTAAAGTAATGCTTAAAATGACTGAAATAATTGTGGCAAAAATTAAAATATTTGGTCAAGATGGCTGGATATTGACCAAGTTCACAAAGTAAAAGATCGAGGCCAATAAACAGCCATTTTGACCAACAAGTTTGGTGTCTTAAACGATGAAAATCGTCAGTGTGGAAAATATATACAAGTCAGCACATTTTTTTGCTTTGAGTTAATGGTGTTTTATCTAGTGTATGTGGTTCAGTTTCCTCATAATCATACTCATCAATTGGTGTTCTCTGGCGACACGAGAAAGTAGTTTTGTCCCATAATTTAATCCTTTGTTATCGACTCAAACGAAACTGCTGTTTCAAAAATTGTTCACTACTTGTGGCGATATCAACAATACGTGTTTATGGTAAAGTTGATTTAGTAACTATAACCTTTCTCCCAATCGATCTATATATTCATATTTGTATTGTGTGCTTTAGTGAATATCTGTTATCGATCATTTAATTTGGTAAATTATGTTAAAAAATGCATTAATAATTTATTTAAAAAAAAACAAAATAAACTAATGTTTAATGAGTGTCTTTATATCTCATAATAAAGGACTTAAAGATACAGCTAAACTTTACGTCCAATTTTTTAACACCATAATAACACCAAATCTAAATATTAGTGCAAAAAGGAGTTGATCTAAACCAGAGATTTTGAAACCATTCAAAAAAACTGGCAGTCGTGTATTCAGCGGGTTTGAAAACTCTCGGCTTCGCCTCGAGTTTTTAAACCTGATTATACGTTTCTTACACTCTTGCTCGTTTTTTAAACATGTACTTATAACATCACATAGTCTCATTGTATTTATCGCATTTTGTCTTCAATATTAAGTTTGCTGTGTATATATTTATATTCCTCACTTAATTTTTAGGGCCATTGAACAAAAAACTGTTAACAATAGTTTGTTACGACTCCATCTGAAATAAATTTACTGTATTGTATTGTAAAGGACTTGTTATGTGGCCAAAATGTTTTCTTTTTTTTTTTGCGCAAAAAGGAGGAAATCCCGAGCGTTGAGCAAGACAGACCAACCCTGCCCACCCAGGTTGACAATCAGAACACGGGATTCATTTCATCATGCCCGGTCAGCCATGGCAGCGTGGCTGAGTGGTTAGAGCGCTGGACTTGTAATTCGGAGGCCCCGAGTTCAAGTCCCACTATGACCGTTGGCTGGATTTGTTCACGGTAGTCCCGAGTTTAAATCCTCGGTCACGCTTGTAAATAGCCAACTGGTTTGCCTTCGGCCAGTTGGGATTCTTAACCCTGTTTAGTTCAAGTAGAATTATTTGTTTCAGGTATTTGCTGGGCCCCACTAATATTAGTGCTATAAATACTGCTGAGGGAAAATAACGAAATTATTATCATTATTATGCATACTAAAGAACCATACACGCGGTGATAGAAATAACTGTCACAACTAACCAATCATAGGTTATACCAAGAGCTGCTAAACAGGAATGAGGTATTGAAAACAATGCTTACAGGCTCCACTACTCCGTCTCTCCCCAGCCCCAACGCGGTTTTCGCGCAACTTTTCTTGATCCGCTTTCCTCACTAGCTTGGAATACCAGAACAGGCTAGAAAGAACTGACTGAACAAAGAAACCCTTACCTCGGTGTAGTCAGCGTTAAAAAAAAGCTCAAGAGTTGGGTAAAACAAACAAACAAAGGAAATATCAGTATTATTAAAAATTACTAAATTCTGTTATTACCGCAATAAACACCTCTTCAGCCACAGAGTTTGTGTCAGGAACTTTATTTTTACATAAGAAGACGCATATATCACAGTCACTGATCCAAGGCTATCTTCTGGAAACCTTGTTCATTTTTCGTTTGCCTGCAAACATGTGCTTAGGCATCTTTGTGGAAATCTTCCTGTCTGCTTCTCCTGGAAAACAAAACATATCAGATCAGCGCACAAATTCTCTTATCCTCTCTCATATGTCATACACGGTTCACCTCGAGAGAGGTTCTCTTTCAATCAATCAAACAGATCACCTAGACTTACCAGCTTTACCCATACGATTGAGGCCTCTTTGAACAACCTTCGAAAGTTTCTTCGCTTTTTTCTTCTTCTGAAAGCAACAACAGTGGGAAACGAGTTCAGCGTCAGCGGAGCAAAGAATCCCTCGCCGGTTATTTTTGTTACTAGAGACCTTTAGATTCTAAGACGAGGCCGACGACGAGTACGAGAATTTCTCAATACTAAGCAGTGTGCGCGAGAGAAAAACATTTTGGCGGGAAAACGTGATAGCCGTCGCCATTCGAGTTTTAGCTTGAATGTAGTAAAGGCGGATATTTAACAATTAATTAAGGGACTGGTCAAAAAGTATAGGGGGGTGGGGGGTGTGCCGGAGCATTTGGAAATGTGGTTGATAAAAAACACATGACCCACCCCCTCCCTTCGGCACAAAAATGACTGACCCACCCCTAAAGCAAGGTTGGAAATTGCATGACCCACCCCCTAGATAAAACATGGATGTTTGGTTTCCGCTTAATAATCCAATAAAACCTTGTTCTGTGCTTGAGAAAATTTGTTGATACACTGCTACAACCAATATCAAAATCACAAAATCATACCTTTCACCGAAAAGAAAAATGTGAAAAACCGAATATTTCTTGTTTCCATGGACGTTATAAGTCTTGACACAGATATACAGCAAAACAAGGGTATATTGAAATTGTCTGTCACAAAGCATATGAAAATTTCTACAAAGACGACCCATTCCTACACATTACTTGCCGGAAATGCTTAGATTTATCCTCAAAGAAAATTTCTTCCACTTCAATGGAAAGCACTACCTACAAAACCATGGAACTGCAATGGGCACAAAGACAGCAGTTTTGATTCCTTTGCCAATATTTTCATGACATGATATTGAAACAACAACTCTAAGCAAAACTGTCTTTAGAACAACAGTTTGGAAATGCTACATACACGATATCTTTTCCCTATGGGACATAAGTAAACCAGACATCGAAGCTTTCATTGAACAAGCAAAATTCAGGGCCAAAACATTTGACACTGAGACTGCGTTTTTAGACACGGTTGTATACAAAGGCACAAAATTCAAGGAAAAATCTATCCTTGATGCAAAGACACATTTTAAACAAACGGAAACCTTCTTGCACACACATTTCACCTAGTGTCACCCTCCAAATGTTAAAAAAAGGATTTGTCAAAGGAGAAGCCTTGAGAATCCTACAAAAAAACTCCAAAATAATTCAAATTTAAAAAAGAAAACGACATTTGAGGAAAATAATTCAAATTAAAAAAAAAAACGCTTGATGGACGGAGGCTACCCACAATCTTTGATAGAAAACCTACTATCAGAAATAAAATTCACAAAAGGAAGTCTAAACGTCTAAAACAAAACAGCAAGGAGGGAAAAGAAATATTGTCATTCGTGACACAATACCAGCCCTCAGAGTCCACTATAAAGGAGGCTTGAATGAAAAAATGGAATCTTATACAAAACCAACAATAACTTCAATAAATTTTTAAAGAACCACCAATCATTTCCTTACAGAAAAGGAAAATCATTAAAGGACATGCTCGTTAGAGCCAAAAAAAAGGTTAACAGAGGGTTCCACGCCCGAATAGATGTGCCGCCTGTCACCCTTAGTTGTATTTTCTCGCACAACAGGCTTGTGAGTATTTTAGCAATAATTCCAGCTGGATGTGTTTTACATAACAAGTGTAGTCAACTGTCTCGTTAGTAGTTAGTGCCTATCTATGTAATAAAATAGGGTGACCCACCCCCTAAGTGTAGCTGAAAATTGCACCACCCACCCCTTGCACAAGGCTCAAAACCTCATGACCCACCCCCTCTCTGCTCCGGCCCACCCCCCCTCTATACTTTTTGACCAGTCCCTAATGAGGCTGAGTATCTTATGAGGAATTATGTACATCGAGGAGGGTGTCATCCGTCGAAGCCGTAGGCCGAGGCGGATAACACCCTCCGATACGAAAGCCGAATTGAATAATTGTTCATTCAAAATAACTTCTAGTTTAAAAACATAGCTAAAACATGCTTACCTCCATCGATGTTAAGTTCATCTTCGATAGTGCACGTTTAGCATTGTTTAGCTCCGCAAATATTTTCCAGATAGCAGATGTCGCCCTTCGAGTTGTCTTCTTGCTGTTTTTGCCATGTTTTTAGCTATTATTTCGCCTTACTCTTGAAACAAGTGAAATGTCCGCCATTTTTGTTTTCACAGCCAAAACAACTCAACCTCGTCCCCAGGTCCTCTCGGTTAACGGAGCATTAACCTGCAAGGAAGCTGCAGTTTTGACGTTATCGGTTCATTAATCGCAAAATTCTTCCAAATTTGGTCATCAGTAGCTGGTTATGGTGAATTATGCGTGTGCTTTTAGCCAATCAGAATCGGGGAAATATTTTGCATGAATAATAAAACTTATTAAATGTAAAAAGACTTATCATTTCTCGATCGGGAGAGGGCTTAACCTCTCTCCATAATGATAACAGTGCTAATGTTTCTGGTGAAAAAAGAAAGTAGAATGAAGTTTTCAGGGGTGTCTATGTTTTTAAAGTAATACGCCAAAAAAGTCAAATCTCGTACTAGTACTCGCTTTCGTCCTCGAATCTAACGGTCTCTGACACTTTTCTCAGCTGCACAAGATCGCTGCGGCTTTCGCCATTTAACCAGTTACATGGACAATAATGACTTTGAGTACATTCCTAAGTCGTTGGGGTACTTTTCTTTGATACTGTTTACCTGTTTATGATGTACAGGCTAATTTGAACTTTTGAGTCCGTGTAGGAAATCCTTATACGGTGGTTCTACGATTAAACTTTGGAGTCTGTTAAGGAAAACTTGTCATTGAGTAATGAGCAATAAAACAGCATAAAATAGGCACGTTGGTGGTTTTTTAAGTCTTTGAATAAAAGCCTCAAAGCTGATCACACTTTTATGGAAACAAAGAAGTCTTTGCAGACTACACAAGCTGGGCTCGATCCTGGCTGACTCACACCATGTAAATGTGCGTGGATGCATTAAAAAGAAGGTTATTTCACAGTGCTTATGTATTCTACCGCTGTTGTTTTGTTTTTTACCTCTGAGGATCCGATTCCAGACTGGTCACGTGGGGGCCGCGATAAGCTGCGCGCTCCACTGCTAGCCGCTCTCTTTCTTTTCCGACTCATTGGGGTCTGGGAACGAGATCTTGTTACAGTCTCATCTCCCTGCAAATACGGATCGGTACACGTCCAGTGTTATACACGAAATAAACAATGGTAATAGGTGCGCATGATAAAAATACTGCCTACCTCTTCAATGCCTTCCATTGCCTCACCCAAATCAGTATCACTCTTTTTTCGGCTGCGAGCGGCTTGAGCCTATGTGCAAAAAATATTAAAAGATTAAAACAACGAAACCACACGTGGTCCCGATAAAAACTTTTCAATCCTTAGCTTTACATTGCTTTGCTCTGTGATTGCCTGAAAAAGTTCGCACCACTTGTTTTAATCAATCACATTTAAATCAATAACTAGAAATACGCGAATCGCAAGACCTCGCGGAGAACTTCGGGGCAACGGCAAGAAGTAGGATGAAAGGGAAATAAGGCAATAGGGAAAAAAATATATAAATGTAAAAAAACTAAGGCTATATAAAGAAACAAAACAAAACTACAATAACTAAAAATACTAAACGCAAAGGAAAAAAAAAAGAAAAAAAAAAAAGAAAAGAGGAGAAGAGAAAAGAGAAAAGAGGCTTTTTGCCCGGAACTCTGCACCTCCTACGTGCCGGGAAATATTTTTACCACTACGGCACGTGGGGTCGTGAATGAGAGGATAATATTTTATTTAAAGCATTTCTCCTAGAATTTCCGCCAGCACGACCTGTTTAAGCTGATCAAGCACTTATCTCTCAGTGGGTCTCGTGATTAGCCAGAGAGATTGCGATTGTTAACCTGCACTATAACTCCACTTGTAAGTATCCATTAGTTTCTCCTGCGAACTGATAGTAAAACTATCGCCTTCTCGGCGACGGCCTTATACTCGTCCATTAAGTCGTCCGCGGAAGAGCGTAACGCCTGGACCGCTAGACTTCGGACTGCTCGCAAGTACCAGACTGGTTGTGATGTGAATAAACACAGAATCATTCTAGAGCAGTCCCATTATGCTATGATTTGACACTTATCTTTTTCCTTGTCCTAAAATTTACAGTACATACTACTCCTCACTGAGAAACAAAACAGAAGCGATGTGAACGAGCCCATAAGTGTAACCTCACATTCTGTCATGCAGATGTTAACCAATCGGAATTTGAGGACAGTTTCCAGCTGGCTTCTGATTGGATTAAATCTGCACGAAAGAATGTGAGGTCATACGTTTGGGCTCCTTGCTGTAAACGTTCTAACTTACCTTAAGGAACACGGAACGTGAAAGTTTTGCTTTGTTATTTCTTGGTTTCATCTCACGATGAGCTTTGACAATAAGCTTTTTCTTTTCGCGGATTCTAAAGTAAAGAGAAAATTGCGCTCAGAAAGCTTTAACCAAGACAAGTAAATTCAGAGAGTCGTTAATATATAATTAAACATATAACTCACTGTTCAGCTTTATTTCTTATATCCTCTTCTTCAGAGTCCAATTCCTCCTGTAAAACGAGACAAATACCATAAAAAAAACCTCAGAAACGATTATCAATAATTCGAGAAGTGACCAGTAACCACGATAGAGGAAAGTCAGGCGACACGCGAGAGAGCATTTAACCCTGTGCATACAGGGCTGTGGTTTTGCTTCCTGCGCCCGGGGGAGGGGGGGAGGGAACTATAAAGACCAGCCTCTATATCTTCAAAACCGCACATGCTCAGACCACCAAAATTATACAGTAAAAACCCTATGGGTATCTTGGCAAAAATCTTGGTAAGATTTACTACGGGTATCTTGGCAAGAATATTGGTAAGAATTAGTATGGGTTTCTTGACTAGAATCTTGACAAGAATTACCACAGGGTTTCTTGGCAAGAATTACTACGGGAATCGTGGCAAGAATCTTGCCAAGAATTACCACGGGAATCTTAGCAAGAATCTTGGTAAGAATTACTACGGTAATCTTGGCAAGAATCATCACGGGAATCTTAGCAAGAATCTTGGTAAGAATTACCACGGGAATCTTGGCAAGAATCTTGGTAAGAATTAAAATGGGTATTTTGGCAAGAATCTTGGCAAGAATTACCACGGGAATCTTGGCAAGAATCTTGGTAAGAGTTACTATCGGTACCTTGGTAAGAATTTTGGTAAGATTTACCATGGGTATCTTGGCAAGAATCTTCGTAAGATTTACTATCTTGGGAAGAATTACTCTGAGTAACTTGGCAAGAATGTTGGCTAGAATTACCAGGGGAATTTTGGTAAGAATCTCAGTAAGATTTACTAAAGGTATCTTGGAAAGAACCTTGGTAAGAATAAATATGGGTATCTTGGGTAGAATCTTGGTAAGAGTTACTATAGGTATCTTGGCAAGAATCTTGATAAGAATTTCTATGGTTATCTTGGCAAGAATCTTGGTAAGATTAACTACGGGTATCTTGGCAAGAATCTTGGTAAGAATTAGTATGGGTATCTTGGCAAGAATTATCACAGAAATCTTGGCAAGAATCTTGGTAAGAATTACCGCGGGGATCTTGGCAAGTCTCTCGCAAGGATCTTGGCAAGAATTACCACGGGAATCTTGGCAAGAATTACCACAGGAATCTTGGCAAGAATCTTGGTAAGAATTAGTACGGGAATCTTGCCAAGAATCTTGGTAAGAATTACCGCGGGGATCTTGGGAAGAATCTCGGCAAGAATTGCCACAGGAATCTTGGCAAGAATTACTATGGGTATCTCGGCAAGAATCTTGGTAAGATTTACTATAGGTATCTTGGCAAGAATTACTATGGTTATCTTGGTAAGAATCTTGGTAAGAATTAATATGGGTATCTTGGCAAGAATCTTGGCAAGAATTACCACGGGAATCTTGGTAAGATTTACTATAGATATCTTGGCAAGAATCTTGGTAAGAATTACTATCGTTATCTTGGCAAGAATCTTGGTAAGAATTACCGCGGGGATCTTGGCAAGAATCTCGGCAAGAATTGCCACAGGAATCTTGGAAAGAATCTTGGCTAGAATAACTACAGGAATCTTGGCAAGAATCTTGCTAAGAATTACTGCGGGGATCTTGGCAATAATCTCGGCAAGAATTGCCACAGGAATCTTGGTAAAAATTTTGGCAAGAATTACTATGGGTATCTCGGCAAGAATCTTGGTATGATTTACTAAAGGTATCTTGGCAAGAATCTTGGTAAGAATTACTATGAGTATGTTGGCAAGAATCTTGGTAAGAATTACTATAATTATCTTGGGAAGAACCTTGGTAAGATTTACTATGGGTATCTTGGCAAGAATCTTCGTAAGAATTAGTATGGGTATCTTGGCAAGAATTATCACGGGAATCTTAGCAAGAATCTTGGTAAGAATTGCTACGGCTATCTGGGCAAGAATCTTGGTAAGAATCACTAGGGAAATCTTGGCAAGAATCTTAGGGAAGAATTACCACGCAAATCTTGGCAAGAATCTTGGCAAAAAGTACCAGAGGAATCTTGGGAAGAATCTTGGCAGGAATTACCACGGGAATCTTGGGAAGAATCTTGGCAAGAATTACCACAGGAATCTTGTCAAGAATCTTGGGAAGAATTACTACAGGAATCTTGGCAAGAATCTTGATAAGAATTACCGTGGGAATCTTGGCAAGAATCTTGGCAAGAATTACCACGAGAATCTTGGCAAGAATTTACTATAGGTATCTTGGCAAGAATCTTGGTAAGAATTGCTATGGGTATCTTGGCAAGAATCTTGGCTAGAATTACCAGGGGAATCTTGGTAAGAATCTTAGTAAGATTTAGCAACGGTATCTTGAAGAGAATCTTGGTAAAAACTACTATGGGTATCTTGGCTAGAATCTTGGTAAGATTTACTATCAGTAGCTTGGTAAGAATCTTGGTAAGATTTACCATGGGTATCTTGGCAAGAATCTAGGCAAGAATCTTGGTAAGATTTACTATCAGTAGCTTGGTAAGAATCTTGGTAAGATTTACCATGGGTATCTTGGCAAGAATCTAGGCAAGAATCTTGGTAAGATTTACTATTGGTATCTTGGCAAGAATATTGGTAAGAATTACTATAGGTATGTTGGCAAGAATCTTGGTAAGAATTACTATGGTTATCTTGGCAAGAATCTTGGTAAGATTTACTACTGGTATCTTGGCAAGAATATTGGTAAGAATTACTATAGGTATGTTGGCAAGAATCTTGGTAAGAATTACTATGGTTGTCTTGGCAAGAATCTTGGTAAGATTTACTATGGGTATCTCGGCAAAAGTCTTGGTAAGAATTACTATAGGTATCTTGGCAAGAATCTTGGTAAGAATTACTATTGGTATCTTGGCAAGAATCTTGGCAAGAATTACCACGGGAATCTTGGTAAGAATTACTATGGGTATCCTGGGCAAGAACCTTGGCAGGAATTACCACAGGAATCTTTGTAAGAATCTTGGTAAGAATTACTATGGGTATCCTGGGCAAGAATCTTGGCAAGAATTACCACGGGAATCTTGGTAAGAATTACTACGGGAATCTTGGCAAGAACCTTGGCAAGAGTTACCACAGGGAATCTTGGCAAGAATCTTGGTAAGAATTACTAAAGGAATCTTGGCAAGATTCTTGGCAAGAATTACCACGGGAATCTTGGAGAGAATCTTGGTAAGAATTACTACAGGAATCTTGGCAAGATTCTTGGCAAGAATTACCACGGGAATCTTGGAGAGAATCTTGATAAGATTTACTATAGGTATCTTGGCAAGAATCTTGGTAAGAATTACTATTGTTATCTTGGCAAGAATCTTGGTAAGATTTACTATGGGTAGCTTGGCAAGAATCTTGGTAAGAATTAGTATGGGTATCTTGGAAAGAATTATCACGGAAATCTTGGCAAGAATCTTGGTAAGAATTACTATGGGTATCTTGGCAAGAATCTTGGTAGGAATTGCTTTGGATATCTTGGCAAGACTCTTGGTAAGATTTACTATGGGTATGTTGGCAAGAATCATGGGAATTTTGCTATAAGTATCTTTGCAAGAATCTTGGAAAGAGTTACCACGGGAATCTTGCTAACAATTACCACAGGAATCTTGGCAAGAACCTTGGTAAGAATGGCGACAGGAATCTTGGCAAGAATCTTGGTAAGAATTACCACGTTAATCTTGGCAGGAATCTTGGTAAGAATTACCATGGGAATCTTGGCAAGATTTACTACAGGCCAACATTAACACTTACGTCTCACTTGAGGCAAAATGTTGGCTTAAGGGAGGGGCAGGTGGGCAAAATGATGATAATGATCCAAAAATTACTATGACACTCTCTTACTGGTTCTGAGTCATAAAGCCCTGCAGCCTCGCGCAGTTCCTCTTCTTTTTCCAACTCTTCTAATTTCTGTAATGAAAGAAATTCAAATATTTTACTTTTGTGAAAAGAAAAAGGTCCCAGGTCCACCTAGCGGTAAGGGGCATGGAGAATCAGACACTAAACTGGCAAATTTGGGTGAGCTAATGTCCGATGACTGTTATTTGCCGCCCCGTAAGCGTAAAGGCATTGATATGAAAACGAGTTTTGTTATCGTGCAAAAAAAAACTCATTTTCACAAGAAAGGTTTTGCATTTAGCCTCATTTTGAAAGTGAGAGTTTTTGGAACTAGGAAATGGCCTTCATTTGTATTGCCAAGTCTATTGATTGATTGATCGATTGACTGATTTTTTGTAAACACATCTAACCAATTATTAAACAATTAATTTATTTATGGTAGTGACATATACAAATCTCAGATTAGGCGGATTAAAAAAGGACACAAAGTCCCCTTTGTGCTTAGGGCTCTTCTCTTGGTTTGACCTGTTACTTTTCACATAAAGAAATTGAAACTTTAACACTACAACTCCAAGTTGAAACCTCACCTTCATAATATCTGGATCAATGAAGTCAGCCACATTCTTTCCAAGGTAAATCTCTGGTAAAATATCATGTTTCTCGTCACCTTTTGCCAGATCCCAATGCTCCCGCATATCCATGTAGTAATCTTCTCCCATCTCAATCTCCAGATCTCTGGCCAGTTTGCGCTTGGGCTGGGCTCCTTCAACAACCATAGCCTGCCTTTTGTCCAGTACAGCCTGTATATGAAGTAGCAAAAACAAAGCTTGAATCAATATTATAAGACAATCCAAACTCTCTTTGTGGACATAATTTCTTGCAATGTGACACAGTGTAGATCTAATGAGTAGATGTATTACAATCACCTTGACAGAATGGTTACTAACAATAATATTTAAAACAAACGAAGAACGATCCTCGCAGTTGTGAACGCAATTTATGCAATTGCGTAAGAAGCCTGAAAAAGATTCAGGACTTCCATGAAATTTAACCCATGACCTTGCAATATCAGTGCGACACTCTAACCAACTAAGCTACAATGTATGAAAATCATAAATCTCAACTGCAACGATCATTTTTCATTTTTTTTAATGTCATTTCCACAGTTCTCATACATGATTTATTTCATGCAAATTTGTCAGTAATAATTAAAGCATCATAAGGCACTATGAAGCAGGGTGCAAAGAAAGTCAGTTTTACAGCTTACCATTCAGGAAAAGTATAGCTACAGGCGCAGCATAATAACTTAAGCACAGTTCTTCTGTAATTTGAATTCCCCAAAAATCTTCACTTGCCCGTTAGGCAAGTTAAGAACAGAATTCAATAGCCTGATAGAAAAATCTACTATAAAACCCTGGGCTTTCTTTGTAGGCTTTTTTATTTAGTACTCTTTGTTTATATTTAAGCTCTAAAAAAGGGACAATGCAAAGAAAAATCTGATGTGCTCACTCTTTATTTACACAGCAGTCAATGTTTGTGCATGGTTGGTGCTGTTTATGCCAATAAAACAGACAGACATCTAGTGTGGCATTTTTTCTACATTACTGTGCTTTCCAAAAACATGCTAACTCCAAAGTTCAAAAGCCAACGAACATTTATGTTTTTCGCTGCCGTCAATCATCTTAGCCGACCTCTCAGGAAACAGAACTTTACTTAAATGGGTTCAAAAGGTCATGGTTTGTGATCTGTGACTGGTGGATTTCGATCCGTTTTGTGTGCTTCTGTGTTTCAAGGTTCATTGCCTATGATGGTTTAAGTGTAATTATGATTGAGGGTAGCAAAAAACGCAATTGTGAAGGTGGCTTTTGAACTTGAAAGTTCGTGTGTTTGTGAAAAGCGCAGTAACGGAGTCTATACTAAGCAGCACAAGCTTCCATGAGAGTTAATCTATCTCTTGTACAACCACTGTTAACCTACCAAGACAATTTTCTCATGTGACCAATGTCCTAATTCTCACTATTTCATAATTAAATTATACACATTGATTCCCTGGAGAGAAAGTGGATACTGATCACTGTAGGCTTTAAGGATTGACTAAAGTTACTTTATGAGATGTTTGGGATAGTGCAGCATTACCTGAGGAATGCAGGGTGGTCTCTCTTTCTGATCTCTCTGTGTTGGCATGGCAACATGAAGTCTGTTCATGACATCTGATGTTTTTTTGCTCTTCATCTTTATTTCAACTCTCTGAGCTAGGAGCTGATCACAAGCCTCATTTCTGACAGTCATCACGCCTTCTTCACTAACTGTACTCATTGGAAGAAGGGTAACACCTACAGAAACAGCCAGGAGTTTATTTCTATGTTCTTTCTTTGTTCATACACACAAAAAAATTCAATAATGTACAAACATACACTGCCTTAATATAGCAAGTTCTAATTATGGGGGAGAGACTTACTATGTTTACAAAAGCCAAGTAAAATTACAGTAATTTCTAAGTTAAAGGTTTAGGATAATGATGAGGATGATGTAGTCTGTGAGCAAGCTCTCCTCTTTGGGCGAGCCAAGCGAGCCACACAAGAGCGCATGAGCGGCAAAGCAGCGAGAGGCCAAGGAAAGGAGAACTTGCAACAATCTCTCATAAATTTTCATTTGTACATGTACTTTGCCCAGATGAAGGGAAAAATGACATTCCAGATATCAAAGTTGATTGATAACAGGCCTAGCTCACAGGAAATGTATTATCACCAAAACCAGTGTTATGTCGTCGATCGCTGAACTCACTTCGAAAAAGAAGACTGGCAAAGGCAGAAAATTGCTTTCTCCTTCTGTAAAAGAGAACTTTCATCTGCGTATCAAATTTGGATCTAAGGGGGATCACACTGGAACCCAGAACTTGTTTCAGCCCTCAAAGCAGACGGGTTCATTTGATGTAATTGTCGCAAAGCTGTACGTGTGAAAGTGTTGCCAATAAAATGTTGCGAGCTGGGGATTATGATCATCAATGATGATGATGACCATCATCATGATGATCACCAAGATAATGATTTTCATGATGATGATGATGATGATGATGATGATGATGATGATGATGATGATGATGATGATAATGATAATGAGATGATGATTAGAGCATTAAGGGTTTCCTAGGTCAACTCTGGTAAAGTAGGTGGACTGTACTGCAGCATGGTGCAGTACTGCAATGTTATGAAGATCAAGCAGAATATTACCTTCTTGATCAAAGACTTTAATCAACTCTTTCTTCTCCTCAGAAAGCTCATCAGGTCTAAGAACATCAATTTTGTTTAAGATCACCAGCAAGGGTTTGTTTGTAAACAGAGGTCTAATGCCATTAAACAGCTCTATCTGTTCCTCAAGAGTGTGACCACACTGCTCTGAAATGTCCATCACATAGAGAATTGCTGCTCGCAAGTGAGCAAGGGCAGTAATTGCCTAAAAAATTCAAGTAAATGTTTAGATCACTCTTTTTAACTAAAATCACAGTGATTTGTAATAAAAAGTTTATACATCATTGACAAACTTTGTAACCTGCATTTCTATCGTGTTTCTTTCTTCTAATGAATGGTCGAGGATTCCTGGAGTGTCAACAACCTATGAATAATAAAAATACAACACATGCATACATGTACAGACTGGTAATATTGTATGATCAGCATACAAAATCAACTTACACACATGAAACCACAATGACTGTTAGTCAAAAGTTTAACATCCCAATAAAGTACAGTGCAGTAGCAAATGTAATTTTGACCATTGAGAGACATGGGAACAAAATTAAAACATCTCAGAAATTTTAAAATAAATGTTTTGGCACAGTTTAGAGACATGTGGGTAGTTGTGATCAATTTTTTTGGTTTTGATTTCTTTTTGAAATACTTTACATGGTTACTAACAGTTGTTCAATTCTATAATTATAATTTTGGAATAACTGCAGATTATAATATATTGTAGTATTAATTGCACTTATTTTTGCATCCTTTTCAAGTTTTTAAAATTACCAGTAGCTTCTATTTGAAGTACTGTGGTTTTAAAAATATCAAGGTCTTCAATGTTACTTGTTCTTGAACACTTTCCCCTGGCTTTCATGCTGCTGCATTTTAAGTAGGGGAACAATGTTTCCATTATTTTTAGCCACTTTCCAAGGACCCTTTTTAGTGGTTTTCGAGAATTTGGTCAAGCACATTTTCTAACATAATTTATATAGTACTATTAATTTTTATCATTATCATTGATGTAACTAGGATACATCAGATGACTGACTAACTTATCCTACATACACTTTTCACTTTGAACATCTCATGTTAGTGAAGCCAGAATTGTTAAAATTTATTAAGACAAAACAAATGTTGAACAGCAGCAATAAATAATGTTGTAATTTACCTTCACTGTAAATCAATTTTTGAACACATAGATACCCAAAGAGTATCCAAAGGGATTTTGTGATTGGTTTCGATATGCAAATGTGTCACTTGCTCACTTTGTGTTGACAGAGATTGGCTCTACTGTTCCGACCCAAACTCACTGCCTGATATGAAAACAACATAGTTTGTTGTTGCTGAAGGGTGCCTGAGTTGTACATTCACACATATTTGTGAGAGAACCCTGGGGACAGGCTTGTCACTTTCATTTTGCTAAAAAAGCATGAACACTCGCTGTCGATACAGGTTGTCTACTATACACTACAAGCATCTTGATCATAAGCAAAGAGGCAGTTTAAATTTCCGGTAACAACAAAGGAAGTACGTTGCCAATAAATTATTCATTTAGTTGAGTGAGGTTCAACTTTTACATTAATGCGTGGCCTTTGATACATTGCCTCTTTTTTATTTTACGTGCCTAAAAGTTATGTTTGTACACTTATATACTGTATATGTATGCTTGTGAGTATTATGTGACAGTGGCAATACGCCCTAAGGGACCTTTTTTTTATGTGACTTGCACATTCCAACACTTGTTTACTCAAACTTTGTAGCATCTCATAAATCTCTAATAGTTCCCAGTAATCTTTTAGCTTTAAATGAATCACATACAGCTGTACATGCACTCATAGCCAGTAACCTGCAGATGAGCTTACATATATTGATCATGAAAATTTATCAAGGTGTGGAAAGGTACAACCTGTACCTCCTATCAGTAGTTTTCAGTATAAAATGAAGCACAAAAGTTGGTTGCTTCATGAGCAGTTCAGTTCTCTACTAGTAGTAGTGCATGTAGCCTGCATAGCCGGTAGTTGTTTGGTTGTACTTTTCATTTGTGTTGGAAATACAGTGGAGCAAAAGCTCTGAGGTCAGAGATGTGGGAGGGGGCAAAAGGATTTTCTAAACAATTATCCAGAGGTTGCCCATAGTTTTTACTTTTATTTTACTTTTGATTGGACCCACCTCATATTGTATAACAAAAAACATCATTTTTGTACCGTTGCAAAGTCAATTCTAACTGTACCAGCCTCACATTGCACAGTATCAACATGAATTTTGTACAAAATGTCACTTTTCACTGTACAAGCCTCACATTGCACAGTTCAAAGAAAATATCACTTTGTACTTTTTTTTACCTAAGCATCCTGCATCCTTAATGCATGAAAATCCCCAAAGATGCAAAATAATTTATGGCATATGCATCCCATAGGACACAAATACTGATTGATTGATTTGGGGTTTCTGTAGAATATCCTGTTTGTGTGATTTCTGTGGCTGTTGTTAAATGACACTTACTTCTTTTAGTCTTTGCTGTGCTTTACAACGGAAGGAGTATATTTTTTATGCCAGTAAACTGTAATACAAAGTTTCGGAGTCTATCTTCAGATTAACTGTATAGTTAAAAAGACCCAGGCACTTGTGCTTTTTGAACTGGCACTCATTGGTTCAGGACTCATGATTTTTCACAAGATGAATCCCAGGACTCACTATAACTATTTGTAACAAAATTACTGATTATCTAACGTTTGTGTTGGAGTAAGCACAAAAGTTTAAACGTAGAACAATCGACATTTAAACTTTGCAACCCAAATGTTTAAGCTTATAAGCTTACACAAAAACAACACAGACATAATTGGAAAAGATGATGGTGAAGAAGCTAAAATTTTGGCTGAATAATACGCTTAACAAATGTTTACACTGCACCGTTGTAATAAAATTCTACTGTATTTTCGTAACTGAGTTAGTATTCACTTTCTTTGTTTTTAAGTACCAAAGCCACTTTGAATTTCCAAAGGGTGGTAAGCCAAGTCCCTGTTTAAAAATTCTGGAAATTCCTTGGGGGAGGGGGGTCATCAAAGACCCCCCTGGAATGGAAAATACTGGGGGGTGGGGGGTGTGCAAATCAAAGAGTCTTCCGTTGGGGGGCATGGATATTTTCTGGAACCACACAATACCAGTAATTATACTGTGCAGAACCAATACCATTTGTAACAATTTTTCTACTATACTCTACCTCATTTAGCATGGTGCCAAATTTATACTGATTTTGCACTGTGACTGTATCATTTGGTACACTAACAAAATCAATTTTGTACTGTACCAACAACAATAGACTATCCGCCAGCTATCACCCTGTTTGGTAAAAAAGTGGGTTTCACAAAGGTACAGTAACAACATCATCTTCGTACTGAAGTGCCAATGTAAACGTGTACTACCATTTCCTGTCAATTTTGTACAATACTAGTATTAGTTTGTACTGTACCAATATCACCAGACCATTATAACAACATCAGCTTGCATGTTGAAGCAGTATTATTTTGACAAATGTAAAAGCTACAATTTTGATACCATACCAGTATCAATTTTGTGTGGTTCCTTGCCAATGCAGCTAATACCAATAGGCCATTTTACAGTTATAGATGGAAGCGAGGCTGAGGGTGACCTTGTTTTGATACAAACTTTCTTTGCTTTGTTATGGAAATTGTTCTTGAAAAATACTAGTTGGCATAAGAATAACTTGATTTACATAATAAAGCAGGAAGGTTTGTATCAAAACAAGGTCACCCTCAGCCTCGCTTCCATCCACAACTATAAAATGGCCTATTAAAAACTTTCCTTCACTGAATTGGACAGATGCCGATAATGACTTCAGAAAGAAAATGACTTGTCATTTTCTTTTGGTGTATTATGCCACACGAATTGTCAGAGGATGAATAGAAAAACACAACATAAAACTACATGTAAAAAAGCTGGGCTGTGGCACATGTAAATGTACGCATTTAACATATACATGTGTACAGGTAAAACTCTGGTCTGACCTGCCATCTGAGATACTTGTAATCCATGTGGCCGACAAACAGGGACTTGGTTGTAAAGGCGTATGGTTGGACTTCAACATCTGCTCTTGTCACCTTGAGAGAAAAAAATTATATGTTTGTTACAATGTTATGGTTTTAAACCTTACAATAATAAATATTACTCTGTTAACTGCCGGAGGATCACCAAGTGATTGGAATTCACAATGCCTGGCTTTTACTTGTAGTACATTTAAGTACAAAGGTAACATTTGTTACAAGTGGCCCAGTGCATGAAGTTTTCATTTTACCCTCCAACAATCTAACACCACTTTCCAAAAGTCAGGACTTGCCAGACAGATCATAAAGGTAATAAACCTTACAGAGTTTCCAGTGTGACCATATCACACCATTCGTATCTTGTGAGAGCAATGCATACCTTATTCATAAAACTTGACTTGCCAACATTTGGAAACCCACACACCAGCAGGGTCCTTGTGTTAGGATCGATTGACGGAAGCCTGGCCACATGTTGCCGCACTACAAACATCAGTGAAAATAGTTATGGCAAAATTCACCTATAGTACATGTATAACAAATGTACACGCACTGTGTACGTATATTTGCTGATGGATATCTGTATATTAACCTACAGCTGCGTGTGTTTGATTCATCATATTCCAGAATTAAGAATGTGCTAAAGTATTGCTGCAAATCCCTTCTATCATGTTTTTCGGACTTCTTGAAAGCTAGATACATGTACAGTGTACATGTTAATATTTTATTTTAACAGATTTCAAGATATTACATACTGAGGAATGCCAAAACAAGTGATCCCAAGAGTTAATTTCATTTATTCTAATATTTTGGTAGAAGGTCTACCAGCAAACACTCCCTACATACAAGAGAAACACAATATGATTGATCTAAATCAAACTTCTCAATGACAGCAAAATGTTAGGTTAGGGGAGGGCTACATGGGAAATTTCACTGAATCTTCTAATGGTCTGGCTACTGAAACAAACAGCTTTGTTGTTTCCTTGAGGAGTTAAACAGCTAGATCAGTTAACAAGGCTGTCATTAAGTGCCAGTGGCTGGGGATTTTCCCCAACTACTATGAAGATGACCTCTGGCTACTTTCATGGGAAAGTAGAGGAAAAAGAGAACTAAAGAAATCTGTAGCTGTTTGATTCCCTACTATTTAACAATCAATGAATGAGGTTGAGTATCTTATGAAGAATTATGGAGATCGAGGAGGTGTACGGCCTCAACGGATAACACCCTTCAAGATCTCCATAATTCTTCATATGATACGAAAGCTAAATTCAATAATTGTTTTATTATTCATTCAAAATGATCATTCCTAGTTTAAAAACAATAAGCTTACCTACATTGATGTTAAGTTTATCTTCGATAGTTTACGTTTAGGTTTATCCAGCTCCGCAAACATTCTCCAAATAGCAGATGTCGCCCTCAGAGTTGTCTTCCTGCTGTTTTTGCTATGTTTTTAGCCATTACTTCCCCTAGTTCCAGCTGTAGTTCTTACTCTTAAAATGAGTGAAGTGTCTGCCATTTTAGTTTTTACAACGAAAACAACTCAATCTTGTCCCCAAGTCTTCTCGGTTAACGGTGCATTAACCTGTAGAAGGCTGCATTTTTGACATCATTTCCTCGTTAAACACAAAATTCTTCCAAATTTGGTCATCAGTATATAACTGGTTATGGTGAATTATGCATGTGCTTTTAGCCAATCAGAATTGGGAAAATATTTTGAATGAATAATAATAAATTTTATCCAGCAACTTAAAATCTTATTTTCACTGTACACTAGTGTTACTTTACAAAAGACGTAAAAAGTTTCATACCTTGTTCCAAGTATTGTAAACTCTGGTTTTGTCTCTTCATGATTGTACACATCCTACAATAAAGATTAAAAGACGACTGTGTTTTATTGCAATACAATATATCATAAAACAACTATTTGATGGACACTTACAGTATACAGAAATGCACAGATTATGTACAGAAGTACAGATTATCATAAGTCCAAATTATCTGGGGAAGAAGAAGAATGTTAGTAGAGTGCTTACCTTCCGAGAGCTGCCCTCTTCAGCTGTTTACATCTGTACAATGAGTCACCATACTTCATAAGCCTCACGTAGTCTTTGGCAACACTGTCACAAAAAGAAACAAACATTACATTGCAGTGCAGTGAATTATACATTTGTATCTTTTGAGAGATCTCAGAGGTGATATAAGCTCTATTTCTAATAGGTTACTCTATACCGGTATTACCCTTACCTGTCAATCAAATGTCTCGCTGTGTTTATTTGACCTAATGCCAGTTTGTAGTGGTCCTTGTCATACAATACATTCATTAGATCAGCATAGAATGGATGGATATCCTGAAAAGAGTAGGAGCGCAACTCATAATTAAAGAAATTACAGGTGTATCACTTTCAGGATGTAGTCTTCTGAGAAGTAAATTGTAAAATATATTAATTTGTATTTTCTTGTTTAGTTTTGCATGTATTTTTCACACACATTTCACAAGTATATTTCTTGTGTAATTTGCATGCAATATGACAGATTTACACTCAAGAAACACACATGCAATACTGGAATTCCAGTGGCCTGCCCTGTAGCTGCAGTGTAATCTTCTCCAGGTGACCATGAAAGAGCTGACTTACTATTCTGTGATCCCTTATACATAAACATGAGCAGGATACAGCTGTAAAAACTGATTTTTTTTTTCTGAAAGTTACCAAGGGCTGACAAAGCAAAAGAGCTTGCTTACAGGGTAACCAAACTAGGCCCATTCTTAAATGGGAAGAGATGTCAAATCTGATCTGTTTCCCAGATCATGCAAACCCAGTTTTCACTTGACCTTGATTTTGCAACATCCCTACTATCTGAGGGACTGGCACAAGCTAACCAGCAAGAGGCATTTTTGAACATAGAAGAACAAAATTTGTTCTTCTATGTTCAAATGTTCAATATTTAATATTGATTTTAACATATCAAACATGTTGCTGACACATTGTATCCAGCTCCCAGGGTTCATACAGATTTTTGGATCTATAACTCAAGACTTTTTCGAGACTTTTTTCCAAAAAAATAATTTCTTTTCCAAACTTAAGGTTATCAAATAGGTGATCAAGATAGGCTTTAAAATGCAGGAACAAAGCTTTTTTTTTCATGATGTCCTGTAAGTGTATGGACGAGATTGAATAAGATTTGACCAAAACGAAAAATATTCCATTTACATGTTGCTTTAAAAAAAACTTGTCTTTTTACCATTTTTTCAGACTTCGTCTCCATTTTCAAGACTTTTTCCAGATCTGGAAAATTACTGGGTAAATTTCAAGACTTTTTCAAGGACTAAGGACTCCCTAATTGGCTGTATTTTTCACAGCACGGAATACAGGGTTCGTACCCTTTTTTGAACAAAAAATTCGAGGACATTTCAAGGACTTTCAAGGACACATTTCCCATTTTCAAGGACTCCATTCAGTACAAAAAGAGCCTTGAGTATATCTCTTGTTTAGATCTTCTACAACAAGAGCAATCTTACTCTGAATGTCTATCTGTGTTTGCTCCTTTAAGGTACTTGACAGGGGCACCCAACAAGAATTTAGTTCAAAACCACTTAAACATAGCATTGTTAAACGTATTTTAGTATTTAAATGGTAGATATAGGGATATTTTTATCCCCTAAAAATTTTTCATCTGTTCGGATAAACTAGCTGAAAGTCTATTGATCCGAAAATTATAGGGATCAAAACTTACCTTTACGAAAATTTAAGCCAGAAAAATGGCTCCCGAAAGTTCTAGGTGATCTTTTTAGGGCAAAAATCCGTTAAAAATGGGCAATTATACCATTTTTTAGATGTTCAAAAATCCTAGGAGAGGCAGGCAAGCAAGAAATTTTACAACAAATGTTCTGAAAATGTTTCCAAACAGATATTTTCCGAAAATCGACGTTGGGTGCCCTTGACTTGAGAATCCAGGTTGGACAAAGTCAACACCAAAACTCAAGGACCTTCCAGCACTGACTGCAATTTTCAAGGATTTTCAAGGCTTTGAATTTTTATTTTAAAATTCAATGACATTCAAGGACTTTTAAGGTGGTGTGAACTCTGGGAGTAAATGGAAAGATACCACAGAACCTAATCTTTATTACCTCTAGCCTTGGAAAATCACTGATAATTTGTGATAGTTTGTCATGGTAATTCTGCTGGGTAAATTTGATCTTTCGCATGTAAAAACCACGAATCCGGCTTATTTTGTAGTGTCTGGAAAAGAGAAATGTGTAGAGCATTCAGAATTAAAGCACCATGATCTGTAATGTGCTACAATGATACAATGAGCTTGGCCATGCAACCAAACTTCTCTCTACCTACTGGCTAGAATGTGTAAAACGCTAAATAAAGACTTGCTTACGGCACAATTAAAATATCATAATACGGACAACAAAAGGGGTAGAGTGGGGTGTCCAAGGAAGCCAAGAGCTTCATTCGATAGTATTAGAAAGCACATGAAAACAAACCTAAATTGAATCGTCAGCTGGCTTCTACTGATATTTCACTGAACAGATTAGATTTTTCCTTGGGAATTATCCAGCTGACTATAGCAAAAATCACTTTTCTTTAAAAAACCGAATAAAATAACTGTAAGCTGATTACTCTAAAACAAACCATTACGCATATATCCATGCACGTCAACCTACCGATGAATAACAGTCGGTGTTTTCCGTTGCGTCCTCGACAGGACGATATCGACAAAGTCCTGGAGCAGGAGAAAAACAGTTATCAGTAAGTTGGAAACTCGAAAAACTTAAAAGATTCTCATTCTGTCCCCACCTTTGCCGAAGGAACGACTGTAATTTTCTTGAAATTATAGTGCGCCATGTTGGAATTAGCGACACACGTGAAAGGAAAGAGTTTTCGTCAACGTTGCGCAATGCAGCCGCTGACCAAACTGCTGTGAAAGAATACAGTAGGTCCGCATTAAGTGCGTAACAAGTGAGTAACCGTAAAAAGTCTAAAAATTAATTTATAAACACATTGTAATATTGATTGAGACTTTTGTTTATTATAGTGCTTAACTCATACAATCTAAAGCTGTCAATAGATTTTAAACCAGAACCGAGGGCTAAAGCCACCTCCACATCCCATACCTGACATTCTTGTAAGCTGGAAAATGACGGAATTTTATATATACTTTTTTAAAATTACAGAATCCTAGAATCCTAATAGCCGATGGATGAGCTTCTGACGACTTACAAAGTTATGATATCTTCTATTAAAGTATCATTTCTAAATAATGAGCGTCTGTGTGGGTATTTCCGATGAAATCGAAGTCGCGACAATCGCCACTGATGAAGCGGCGATCGCCTTGCCATTTCAATTAAGTTTGGCAAAATTAGTTGGGCAGTGACGTCCAAGAAACCCGCAAAAAATGTGCTGCACGATCTTCCTTATTTTCTCGTTTTCTTCGTCGTTGTAGTTGCGCTAATCTCGCTAGTAGCATTAACACGCAAAACAATATGGGCGACGATTTCGCCTGAAAGACCGACCATTTGATTTAAAAAGAGTGCGATGAATCAAAACAAAACTGAACGCAAGGCTGGTAATACGGCAAAAGGATGATTTATTTGGGGCCAATATTTCGGCTAACAAAATTAGCTTTCCTCAGGGCCAGACGTCCGCAGGTACTCAGGCAGAGGCTCAGTAATGGCCTCTTCATTAGTAACGTAAGATGGATTGGCGAATGAGGCCCCTGTTTTCTATAGTCCACGTTCCACCAAAATGGGATTCTTGAGATTGGATTGAACATTTTATCGTTGGCACTTTTCAGACATACTTGCATGCTCCGGCCTGACAATCTCGTCTTCAGGGCTCCCGCTGGACGAGTAAGAGAGAACCCTGTGGTTCCTCAGGCAGTAATTTGCCACTTCCCCATTTCCCATAATTCACCTTATTTGCCCCCAAAATGTTTAGTGTAGGAGCTGCTCGTAAGATCTCTCCTAATTGGTCGCAGGAAACAAAGACATGTCATTCTTCCAATTGTTTTAGTATTGTTTGCGGTCAGGGAAACGCACCATTGGTGACTTCTCTTCCGAGAAGCTGCTAAATGACCAAAAATTTTGCATAGCCTTTGTTTTTCATTTCTCCTGAGTATTACAGCCGTCCCAAGGGAAATTGAAAACAATGCTCATGCAAATTGTTTTTTTATGGCGGGGAGGGGGGGGGGGGGGTGGGCAAATGAGGTGAATTATGGAAAATGCGTAAGTGGCGTATGGGGCCGATGTGATGTCAAAAGAGGATAACGGGTAAGATATGTTTATGTTGTTGAGTACCTACCATCTGCTTTACAGATGAACATAATTTAATTAGAAGGAGCAATAACTCCATGTGAGATAGGGTCAGTTTTTTAAAAAAGTATCATAAACCCCAGTCTCAAAATCCTTTTGGACGAGACAAAAATTGGAAAAAGTAAAAAATGCCGTGTGGACGGCGAACAGTCCTAGCTCCAGGAGAGCAGAAAGTAGGATTGTGACATAAGATTACAGACTCATATTAAAGCAACCTCGATTCGTTGTAGAAGAGGCACATTTTACTAAAAAATGTCACCGTAAGGAATAATTACATACAGAAGCAATTCTCACTAGATTTAACTTAATTCAGTCTTTATATTCAACTTATTATTTAAGCTCGTGTAGCCATTTTAGCGAGAAACGTTTACTCCTCGATAAAATCAAAGTAACTGTCGCCTCATTTAAAGGCGATGTTACACGGGACGATTCGCAACGACGATTTTTAGCGCAACAAAACGTTGCAATGTTCATGGAACAATGTTGTAACCATTCGAAACAATGTCGCAACAATGTTGCAACCCAGTGTTGCGCTACAAATCGTCGTTGCGAGTCGTCTCGTGTAACATCACCTTAAGGGGATCTGCATTCCGGAATCCGGGAAAATTTTGCTTGTAAAATCAGGAATCCGGAATACTGCTCAAGGATTCCGGAATCCCACTAACCATTGGAATCCGGTATCCAAATTCCAATGATGAAGACTGGATTCCAGTACCTGAAATTCAGAATCCAGAGCGTGGAATCCAGAGTCCAAGGCTGTCCTAGATTTCCTTACATCGGACGATAACTGACATAGGCCATTTGTTTGACTTTTTTTTATCGCTTGCTATCAACGGTATTTCTATAAAAGCGTCCCTTAGCGCGGCAGCATGGACGATCTGTCACAAAATTTCTTAAAGTTATTTTTCACTGTTAAAATTTTATTGACTCGATATTAGCCAAGCTTGGAGAGTAAAGGGATCAAGTCGCCGGTCCTCATATTTATTAGGTCTTTTAGATCAATTTAGGTGTCTGGGAAACAGACCACCAACCCCTTCCCCTAAGTCAATATTAACACTTATTTCTCACTTAGGGCAAAATATTAGGCCAGGGGAGGGGTAGGTGGGCAGTTTCCCAAAAACCTAAATTGATCGGTTCTCTTCGTTTCATTCACAGTACGACACAACAGCTTCTTTCACCTGCAAGACAGAAAAAAAAGTGTGACATATGAAGCAAACATTTCATTTTTTCACTTATCACTACAAACAACAATTTTGACATTGCTGTTGACAGGAGTATACAGCAATCGTGTCAGATGAATCCGTGAATTAGAGATCGACTTGGGGGGGATTTCGTAATTCAGTAGTCCAGGGCCTTGACAATTATCTTGGACGGACGTCACGGTTTTGAATGCCATCAGGCATATTCATTTTTATCATTCAGTGTCCCAGGCTCTTCAACAACGAGCTTTTGTGTCCAGATGAGGTATCGTGTAACTAATTAATCAGCAGCTAACCATGTATTGTAACCGAAGTTGTATCAAGTTTTCCCTAGGTAATTGAGCACTGAGTTGGGTAAAATTCTCTTGCGCTCTGCTCCAAGGTCTAAAAGCGATCTTGGAGTAGAAGTCTTCCCATATAACTATAGTATTTATGATGTACATGTTTAGAACCTGACTCTGCTGGACTCTGGTTAAGATTGCACGCGCGAGCAGTCAAAGAAAAGATCTAGAGTGAGAGCAAAAATAGAGAGTGAAAATGGAAAGAGACACACAAACGTGGGTGTGATGCCCAAGCGCTTCTCGCAAAATATCCAGCCGACACTTTGTACAAGGAAAAACCAAAAAACCCGACCTTTTTGTAGTCTAGCTTGACTCTGGCCTAATAGTCCCTACGAGTAGTTTTTTTTACGTCAATGGATGGGCCTTTTGGAAAAAATGCGGTGAGATTTCTTCACTCACCTCCTCCTTGATTTGATGCGGGCTTTACATTTTCGGGAAACTGTCCTCGAACGTTCCCTGGGGGTTGATAACGCGCAACAACGAACTGTGCCCCCGAGGAACTAACAGCCTTCCCAGCACCCATTTCCTTTGAACTCTGCCATACGATCTGTGTAAAGTGTCCGGTGTTGGTAGAGAACCCGGGGTTTCCGTATCTGTACTTGTCGTGTTCTTCGTACCACATATCTGTCACTTTTCTCCCTGTAAGTGAACCTCCTGTGTATAGAAACCACGTGTAATTGTGATATTATGAAAAGCACAATAAGTAAATAAATAGTTAAAAGCCCTCTTACACGACGATACGAAGGTAAAAAATATCTCATAGCACTAACAAGATGGTCGCGGGTATTTAACAAGAACTGTTCCAAAGACGTAACACTAACTACATGAGTATTGCTTACGTTTGGGCCGAAAGAATGTTGACGTGAAAATATGATGTGGCTGTATAAACTTAGTGGGTGTAAGGCGTGGTTCACTAAATATCATACGGCCCCATAGGAAAGGCTTCTCTATATGCAATGAATGGTCGAGCTATAAGTGTAGAGCTATAAGCTATAAGTGTAAACTATATACTGAAGACATATGAGAAATGTTGCGGAGGACAATCTTTCAGCCAAAACAACGTAGCTCAAAGTCGACGTAATTCAACTTCAGTCAGTGACGTCTGCGAAGCAGAGCCGATATCCTTGTTCTGGGCCCACAACAGACTCAATAATTTACCGGAAATGCGTTTCGTATTTCCTTCAACCTGATTGGCAAATCGACAAAGCCGGCTTTTTTAACAGGCCAATCATAGCGCGTACTTAAATCCTGAAACACAGTTAGAGACTCAGATCAAGGATTTCGGCGCTGTTTGGCAGACGGACTTAACCAGAGTTTAGTTTCGTCTGTGACGAGGGCTAAAACAACCCGACAAGCTCCTATATGCCGTTGCCTCTGTAAACAACCTGTCTACAGTAATCATAACGATTCACACTTCTCACTCTGCACATAACTTTATCAGGAAGTTTATGCAGTCAAAAGCGGGACAGTTAATAAGGACAGCTTTCCTTACCAGACATATAAGCGATATTTTCTCCATAGTCATTCGAGGAACTTGATTGAATACAGTTCCTACTTGCCAACTCCTCTGCCCATCTTTGAGCTTCGCTTGCCAGTTGCGAGTTCCATTTCAGTGCACTGGCGCCGTGTCGAGAACGAATTTCGTTGTGCGTCGTAAGAATCTCTTTGTTAAATTCCCTGGTACTTTCTGGTTGATAAAAGAGAAGAAAGAAATAAATGGATGAGATTGGATGAGATCGTTATTCCAACCTCGTCCTAGGGTCTCTCACGCTCGGCTCCACTGGACTGGCTAAAAAGGCACCCTGGGAACGAGTTACATTTAGTGTATTCGATCTTCCTCGATCTAACCTTGCTAGGACCTTAGCTACGATAAATGCTTTGTTGAGGGAAGGGGACGTGAAGCAATGCCACGCGGTCCTTGTAGGGGTGCATGTCTAAGGAGTCCATTTTCCTGGAAATTTTAAAATTCTATGTGTAGGATGTGTCATTGAAACTCCAACTTCCCTCCTTGCAGAGGTCTCTCATAGCGAAAAGAAAAAAAGACATTTGGCTTGTTCTTCAATTTCACGTGTCTCTTTAGTCCAACTGTTTTTTTCTCCAGTGGGTTGGTGGGTGGGGGAGATGAGGTTGGGGAAAGGTTAGCCTTTTAGTCAATTATATCACCAGTGTCACTAACGGAAACAGTTTTATTTTGAAGGGGAACAGGATGAGAATACATATTTTTGATAAGATCCTTACGTGGTTTGTCATTAAGAGGAGTCTTTGTAGTCACGTAAACCTTTCCGCTCGTAGCCTTGCCTCGAGCCGGCTGCTCGGATCGTGTCGACATTTTTGATCCTTTCGGTTTCACATTTTGTGGAAAATGTCCTAGAACATTCCCAGGTGGGTTATAACGAGCGACAACAAATTGCGTCCCATTGGCGTTGCTGGCTTTTGCGACACCCACTTCTACGGAATCTATCCAAACAACTTGAGTAAAATGACCAGTTCCTGATGAAAATCCTGGACTTCTAAAACTGTAGTCTTTAATCTCCTCGTACCACATGTCCACGGCTCTTTGACCTGACATTTCGTAGCCTACAGTTAAGAAAAAAAAATGTGTTTGTAAAAAAACAAAAATTTCACTGTAGATTATGCAATTAGCACCGAATTGACTGACTCGTCCCCAGTCGTCGCTCACAACCTCTACCTAGTGGAGCGAGGGGTGTGATGGGAAGGAGGAAAATGAGGGAGAAAGTCTTCCTCTCCTCTGTTTTCCCATCACTCCCTGCTCCCGCGGTTACCCCGCCGTGCGCGTTACTCGAAGACGATTTGGGAAGAGTCAGCCAAAGTGATCTCCTTTCACAACGACAGCAATTCGATAGCCCAACCTCGTTCCCAGTCTCTATCATCCTCAGTTTGGTAAAAGGAACTACTTTATATCGACCATTACATACGTTCCCTTTCCATGAAATAGCAATATTGAAAAATTACTCTCTACAACGAGTTAAAGTTAACTATTCCGCCCGACTTGGTAGCTATATAGAGAACTTTGATCGTTTTAATTTGTTTGTTTCTTATGTATATCTAGCCGGATTTTTGATAACATTATCGCCAAATGGACCATTTGCGTCGAACAGTTTTTCCGATCTCCAAAGTAGCTATTATAAAAACTAAGAGTCCACTGAACCATTGTTTTTTTTCCTCCTCCTTCTTTCCTTCTCCTTGGTCTTTCTTTTTCTCCTTTCCTTTTTTTTCGTTGCTATGTTTTTGGAGCTTCTCGGGCTTAAGAAACGTGCTTTTTGACGCTTTTTCAATCAAATGACTGTAAATTTCGTTAGGTTGGTTTTCAAAAAATCGGCTAGATATATATAAAAAAACAAGTGGTATTTCTACCCAGGCGCGAAGCCTTAGTTTGTTTGTCTGTCGAAACAATGCCCTAATTTATCTTACAACTATGATTAGTAGATTGTTATGAGCTACCGTCGTTTCTGATTGTGAATTTAACAAGATATCGTTCAGTCTAGATGGACCCTTGCATTCGAACTGGAGAGGAAGTGAAAAACTTAAGCAGATCCAAACAGTGGACGCACCCTCGAGCAATCTAAAGAAAGTTAACAACTCACATCAAATTACCATTGGACGTAGATAGCTTGGGAGAAGGATAGGAGGGCTGAAAAACGCAAGCGAGCTCATTAAGGTTGTTTGGTTGGCCCTGCCTTCGATGGGACTGAAATGATGTGACGTTTTTTAAAACCAGTCGCAAAGCGTAGGTATACTCACATGACCACCTCTAGGGAGGATTAAGCAAAGGCGTTTTTGAGCGACGCTCGTCAACAGGAATAGCCTGTCCCAGGCTCCGAGATAGTCAGGTCCTCTGAATTGAGAAAGCGCAAACACGAAAATAAAACGGGAGGAAACTGGGGAGAGCAGGGTCTCTCTCCCTTCTTTTTTTCCCCCCCGCCCCTCCAACTTTTCGCGTGCCTTTTTCTTTCGCGTCTTCTCCGCTATCTGAGAGCCTGCAACTACAATTAGACTACAACAGGAAGTGAGTCCATTTCAGTTCTAAAATGACTCGATGTTACCTAATTGTCTCTAGTAACATAGGGACGATTTGCCCGGAAATTTGGTTAATACCACCTCCGTAGAATGCAAAAAGTCCACTTCCGGTTGACGACACCGCTCCCTAATTTTGGCCTAATCAATCATCAGTGACCGGGGATTCCATCTTACCTGAAGCGTATGCCAGGTTCTCGCCCTCGTCTCCAGTATGGTGCTGCAGACGGTTTAACTTTACTAGTTCCCTTGCCCATCTTTCCGCATCAGACGCCAGTTTTGATGACCATTTCAGTGGTGGCGCGCCATGTTGGGCCCGGTAGTCATTGTGCGCCTTTAAACAATCTTTTTGAAACTGGTTTGGCATAGCTGAAATAAATCAAAGGAAACTGGGCAGTTATAAAATGACTGGAATACTAATGGTATAATAACCATCACGCACAACACAAGGGCGAATTAAAATGGCCTGAGCAAGAAGTCAGACCGCCTAAGGCATGTCATAAAACTACTGAAGTCTCTTTGAGGGACCCCCAAGAGTCTTTGATATGTTTTATGCTGGTTTTATGCTGGTTTTATGCAAACATAACACGCTTTATCTTTAGCTTTAAACGTTTCGCAATCATCCTAACAGCACGTCACAACTCATTACAAATCCCCAACGTGTACGCCAAGATTTTCTTGAGCTTTGATAGGAAATAAGATTTTTATAGCTTTTTTCAACCCTTTGTGTGGTCAGATATAAAATTTTTTATTCTTTTGGACATCATTGGAAATTAAAACCAATTCCTGTGGAAAGAACCAATCACAACTCATGACTTGAAAAACAACAAGTTACAAGGAAAAACATACAAGACGGGTGGACAGCGAGGAACCACATAATTTGCACAACAAAGAGGAAATAAACTAGTCGATGCATTCGGGATTTTTCTGCTTTCCTCCTTCATTTTGGTGGTGAAAATTTAGATGGAAGTATTTTATGCAAAAAGGTGAAGAAAGAATTAGAGGGAATCAGGCCAAAAAATGGTAAATACCACATTTGCATCCTTATAATGATCGATTAAGCACCGCGGCGCTTTTTTTCATTTTTCCTGTTGAAGGTACGGCGCTTCTTTCAACTACGGGTAAAACACTGAGGGGAATATGGCGAGAATTAAGTGAGGTGCGTCCTCAGGTATGCACAATTTAATATAAAATTATTTCGAATGAAAGACAAGAGGTATCGTGAAAGCAGTTTCTCAGTCTCTTTTCTTAAGTTGATGTTACTCTGTGAAAGTTTCCCTACATGAAAACTTTAGAAGACGTCTTAGAACTCACGAGTTGGTCATGGTCTTATTTCTCAAGCAACTTGGTTTTGATATCTGTTTATATCAAGCGCCGAAACAAAGGAGGGGCTTTATTTGTAAATACCCAAATTAGCGCCGCGGCGCTTATTGGAGAGCTGTGCTTATTCGAGTAGGGGCGCTTAATCGATCTTTTACTGTATTTCTCATCTTAAACCCTGATTTTCTCCTATATTTTACACTTTTGCGACACAAGTGGTTCGGTTTTCAGTCGTACAATCTGTTATTTTGAAAGGAGCATGGGACGAAATTTCCAGTATACAAATTTCCTGTCTCAGGGGAGGGGACTAGGGAATGCACCCTCTTGACACTGGCCTACCCCTTTCCCTAACCTCGCTCCGGGTCCCAGTGTTCTCTCAGTCACTTATATTGTTTTGTTTTATTCTTCTGTTCACTGTTCAGGAACTGTTCAGGACCAGTTTGCCGTTTTATATTAGAGAGATTAACGGCAAACGTCAGATTCAAGTTTAGAATTTCTCAGAATAGAAAATAAGCAGATAAAAAACAGTCCAGAAAGATTCTTAAGGATAAAACTGGTATAAAACTACTTATTTTTGTATAGAAGTAATAAACAGTAACCGGTAAATAAGGGAAAACTTGATCACGTGGTACAAATTCACGTTTGCCGTTTGGCGTGAACGTGAATTTTAATCTCTCTATTCTCTCTCTTAACTCTGGGAACGAGGTTGCCCTCCCTCATCCCATTTCTGCGGGGAAAGTTTTAAAAAAAGCAACTTCCGATCGGACAAACTTTATGCTGACAAATATCCCATGAAAGCCATGTGAGTCAGTCTGTGTGAGTCACGTCTACTCCTTCCATTCTCCTCTCTGATCTCAAAAATAGACAAATATAACTCAGAAACGAAATCTTGTGACAAAGAAAGGTCTTGGAATAAAGCCAATTTAACCTATCTTTTTCGAAAGAAATCGTAAATAAATAATAGTTATAATAAAAGCATTCCGATGGCTGTCAGGGTTGCAATCATCGGCATTTTTTCCCAGAGGTTTTAAACAGTTTAAGAGGTTAAAGTTACGATTAAATATCTCTAAGGGACCACTTTACTGAGCCGCTTATTCAATATCTACCAGGAGCGTTGTTGTTTTGATGATATTTTATCTGCGAATATTGATATTCTCGCCAGTATCGTTAAGATGCATGGCACCCTGGCAGGAAGCTATTGATATTGGGAAGAAAAGTTCGTCAATAAGAATTATAAGTTTCTTCGCGAGCGAAAGCACGCAGCATTTCTTCCCAAGTCCCTCAAGAGATCACGAAATGGTTAGCTCTTACCTTGGTCTTACCTCTGAAGACTTCAGAAAGTGATATTTAATTCCACGATAGGGTAAACTTGTCAAATGTTAAAGCGCAGTATCCACGCTGCTATCTGTCACAAGTCCTCCAATCTACTAATATATACTATTTCAGTTTTGGCCGGTCAAAGGAAACGGAAGAGCGAAAAAAACACGTCATTTTAAAAGTAACGCAAACCTAACGCGTCATGCACTTCCTGCTCACACTTGCCGTTTTGATTTCTTGTTATGATTTTAAACAAAGGAACAGAATTCTTCATGGAAATCAAATTTCTAATAAAATATTGACATTACCACTTGTTTATGATAATAAATTCTCAAAAAGTAGAGTCCGCTTTCGGTTTCGGCAGACTTAAGAGTGCTGTAACGGGAAGTGCGCAAGCACAGTGAAACCTAAGAGGATCAATACGTCACCTGTCACGTGAGAGTGATAAGTTGAGGCGCGTGACTTCCACCAGTCAGCTGGAACGGAGCCTTTTACGGTAGGAAAAAAAAATTGGGATTTGAAATGACTAAGCACCTTGCACCACAATAAATTGTGCATGTGACTAGGGGCACGCCGGTTTCTCTATATGGATTTGACGTTGTTTTTGCTGTTTTTAGTAGTATCGGACTTAGCTTAGCACGTAGTTCTGAACATTGTTTGGTTGTTTGTTTATTTTTCAACAAAGATGACTAAAAATGAGCGAAGTGCGTAGTCCTAGTTCCGGCCCTTTTAAGCTGTTTCCAGTAGGAGATGACTCGCGTATGAAAGGTACCCATACAAGGATGCTCGTTACGGGAACATGGCTCGTCGGAAACAAAGAATTGAACCAGGGGCCGTGAAAATTTGGCTGTGGCTATACTAAAACAGGCAACCAATGTAGTCATTCAAATTGCGCGAAAAAAGGTAAAATTGATTGCTGTCTCCAAGGCAATATGACGGTGTTTTTCTTTTAAAACTACCCCGCTAAACGATATTTGTATGGGTAAATCTATTAACCCTTTATCTTTAACAAACTCCTCGTAAGTGAGACCAAAATCTGCAACTTACGCTCCTATAAAGCGAGACGACGCGCATTTCCTTCTCTTTCACGCTATGGGAATCCCCTCATCGCGTGTCGCAACCTCCTTGAGTCCTTCTTGCAGCGTTGCGTGACGACACGAATAACAACTGCTTTCACAGTTACCATTAAAGCTCATCAACCTGGCGTGGAGCCTCCCAATCTACTAACAATTAGTGCCGCAGCAGGTTAGACTCGCAGTCTATTTTTAGATTTCTTTTCTCGCAAATTTTTACTTTGTTCTTCATACTGGAATCTCGTCTTTTTTTTGATTCTGACTCTCCAAGCTATAATAGTTGAGCAACTATTTCATGACCGGGTCAAACTTAAACTACCCTTCGTGCGAGACTGTGTGCTATCCGTCATTATTTGCTTAGAATCATACTTTACTCTGATTGGCTGAGAACTTTTTCGCGCGAAAGATTGGATCACTCACCGTTTCTGGGAACGGAGTCATCTCACATTGGAAACACTTGAACATATTTCTTAGAAACGAGAAAAAATAATGTTGGGTTTACAGGCTGATCCAACGTGTTAACGCGCTTATGAGACCGCCAATACCGTTAGTACTGTGTATTCCTATAATAATTATATAGATGAAAATGAAATGAAACTTTAGTATTCAGAACGATGGATTGATGAGTGAAATAAAACAGCTGAATAAAAATGGGATAAATGACCATAATTTCAATAAAAATTTAACATTTAAAATAATGGAAAAAAAGAAATATCGCAAAACTAATGTCCCTTTCAATTGACGACAACCCTGACTACTAGGTTCAAGTATCCCTTGCCGTGACTCATCGAGTAGTCTTCGTCGACACATCTTGCGGATCACTCACCGTTTCTGGGAGCGGAGTCATCTTTCTACCGACGCTCAAAAATAAATAAATAGATCCTCGAATTTTCAAGCGGTACTTCAACACTCGACGAGGACGACTCGAATTTCACTCCAAGACTCGACGAGGACTCGATGACTCTGCGAGGATGACTCGGTGAGACACGGTTGACTCGACGAGGACGACTCAACGAGGCGATGACTCGACGAGGATGACTCGGTGAAGTTGACTCGACGAGGACTACTCAACGAGACGATGACTCGACGAGGACGACTCGACCAGGCAGGATGTGTCGACGAAGACTACTCGATGAGTCACGGCAAGGGATACTTGAACCTAGTAGTCAGGGTTGTCGTCAATTGAAAGGGACATTTGTTTTGCGATATTTCTTTTTTTCCATTATTTTAAATGTTAAATCTTTATTGAAATGGTATTGGCGGTCTCATAAGCGCGTTAACACGTTGGATCAGCCTGTAAACCCAACATTATTTTTTCTCGTTTCTAAGAAATATGTTCTAGTGTTTCCAATGTACATGTTGCAGAGGGTTACCTATTAATTTTTTATGTTTCACTCAATTTGGCTGTAAATTTGGCGACACAGCTCTTTTAAATAGTGACTCTAACTCATTCTCAAGATTTTCGGGACTCCCATAACCGTTAGTACTCTCTCTCTCTCTTTATGAATAGTCTTTTATAAGCATTAGAAGGTGGAAAAATAAATTTGAACGCAAGGAGAGAAAGCGCATGAATGTTTATGCCTGCACTTAGTTGCATTGAACTGGTGATCTTGAAATAAAATGGAGAAAACCATCAACACCATTATCATTCAGGTAACAAAATTGGCAGGCAAGAAGGCTGACAATATAATTATACTAAATGAAATGAAATGACATGTGTCTATAATAATAAGAACAATGGATTGGCAATAAATGTCATTAATAATAGACTGAACATTTCAAATGATTGAAAAAAAAAATAAATAAATAAACTCGTCAACAAAGTTCGCAAAACAAATGTCCCTCACAAACAACCCTGACTACTTCTGGGATTCTGGTTATGACTCAGAGTAGTCTCGTCGAATCATCTTGCCTCGTCGTGTGATCCTCGTGTAGTCGTCCTCTTCGAGTCGTCCCCTCGTCGAGTCACCCTCGTCGAGTCACCCTCGTTGAGTCGTCCTCGTCGAGTCAACGTCAAGTAATGGTGCCTCATCGAGTCATCCTGTGTTATAGAGTAGTCATAAAGTGATATCGAGACGTCCTCGCCGAGTCTTGAGGAGCCTTCGCGTCTATTTATTTATTTTTGAGCGTCGGTAGAAAGATGACTCCGTTCCCAGAAACGGTGAGTGATCCGAAAGATTCATCCATTCTGAGGCGCTCACCATCTATTTTCAGTTTTTAAAAACGCGTGGTTCTCTTTGAACGTCATGTTCTTAATATAAAGAACTTTATTCTTCCCTATTGCGCATGGTGTCAAGGGGAATCGATTAACTACTACTGGGTCTACTCTTGTTCGGGATCGGGACTAGCAGCCGATGAAAAGCATCGCCGTTGCGAGATTGAGGGTACGGTTTGTCGGCATCAGTGGCAGATCCAGGGGAGGGGCACAGGGTGCCTGGGCCCCCCCTTATTTTTAAACCAAACTGAGGTCGGAGGGGCCGGAAAAAATTTTTTGGAGACCGCTCCCCCGGCCCCCCTTATCTCAGTTTCTGGATGTCCAACCACCCCACCCCCCCCCCCCCCAACAACCCCTCCCCTCACCCTATCTCAAGGTCTGGATCCGGCTCTGGGAATGACGGGTTTGAACTTCCCTTGACAACGGAAGTTTTTTATGTAGTTATAGTTTTCATTGTGTCAGTTTTGAAGAAATAAAATCATTTGGAAGTCAAAGACCAGAGGTGGTGTCATTATCATTCATCATTCTGTTACATTAATTATTTCTAACTTTATATCCAGCCATAGAGCATTTCTTTAGTTGCTTTTTAAGTGATATTGGCGATAAGTTTTACTACTTCCCATGGGGTCATAGATCCAAATTTAAAGTAGCTATAGCTCATTAAAGAGATAACTAATTTGCACTAATTACCTCAATGCAAAGAATTTTAAAAGGTCAGTCGATAATTGCGCACACTGATTTAACCCGTACCTCAATATTTTGTTTGAGGTGTGTTCTCATTCTTACCAAACCTACAGGGCAAAAATATCTTAAAATATTTTAGGAACAGCGATACAAACACGACAAATAACTGTTACTTCATTGGTTATGAAAGGAAATATACAAGGCTGTTTCATTAAAGTATCTTTGTATGCCTGAGAGAACAAACTAATATAATATAATAGGCGTTTTAAGTGCTATATATTAAAATCGCTTTCAAAGAAAACAAAGAACTGTAATGCCCAAATAAATGTAACTCCACTTGCCAGATTTATAGTTTTCAAATTTCAAGCCTCCTAGAAAGGCAAAAGCGACAACTTTAACGGCTTTTGGGAAAAGGGTTTTTATAGTTATCGTCGTTATCATCCAATTCCAATTCAAGGTGTATCAAGCGCAATACCGCTAGTATTGTTATAAGTTCCACTGTAACAATTGAGGACGAATTAGTGGCTAGAGAATTGTAATCTAATAAGAAGCGAGCACTAACCTTACTGAGACCTTACATGAAACTTTGTCTGACTTCCTGCTTTCCAAAGTAGAAAACGTGTATTAACTTTTAAATCACTATCCGATGTAGCAATATTCCGAAAGTTTGGTTGGTCACGAGGGATTGCGGATAATTTACAAAAGGAATTCAGTTCTGGTAGATTATAATACATTATTTGACGCAAACAGGTTACACGGAAAATAAAAGGCCAGCCTGCGGATTGGTCAGAGCTAAGAAGACCTGACAAAAACTGTTGAATTTTCATTGAGACTTCATGCAAATATGTCATCGCAGTGTCGTGTTGTTGAACCGAACACGTAGGCGCAAAGTTGCTAATAATGACGAAATTAAGGCACGTCTGACTGAAAAGAAATTTTCTATCACAATGGAACCTCGATAAGCCAGGATAAGCGAGCCCCTCTCGAAGACCGCGGGACAACGAACGTCATTCCTCTCCCCAGTGATAGAAGAATTAACGGAAAAGAATCTCGATACGACGAAACCTCAGAGCGAATATATTTTTCCAGTCTCTTGGCCCTTTGTTATCTCAAAGTTCCATTGCGTAAAAACGGATGCACGGTCAACTCTGTTATTGCGGACACACTCGGGACCCCGGTTTAGTGTCCGTTGATAGCGAGAGTCCGTAATAACGGGATGTGAGAAAAAATTTCTTGACATAAGAGGAATTACATTTATTTATATTGTACATTGTCTCCAGAACCAATTGCAGGGCAGTTTTCGGATATAAAGAGCGTCACAACGTTATTAACAAACAAAACAATTCGTGACAGAACAGAACTTGCATTTCCATTCGTTCACCACAACAGTCACTGGAAACTTTCATTAGTACCCCGGCGGTACCAGAAAATCCACTTTATGTACATCATGATTGCTTTTAGCAAGTAAGTACGGTAGTTTCTTAGACGGATCATGTTACAAGGGATTCGGATCGCTCACTTTTCAACCAAAGTAACAAAAGCGAAAAGAAAAAGGGGAGGAAATAAATTCTAATTTGAGATGATCCTGCCTAAATGTCGAAAGATGCTGTTTGATGTCCATTATAACGAGAGTTAGAACAATAAAATTGTGTTGCCGGAACCGAGAGAGGTGTCCGGTGTCCACAACTTCGTAATAGCGGGAGTTTATTTCAGTTAAATGTCTGTAATTTTCGCCAAGGATTTAGGAGCTGTCCGTATTAACGAGGTTTTCGGAAGGCGTGAGTTGACTGTCGGTGAAGGACTTTGAAAAGATTGGATTGCATTTTAGACTGGACACTAGAATTGTGGACTTGGATTTCAGCTACTGAACTCACTTAGTTCAGTGCCAGCCCTGACTTGTTTAAACGTAATGCAGCGGGATCTTTTATATTTTATAGAATAGCTAGCTGGGCTAATGGTCCAAATTTGAAGGTCTAGCCCCCTATTCCTCCGTGATGACATAATTGATTGCTCTTGTGTTCACTGGTGTGGTATAAGGGAAAAGAACCGACTGTTCTTCTCTGCCGGATTGCCTTACCAAAAGGATTATTAGGCTTCTAAAATAAACAGAGGATTGGCCTACTGGTCAATTTTACTAGGAGGCATTCAGTAGCTATAGGCCATTTCCGAGTTGCTTGAAGCCTCTGTTTCAAACCGAGGTTTAGTGCGAAGTCATTGATATAAAAAAGATTCTTTTATTCTCATGCAAATAAAACTCATTCTCTACAAAGGTTTTGCACTTAGCCTTGTTTTGAACGAGAGAGTTTATCTGTACTTTTGGGAATAGTTTTGTAAGCTAGGCTACCGCACGTGTTTGGCAGAAAACTCTTGTGGGAAGCTAAATTACGTCTGAACCAAAATCAGATTGGCACAATCCTAGTCTGCGAAAAAGCTCTCCATTTAGGGATTATTCTTATTGCGAGAAGTCATTCGCTCGCGTCCACTTGAAATGGAAAGCTTGCCTAGGCTGCCTAAAAATTGCCACGCCCAAGTAGTAACACCAAAGAGTTTACAAACCAAATTAGCAACTTTATTAGAACAGCCTTGACCCATAGTTGAGCTTCCAAAATTCATTTTGTAAAATGAGGAAAAACAAATAGCCCCGTGTGAAAGTACTGTAGGAGAGGATTCATTTGAAAGGTCACTCCCAGGACTTCATCACAGACTCGAAAGTAAGAACCATCTTACAATTATTCAAGACTCTATCACTCACTCTCTGAGAGTGAGAGGATTAAAACGCAATAATAAAAAGTGGAAAGTGGAAACTCGTACGCTTCAATCAGAATGGTTAATAGGCTAATGCAGATAGCAGATTTTGTTAGTAAATAGCTTATAGACTGACAGTCCTTGTGAAGCGGTTGTAGTATCACCTCCCTTTGATCATAAAATGATGCAGCCACGTTTTCCACCACCTGAAAACGGAAGGTTTGTAGAAATAAGTAAGGTTTAATAACACAACATGGAGATTAATATTTTTGATACTTTAAATATCAATTGGTTTTATGTTACAGCTTTTGATATGAATTTGGTGGCATAAAAAAGTGCAATCAACAATCTTTATTTAAGCCCCGAACAAACAGACGCAACAAAATTGTTAGATGTTGCGTTCGTTTGCACATCCTGTTGCGTTTTGTTGGGACTTGTTGTGCAAAGTTTGAATTAAACCAGTCAAAGTTTTGAGCCAACAACTCCCAACATTTCTTTTGTTCCGTGGTCGCCGTAGCCTGTGAACAGCAGACGCATTTCCGGTTGTCGCTTCTCTCTTTTTCTGAGGGAGAGAAGCGACGACGGAAATGCGTCTGCTGTTCGCGTCACCGAAGCGTAGAGCAACCATGTTGGATCCGTTTGCACAGATATTTCAACATCGATGGGGCCAAGTACGCGCAACTTACAGTTGTTGGTCTCCTTGGAGACAGCAACGCAATAACTTCGCGTGATAGACCAACACCCGTGATGGGCCAACAGGGTTGGGAGTTATTGCATTAGCCTGCGAAAAAATCCGTTTCTCCTCGCTCTTTGCCGCTTGAGAAACGGATGTTTTCGCTGGCTATTGTTGCATCCGTATGCACACCACTGAAACAACAACTCCCAGCATTGTTTGCCAAACAATGTAGGGAGTTGTCACGTCCGTTTGCACGTAACTTATGGTGACGGACACCTTTAGGATCAGCATGAAAGGCTGGGTCCGTCTAAGAGTAATGCCCGTCTTTTTAGAGAGTCAAATAAGTGGAGTACAGATAGACAACTCTAGGTTTCAGTTTTACCAAGATGTCCGCCCGTCTTACAGAGGTGCTCATTAAAAGAGAGTCGACTGTAACACAAGCCTTGTATATCGAACCTCTGCTGGAATCCCGGTAGCCGGGAGACTAAGAGTGGCTACCATTTCCCCTGACAACGTGTTGATTCACCGTAGCGAATTTCAATAAAACATAAAAAAAATGACCGGCCAGAGCAGTCCAGTCGAATATTAAATGATTCCACTATTAATCTGGACTATCCCGCCAGATCAGTCGGTTCCTATATGCAGAGAACTCGGGGAATTAATTTCAGCGTGAATTTCGAAAGAAGACTTCTAAAATACTTCAGTTTGAAAATGAACGGTGCGGCTGGCCAGTTCTGACTTTTGGCAAGTGCCCTTAATCATGATCCCACTGCCAACAAATTAACACTACATTACTAGACACCTTATGGGACGCCGTCGCGACTTTGTTGCTAGGCAACTGTGGATACCATACCGATAGGAAGATTTATGACCAAAGCAAGATTAGCCTGTACACAGACGTTGTTTATTTTTCTTTTCGTTCTTTTGGAAAACGTCGGTGAGCGCGCGAGCAAAGCGAGCGCGGAGCGCAAGAAAGAAAAATATTTTCTTCTTCTTCTTCTCCTACTCCCGTTGCGCTGGCGGTCCAAAAATCCCCAGCGGTTTAATTTTTATCACGTGTGCTCGGCGGACTTTGAAGAGAAAATAGAGGGTTTGTAAACAAGCTAAAGAAAGATCAGACTTCGCTTGGCCATTTCGTAGGAGCCACGAGCGATGCAAATTCCGACAGATTCATTAACCTCGCTTTCTCGAGGAACTAGTCTTGAATAGGAACTTTATATCAGTTGCCCAAAGCCTACGCTTACCGCTTCCTGCTCCGGTTGCCTTAGTACCCTTGGGTTTTACATTCTCCGGGTAGTTTCCCATTAGATTTCCTGCAGGGGAGTATCTGGCCACCACATACTGTGATCCGTCCCCTTCACCAGCTTTGGCCACGCCCATTTCTTGAGATGCGACCCACACTACTTGAGTAAAATGTCCGGTGCCACCGAAGTTCCCAGGGTTTTTGAAATTGTATTTGCTGACTTCGTCATACCACATCTGCGTGGCTCCGTCTCCTGTTAACTCATAACCTAGGATGAAGAGTAAGTAAAAATAGGGAAGTGCACAAAGGTAGAGGTATAAGGTTAACTGCCTTTTCTACGTCGGTAACTCGTAACAGCAGTTAAACTGGCAAACTTGGGACCGTGGGTGCCCTCATTTTACCCCAGTGCCGTAGTATGGGGAGGGGCCGGGGAGGCCTGGGCCCCCCAATAATTTCGACAGGCACGTTTAATTTGGTCACTGGCGGCCACGCTCTTTACGCTGCTCTTCGGTTCAATGTGTTCATTTCGGTTCGATAAAGCGTCAAAATTAAATATTTATGGCTTCAACAAAGAAAAATTGCTGGAAATTAATGCTCTCCGAAGGCTAAAAATGCTATTTCAGAGACCCTGTAGTTCAAAATCTTCTAAGGGAGCATGCCCCCGGACCCCCCTAGCAGCTCGCGCCTTCGGCGCTCGTGATTGCCCCCCCAATAAATCTAACCTTGCTACGGCACTGTACCCCCATTTCTTCATCAGTGCTCCGTTTTCCGTTGTACGGGTATTAGGGACTTCAAGATCCCACGACAGTGACGACAAAGAGAACGGCAAAAAGCAGGGAATAGATTGAATAGGCAAAACAAACTCTGCAAGTGCATAACGTTTTTTTGTACATTTCTTTGCCGTCACTGGACGACTACGACGGGAAAATGCCTAATTTCACATTTTATGGAGGACGTTAACAAGCGACGGCTGAATTTTCTTTCTCATTCTGAATTGAATATAGTTCTTAGCAATTCGGCTCAAAAAGAGTTCGCTTACATTTGGCAAAGTAAATGAGTTGGAGTAATCGGTATAGAGATTGAAAGAACGCAAATTCACTTAGTTTTAAGCGACGTTTTCGAGGCCGTCGCCGTCGTGGTATCTTAAACTCCCCACTCAAAGAGGCTGGTCACAAGAATATTGCTGTCATTTCTGTGCTAGAGTCATGACTTAATGCCTTTACCATGTTTACCCATGCACAAAATACTCCGTCGAGTTAGGAAGAAAAAGATATCAAACTAATTTCATAAGAGAACACTAACCATTGACCAGTAAAGAAAATACCACAACATACCATACTTCTCTTTGTTTGTCACCCCAGAACTTTGCATAAGCATTGTTTTCAGTTTCTCTTGGGGCCATTTTAACTCCCAAGAGAAACTGAAGACAATGCTTATGCAAAATTTTGGAGTGACCGACAAAGAGTGTTATGGTATGTCATGGTATTTTCTGTAGTGGCAAGAGCCATAATGGGACATTATGGCTCTTGGTAGCGATCAATAATTGTTTGCTAGTGATTTTTGCGGGCATAACATTTAAAGTTTCAATCCATATGCATCCGTTTCTATCCGTAGCAACAGTCGACAGGAAAAAGTTTCAGTGCCTCAGTATGATACAATTCAATCCAAAGCACTAAACATTTATAAGCTAAAGCCCCTTCCGCACTTCCTGACACTCGATTACTAATTAATACCAGGAGCCGCCTGTTAATACTCATTATAATTAACCCTATCGCGTTCGTCAGAACGCATCCCAATCTTGGTGTTCCTGTGGTACAAAGCCACAAATTTTCGAGGTATCGGGGTTGACTGCTGATTAGCGGCCCCCACTGATTTTATCGGGGGCATCTCGGGCGGGAAACTGGACCCCTTTTGACTCGACGCGGACGAACGTGGATCCGTAATCAATGATCACTTCTAGTTAATTATTATTTTTCTCTTACCAGATGCAAAGGCAAGATTTTCTCCATATTCCCCAGAACTGTGTTGCAGTTTGTTGTTGCGAAGCAACTCCTTTGCCCACTTTTCCGAATCGGACGCAAGTTTTGAAGACCATTTAAGTGGAGGAGCGCCGTGTTCGGCGCGGAACTTGTTGTGAGCATCCAAACACTCCTTCTGGAACTTGTTTGGCATGATTTATGCTTTATAATGAACACCAAAAGAGAATTAGAATAGTTTAGAGCTTGAGGTGCACAGGGGAAAAGTGCCTAGACGGTTGCTATGGAAACATGATCGAATGGAAGTCTCACCAAAAGGGAGGATTATTCATCCATCCCATCATACCCCGTGCGTGTATTGGTCGAGCGGCATCAAATTCTCTTCATTAATGGTCGCACATGGTGGCAATAGGCTCCCCTAATTCCCATCATAAGTTCAGTAACATCTGTAAACCTGAAGAACGCTGGTATGGCCACCCGAAATATTGTTATGAAAAAATTAAACAATACAAGTTTTCCTGATCTTCGTCCACAGTTAATTTGATTCACCCAAGGGGACCGAAAGAAGAGGGGGGGGGGGGGGGAGTCCGGGGGATACGTCTTACAATGGCCCATACGGGGGTACCTTTATTAAGCCTCAGGTATACGAAAGGGTTAGATTTCATTAGTTGAAGTATACGAAAGGATAGAAAAATCTGTCATTTCCTTGTGCAGAAAAGACAAAAAAGGCTAACAGATGTGTTTTATGGCTGTGAAAAAGTCGAGAAAACGTTCAGTTTCGTGATTTATTCATACTTAAATAAGGACAGCGCATTTACGCAATTAAAAAGTAAAAGGGATGCAGACTTCTAAACTACATATGTGAAAGAGGTATACCTTTTGCAATTATAGAAGATATATGAACGGGGTACTTTCTTTTGTCAAAAATGGTGGTAAAAAGGGTAAGGAGTCGGACCTAGGGCGGAGCCTCTCCGTATAAGGCTTTGTTGAGTACCCCCCGGCAAAAGATTGGAGCATAGAAAAAAGGCAGGAGAGGTAAAGAGAGGAAATGCTTGGAAGAACAAAAAAAGTTGGCATTATCCACGACTGAACTTGGCAGAGTAAAGAAATACCTTTGCGAGCTTGTCAGTATCATTATACCGAGACATCAATATTTTATTATATTGCAACGCCCACGGTTTGTTTTGTATTGGTGATACATGATCTACGTGATTCAGGCGTTTGAATCTTCTGTAATCTCGTAATACTTGTTAAGTTTGATCACGTTTACATGATAGGTGGGGTGACCCGCCACATGTTACCTCACCTATCTGGGGTCCCTCACCTCCATGTAAACAGGCCCTAGACAGTGAAATGTTAGCTTGTGTGCGTGAACTGCGCGCGGATTTAAGCCGCGCCTATCCAGAGAAAATCAGTCGTAAAAGTGGTCAATAAGTGAGATCTCTCTTTTAAAAGAGAGCCTGAATTGAAATAGAGCAAAAGTGATAGGAATTACACACGCAACATCGACAAAAAATAAGAAACTTTTTAAAATGTTATGTCTGAATATAATAGACACTATAGCTGCGAGACAGTATTCCTTGTCAGACAGTTCGATGAGCTTCACGTAATAGCTTGAATTATATGGCATCCCGGCCCACGGTGGTTCCATTCGAGATGTTAAATTTATTTGTTTACTGTCAAGAGTCATAGGTTAGATGGTCCTAAAACGGACAACAAGACACTTAAAAAAGCTGCTAAATACCCCGGGCTAAATACTAGCACATGCACAGTCCGTCCAGTTCGATTCATCGAGTTAGGTTTTAACAGTTGTCCTCTTACCTCTCAAGGAAGCCGAATAAAATTGTCAAGCGTTCCCTGAAAGTTTGTAACAATACTGTGCACCTTATTGATAATTTTAGGCGCATTTTTTTTTAAATGAATCTTATTCTATAAGATGTCTCAGAGGTTAGAGGCTATATGGACAGCAAAGGTCTAATCAAAACAAGCTGGATTAATTCTCACATAATTTTCTGTCGGTTGAACTAAATGCTGTTAAAACTGGCCACTCTGTCTACAAACTTACCTCGGATCTTAATTCTACAGTGGAACCTCTCAAAGATGTTTTTACGAAGCACAGCTCAGTTGCGCGAACTTAAGAGTATCACAAAAGAAAGTGAGCAATAGAGGCGATAAAACGTAAAACCCCTTGAGACAAATATTCAGAGAGGTCATTGAATATCAAGTTCAAGGCGATTCTCGACATTTAATTGGCTAGCGGCAGAGAGAACGTCTTAGGTTTCCTATTTTCAAGTATGGAATTGATTGTTGTCTTAAGAACGAACATTAATTACAGGATTATCGTTATAAACACAAGAAGCACGTACCGATATAACTCATTGAAATAAGGACGGCTCAGACAGTCTAATACGTATACAGGGTTGACCGGTCTCATTCATCTCAATTAACTTCGAAAAAAACCACGAGCTGCCGGTTGCTTCGCTTATTTTTGTAACTTAATTCTAAGATTTCCAATTGGAGACGATTATAGATACAAAGAAAATTAGCTTCCACTAACAACCACTGAATCCCCTGGGAATTTTAAGCATGTCTTGGTGAACAGTCATTGTCTAATCGCATATTACCTTTTGAAGGAAATTTGTTTACACGTATTACATTGGCGGATACGGGCCCCTGCCCCAACTTATTTTTAGACCAAACTGAGGCCTGAGGGGCCGAAAAAATCTTTTGGAGACCGGGCCCCCTCCTTATCTAAGGGTCTGGATGACCGCCCCCCCCCCCGTTATCTCCTGATTATAGTTCTTCTTTTGATATTTTAATTGTTGTAAATATTTTAATCAATATAAGAAAGCTTATTAACAGGGGATACTATGGCTTGTAAGAAACCAACCTCGTACCGACCGTACCAATGGTCTTTCTTACATGAAGTCCCCGGTGGAGGAATCCCATATGAAAAGATACGGGGCCGGGGATACTTGGATAAGGGTTGCCACGTCAATTGTAGCCTGAGTATCAGGCCTTCCTAAGGGGCTAGGGGAGAGGAGATTTTAGATGGGGGAAGGGGGAGGGAGAGAAGCTCAGCTCTCTCCTTTTTTCGCTTCCATCTTTCGCCCTTTCCCCCAAAACGCCTGATACTCAGGCTACGTCAATTTCGGATAGCCTCCCCCTCCCCCCATCTAAAATCTCCTCTCCCTTAGCCCCTTAGGAAGGCCTGATACTCAGGCTAACTGCTGATAGCTCGTTCAGGATTGACCCAAAGCCAAGGCTATATATCACTTTTACCCATACAGATACTGCTCAGGATATAGGGTAGTGTGTAAAGAGGTTTTGTAGACAAAGGAAATAGTAACCCTTATCAAGCGCTAGAAAAACTAAGTGAGGAAGGAATGACATAAGAAGGCTACAAGATATAACATGATATAAATGGAAGGTTGACAATATACAAGGCAAAATCGTGCATGTCAGACTCTACAAAATTAAAGTATAATTAGATTATTGCGTCTTTTCATCCCATGCCGGATTCAAGTGTCTTGACCTTGGCAATATTAACTTCACGTCTAATAAAACCGTCTCTGTTTGATTCAATGAGTTCTAAGCGAATGCATTCTATGTCGTTGGTTGAATGACCAAGTATACGCGGATTGCGATTAATGTCATCAAAAAACTTACAGGTAGATCAATGTGATGTTTAGTGGATTCTTTGACTGTGCGTCTGAATTCTCATGAGATCGTTGAGTTGCTAGACTGCAAAACAGTCCGTAATTTTGCGTTTTCAAGTACGCGTGAGCAGTCAAACAAAAGGTCTCTTACGCCACGCTTTACCGATTTCTTTACTGATTTTGAGAAGACAAAAACCGACTGTTTTGCAGTCTACTGAGTTGTGCTTTGGTCATTTATTGCTCCTTGCATTGTGTATAGCACATATGAAACACTGCATCATATGAGTTTCCAAGATTTGTGTCACGTGACCCTTCCACTTCAATGTTTACATGCCGCTGTTATAACTTATAACGCTTCCGTAATTTATTTACGGGGCAATTTTCTTTTGACCTTGAAATGATTACGCGCCGAAGATAATGAAACTTTATATTCCGGTTTCAAAGAATGACGTTGTTTGATTCCTTTGTATATATTTCTGAACACGTGTAAATTCCCTAAGTGATATGTTTGTGTGGGTCAGGAGCCAAACTGTCCACCTACCCCTCCCCTAAGCCAACATTTTGCCCTTATAAGTGTGCAGTAAGTGTTAATGTTGACTTAGGGAATGGGTAGATGGTCATTTTCCTAGAAAACCTAATTGATCCAGAATATTATCTTTCGTCCTGAACACCCTCAAGGTCACTGAAACTCACCCCCCTAAGGGAGACTACAAGCATCCCAGACTCTTTCATATAGGTGAATCTTTGCTGAAGTCATTGTTTACATTTTTCCTGATTAGCATACGACTTAACTTACAGAAGCCGTGGCCGTATATATGAACTAAATGCCTAAAAAGTTGAAAGAGCTGATTAAGTTGAGCAATTTGTGCAATTTTCAGCTCTTTGCAAGCAATATTGAAGGAAATATTAGCCATCAAAAGCTGCGAAATTGCCTTGTGGCAAAAAAAGTTAATGAGCCATACATTCTCTGAAAAATCTCGAGTTTTTAGAAGGGAATTTCTCCAAAACCATTCGGTGTATTGGACTCAAATTTTCGGAGAAAAATGAAACTGTTATGCCCTTTCAATATTCAGGATTTTTATTGCATTAGCAACATCAGATAGTGATAAGCATATGTAAAAGGGGCAAAAAGTGTAAACAAAGCTTCGTCTATAGGAGTTCCCCGGTGGGTACGCTGCAGTAACTTATGATACTTAATCTCAAGGTTTCAAAGAATGTTCTTTGTAAATATTTCTTAATACTTGTCAATTCCCTAAGTGATAAATTTGCGTGGCAAAAAATATTAGCTTTTCCTCCTGAAAACTCTCCAGGTGTTGAAACTTTACACTCCCACTTCTTTCATATGAGAGTTCTCCCGTAGGTACACTTCCCCCCCGGAACATGGATAACCCCGCAGGGTAACGTTGTATGCTGACAACGGTATTTGAGAGCCGCCGTGGGAAGCAAATCGCACCAAGAGCCATGACGGTCCCATGATCAAGCTCTTGAGTCACACATCATTTCGATGCGTAAAGTTTGGTGAAGTGGGGGTTGCATGACCAGTTTACATAGCTAGCAGTGCCATCCTTGCATCCTCGCGGACCCACTGAAGGAGCAGCATATTGAGACAAACAGTATGCTGGCGTGGGTAGTCGTCGTAGGCAAGTTTATAACTAAAGGAATGGAGAACCCTTAGGAACTTACCCTTGCTAGACTAACTCCATAAGACGTAAAATTCCTTGCCTCTGATTGGCCACAGTATACATTCTAGCCTGAGTATCAGGCCTTCCTAAGGGGCTAGGGGAGAGGAGATTTTAGATGGGGGAGGAGGGAGGGGGAGAAGAGAAAGGACAGGTTTCTCTCCTTCAGCTCTCTCCCTTTTTCGCTTCCATCTTTTCCCTTTTCCCCCAGAAACGCTTGATATTCGGGCTATATGCATTCCAACCATTTTCCACTTTCCAGCACGAAAATTTGTATCTTGTACTTGCCACGGATCATGGACTGAGTAACTCTTCGAAACAACGCGGAACTTGAAAATCTTAGTCGAGTCATGTTTAAGAGGAGAATCGCCATTAATTATAGTAATAATTATAGTAATTATAATATATTCTGTTTGATAAGGGATTTGGTTGCTAAGGGCCGCAGATGAGTTCGAAAAGGCAAAGGCATTACAAAAACTGACCAAAATAACAGGATTTTGGTTTCTGAGCAAAAACCACAAAGTGAAGACTGATTTAAATTAGAAAGGGTTTGTCTGTAAGGGCGAGTTACATAGCAAGACATATTCTAAAACGTGGGAAGTTCATGCTCTCGAGGAAAAGTATCATTTGAAAGAACAATTTTTCGTTCACATCATTATTCCCGAATCATCAGGTCGTCTTTGACTGATTACAGGGCCAGGTGTAACAGCTTGCTAAATCTCTCTAGTGTGTAGGAAATGAGCGGGTTCTAAATAAGCCTTGTGATAAACCCAAAAAGAGTCCTGAAATACAGGATTAAAAATAAAAAGAAAACAGGATAATAAATCCACAGGATCCAATTTCACATCAGCTTGAACTGATCTTCTTTAGAATAGTAAGCTTTATAGTCTCATACAGCTCAATCATTTATTTTTGAACTATCAGCAATCATTTTACTCAATCACCCTCTTTTAGATATAAGCATTATATGAAAACTTGTACAAAAGTCGTCCTTTATATTGTTGAAAATGTTTGATTTTAAATAATTAAAAATAATTAAAATTTCAACTTCTGCATCTTTACAGCTAGCCTTATAATCTAAAACACATGAGGAGAATTCTGCTTTCAATGAAACCTTCTGTCAGTTGAACGGATCTCGGCTGCGGTTTTTTGTTCAAAAATTAATTGAATCTGCCCGGTAAATTGGCAAACATAAGTCATAGATTTTTTTACATACAAATGGCCAGGTAGATCAAAAATAGTTACATTCTTCAACGTTAAATGTTTCAGTAAATGCTTCAACTTTGGCCTAGGTAATAATTTTACTGTGATATAATAATTGCCACTCAGAAATGAAGTGATTAAAATATGAACTTACTTTGTTTGTCACGTTATCAATGTGATTAATCTTGCAGTCAGAACTCATTTTAATTTTTCACGAGTTTAACTACATGAGACGTGGAATCAGAATAATTCTGTTTACCAAGGAGAAGGCCTTTCCGAAGACATTTCACAAGCCTTTTAAAACCTCTGAAAAAAAATACACAGAAATTATTTCAAGATGAATATGGTCGAATCGCTTGAGCAGTTGTCTTCAGCCAGTGGGAAGAAAAAGAAACACAAAAAACAACAGTTCAACGACGGAATGGTCGATGCTGGCGACCCGCGCGAAGCAAGGAAGCCAACTCATAACACAACAGGCTTAGTGGTGGCTGTGATGTACAACCTTCTTATTTTCATGTATGCGTATTATACGAAAAACTATTTGGTGATGATGTTGGTAATAGCAATCTGGTTGGTGTAAGCACGGTCATGAATGACATCTGTTAAGAACATGGATAACCAGTGGATGAAAGAGAAAGGAGGAAGTAACTATGAGACGAATGGCGAACACACCCGCTCATGCAACAGCTAGTTGACACTATACCATGACTATGCAAACATGGAGCAATTAAGTGACAGACTTTTGTAAAAAGGACTGTATTTTACTCAAAAAATATAGGACAATTGATGACCAGTTAGTTGCAACTTCGGGTGATATGCATGTAGGTAATGGTAATCATTTTAGAATAAGCGAGATATCATTGAAGAAGTATTATTTGGTATATTTAAAAAAAGGGGCGGATCTAGGGGGAGGGTGCAGGGGGTGCGCACCCCCCCCCCCCGAGAAGAGTAGAGCAAGAGACGAGTGCGCCCCCTCCTAAAAAAATCCTGTATCCGCCCCTATCGCCTACTATACTGATTCCGTTTTGTATCAGATGGCCCCATTCAGTGCCTTAATTTAATTCTTTTACTGTTCTGAAAATGTGCGAATTTTTAAGAGATCTCATTTTTAATACATGAAGAAAACACACAGTTTGCAAGAATCTTTTACTTGTGAAAGGTTTGAATCCATGAGGTATTTCATAAGTAGGTTGAGAATGATTGTCCAGGTGAACGTAGTCCTGAATAAGACTGTTGTTGACAGTGACTGGAGTTTCGACAACCTGTGCCCGGTAGTCATCCTCACGGTCAAAGTGAGTTTTATCACGTCAGGTGATAGTATTTAACTCTGATTATTGACCTCATTGGTCAATTAAGTCTTGGTCAGTTATGATGTTATTGGTCATCGGTCAGTTAAGCCGTGATGTTATTGGCTATGAAGACTCATAATGTCATTGGTGCGCTTCGATCCGAGTATTGTCACAGTTAAACAGTCGCTTACTGTTGGTCAAATTTTCAGTTGTCCAGTCATTCTCTTCTAGTTTGTTTGCTTGAGTCCGTTAATAAGTCGTTTATACGGTGCAGGTAACTGTTGACTACGATTCAGTGGCGTTTGTTCTAAGCCAGTAGTAAACTAGCTTTCTAAAGAGAATCGTCAATGGTAGTCTATAGAAAACGTAATAAATGTCGTAGAGTCCCAGTCGATTTGATATTTCGTCTGCAAGTGGTGTTCAGCAAAGTGATTGTTGACATCACCATTTCCCCGGGGGGGTACTCCCTAAATTGGGCTATACAGGTATGTGCGGCCCCAAAGGGTAGGGTTTTTCAGCCGTTTTGGTCATAAATTGGGTATCGATTTTGGCTATTTTGCCGCCATTTTGGTCATAAATAGGGTAACGATTTTTGCACTGTAGTCTTGAATGCACTATTTTAGAAGAAGCTACTTCCTTATCATGTCCCCCTCCTTCCATCCGCGCTTTGCCTTCCTCTCCACCGGCTGCTTTGTAGGCTAGAAAATACAAGGCAGGTCTGAAACAGGGTATTGATTTAAGGGTCAGGTCATAAATAGGGTATCAAATTTTTGGTTAGGTCATAAATAGGGTAGGGAAAATCGCAGATTTTGGTCATAAATAGGGTAAGGGTTTTGGGAAGCGGGCCGCACACCCCTACCCAATTTTTCTGCGAGTACCCCCCCCCCCGGGACCATTTCTTGTAGCTCTTTTGTGTTCAGTCAGTCCCGTGCTAAGGTTTCTGCCGGTTTCACCAATCTAAGTGGCCCGGCAGTCGCAGCATTTGATCTTTTATACTGCTCCCTGTCTGTCCTCCGGTTTGTCTTTGTCCTTGACATTAGTAAGTAGTCGTCGTAAAGTGGTTATCGGTTTATGTGCAACGCGTATATTGTTGCCCCCGCAGGGATTTCGCCCAGAAGGCGAAATCCCGAGGAGGCACTCTAGTAACTCGAGCGTATATTAAGGAAAGTACTTGCAGTTGAAATATACAGTCAGTATGGCAGAAAAAAACTCGATTTGCTTGAACAGGGGCCGCGAGGAATCGGTAGGTAATGATGACGCTTCTATTGTTTGCGCCCTCAAGTACGAGATGGTTAGGATGACGGAAAGACAGAAAATCCCGAAGGGACCGCTTAGGTAGATTTTGTGACATTTATTGTGCAGTCATACTTCCATACTCTTTTGCGTTACGTGTTATCAGTGACATTCTGTGGAGCAGCCTTGTTTTGAAAGTTATGGACAAAAAAACACTCGTTAAGTGCAGATGAAGTTATAGGGTGCGTATAACTGTGTATATATAAACACTTGGAGAGTTTGCCAGACACGAGTTCACAAATCTTTGATTGGTAAGACTCTCTTTCTCTCTCTTTGACCGAAAAAAGACTCAGCCCCAAACAAGCAAGACCAGTGAATCAACGGCGAGTGTGTGAATTGATCAAACGTCCTTTTAATTTCTAAGGCTTACTGTCCGGAAAATAAAATGAACTGTATGTAAAAAGTGAAAGAGAAATAGCGAAAAATTCAACTTCTAATTAAATTTTTTCTCATGGTTTAGAATAAACTATTCTTGAAACTGAAAATGTTTTGATCACTGTGTAAATCGAACTGAAACTGTGCATGCAACCTTGCGTTTCCTGTTTTTATCTCACCTATTGTATGGAATATGTGTGAAAATCTTCAGTATGAATCGGTATATTTCAAAGAGCTACACAACGACCAAGAATGCTTTTGACCGACAATATACTGAGCGGGGGCAGCTGTAGTGTCAACTGTTACTAGTTAGGTTTAAGTAATGATACTCGCGATAGTTTCAGAGGTGCCTACGAACTATCTCACGTATACTACAACCTTACAATACTCAGGCTCGAAAAAAAAAAAATGCGTAAGCATTGTCCTCAATTTCAGTTTAGGAACAACTGTAATACCCAGGGGGAATTAAAAACAAAGGCCATGCGATTTTTTTTTGGGTGGGAGGGGGGAGGGGACAAGGTGTATCATAGGAGATGTGCCAATGGCAAATTGCTTACGGGCACCTGTTACAGGCCTACTACGGCGGATTATGCCGAATCAACTGATTGGCATAATCAGTTGCTAAGGAGCGAGTAACCTTGTTTGACCACCTTTTTTAGATTCATTAAAAATTAGTAACTAAGTCAACAATAGTCAAGGTCTAAATGAGAAAAAATCCTTACAAAGTACAGCATGAGTAAAATCATCACCATGATTATAAAATAAAAAAGCTAAAGAGACAAATCGTATCATTTTAATTTGTAGGAACAAAATCAAGAGATGAAAAATGTTTGAAAAGCTATAGCTTTTTAAAGTCAGCTTCTGATATTAATGAACTGGAATACTGATTTTAAGACATCTCTCATTATACAACTCAGAATGCAATCAGATAAATTGATTTAGTTGTAGTTAACACGATTTTACTGAGGCTTTAATACGAAAACTAAGGACACCGAGTGGCACAGATATATAGTTTATTTGTCAATTAAAAGTTTATGGATATTTTCCTCGTTCATCCTTATTTTTTTGTACTTGCTTTATAACTTAAGCTTAAAAAAGAGATTGAATGCTACTTACCTAATTTAATTGGGCGTGACTATTAAACTAGGAGCCAATATTTGCAAATCAAAGAACACATTTTATGGTGAAACACTTTGTTCAGTATCGTCATTAAACCGTTAATTGTCCATTGTTTCTGCTCTGTGCAGCACTCGCTCATCTAATACATCTAATATGTTCGCGTTTTACTTTTGTCTTCTGCTGACTGCTGCTAAGTTGAACGCACAGCTAGGTAAGAATGAAAGTTTTCATTAAGTAAGGAGAAAAACAAACTGGGTCGTTTTCGTAGAAACTTGTAACTTTTGGTTGGCCGCTTTGAAACGGCCACCTACGCTTGATACTGAGGTCCGTTTTACAAACGTTTGGGACTTGGAGAGGGTCGATCAGGGACACCCAACGGCAATTTTCGGGAAAATATCTGTTCGGAAGACGATTTGAGATCTAGAATTTTCGGAGCATTTGTTGTAAAAATTCTTCCTTGCCTGCCTCTCCTAGGATTTTCGAACATCTACAAAATGGTATAATTACCCATTTTCAACGGATTTTGACCCTAAAAAAGGCCACCTAGAATTTTCGGAAGCCTTTTCCTGGCTGAAATTTTCGAGAAGGTAAGTTTTTATCCCTATAATTTTCGGATCACTAGACTTTTAGCTAGGAAATACGAACAGATGAAAAGTTTTTAGGGGATAAGAATATGCCTATATCTACCGTTTGAATACTAAAATACGTTCAACAATGCTATGTTAAGTGGTTTTGAACTATATCCTCGTTGGGTGCCCCTGGGTCGATGTATGTTAATGTGGAGTGTCAAACTAATATGGTTTAACGTCCTTACTGAGACTTACAATCAGTCGATCAATAATTACGGAGTGATAACAGTTGAATATATACAATGTAATTCATACTACTTTAAGTGCAACTGCTACACCTGAGACTGCGAGACCCTGGTTTCAAAATTCGAGACCGAGACTTACAATGCGTTTTTATCAATTTTGAGTCCAAGACTCTAAGCGCCGAAAATTTCGAGATAATGGTACAAATAAAACTAAAGAAAATGACCCAAAATGCCGATGGAAGACTGTCTTAATAATCTGCTAGCTCAGTTCGATAAGCTCTACCCATGATCTCTGAAAAAGTCGACTTCTGAAGACCAAAACGGAAAGAAAAAACGACAAATTCGAGACTCCTCCCGGCATAAAAAAAAAAATCAAGACTCCGAGACGCAAAAATCACCCGAAAACGAGACTTCGACACACATCAAAAACGCTTACGAGATTTCGAGACCGGGCCAAAAACTATTACAACTGCGTAACTACTGTTGCTTCTCGTAACAGTTACATTTTTAGCTCTGTAACAGTTATTTAAGACACTTTTGCGCCAAAAACGAAATCACGCAGTAAACATTTAAGTTTTCGTGACACAGCTTTGACGTCTTTTAACACTAAATGCTTCACAATGAGCAGGGAAAGCTAAATAGCCTGGTCTCGTTTTATCCCTCGCGGCAAACAGAGTTGCTCCTTGACCGTTTGCTATTATTCTAGCTATCAGATCACTTGAGAATATAATCCGTTGACTTAAGTTTACAGCCATGCACCTTTCAAAGGTTCGAGGAAGGGAGGAAGCGCAGTCAAGCTTGGTTTTTTTTACATCGACTTCTACTTGCCTATGTAGCAGATGAAACAATTTGCTCTGTTATCAATCTTAGCAATGACCATAGCTCTTAAAAAATTAAGAAGAATTCCCGGAGCAGTTTTCTTTTAATTTCGTATACGTATTTCTAATAATGCCTTAATTTTCATACAAATTAGTTTGTTCGTGTCTCATTTTAACAAGACGACGATTTGTTTGCAAAGCTGCTTGACATGGTAAATGATAAACGATGAAGAAAAATGAATGAAATTTTACGTTGAAAAACACGTAAGCTAAAGGAAGCCTTTAAAAATCGCTATATGTTTCCTCAAAATCTCTAAGTCCTCTAAGGCATCCTACGGATGAACAGTTGGGACACGTAGATATATTTTTTAGCAACTATTATAATTTGCAGTCTGTCTACTTTGAATTTTTATCATGGCTAAACAGATTCTAAAACGAAATTATCTGAAAACACCCCCGACATTATTTTAAGGCCATCCCCTTTTTTTTCTCCTTTTAGCGTCGTCCGACCGACCCAAATTTTTGGCAATGTCAAAAAAATAAAACTGAAGTAACGACGTAGTTCAATCAGTTTTCACTTGAAATAATTCTTTTAATCTGAAAAATGAGCATAGTAACAGCATAGAGAAAAACAGGAACAGAAACATGAACATTTTTTACAGTATACCCCCGAAATTATAAGGCCATCCCCTTTTTTTTCTCCTTTTAGCGTCGTCCGATCGACCCAAATTTTTGGCAATGTCAAAAAAAAAAATTGAAGTAACGACGTAGTTCAATCATTTTTCACTTGAAATAATTCTTTTAATCTGAAAAATGAGCATAGTAACAGCATAGAGAAAAACAGGAACAAAAACATGAACATTTTTTACAGTATACTGTGTATTTTGTTAATCCAAATATGTGAATGTTAAGTTTGACGTCGTCCTGGGGTACCAGTGCCTCTTAGGCCCAGTTCAGACGTCGTGCTTCTACCGCGCCGAACTAAATTCAGGAATTAAGTTCGATAAAAGCACGGCAGAAGCACGGCTTCTGAATCAAACTTTTGAATTAAGTTCGGCAAGCAATTAAGTTCGACAAGCGCTGCCGTGCTCTGGCACGGCAGCGATTCAAACGTCGTGCTTCTGCCGCGCTAAGCAAAATTCATAAATTATATTAATGTATTTTGGCGAGATTGCGTTCTCACGGAGAGTTAGGAGTAGAATTGTTACGAGGCATCAGTAAATCCTGAATTTGGTTCGACTCTGGCACGACGCCTGAATTAAAGTTGTTTTCCTGCCGTGCTACAGTCGAACCGAATTACAATTAAGTTCGGCACGGCAGAAGCACGACGTCTGAACTGGGCCTTATTCCGCGACTTCTTGTGATTTTTTTTTTTTTTTTTTTTCAATCCGACCGACCGACCCAATATCAGGAAACGCATTCGACGCTAAACGAAAAAAAAGTGGGATGGCCTAAACAATGTGGTGCGAGGTCTTTTAGAGTTCAATTCCAGAATAAATTACCAACAAGACTAATTGAAGGAGACGAAATACTGAGCGCCATAAATTTCAAAACAGCGCGACTTCATTTTATAGGTGACGTTTTCGTAGCCGTCGTTGTTGCTTACGCTCCCTAAAGAGAGGCGAGAGACCAAGACGCGTCTGCGTCTGTTTCTCTCGACCTCAGACTATTCCTGGGAAGTTTTTGGAGGTTTATTGATTTTCGTAGGCCGCGTTCAAAGTTAGACTTCGTTTGAATAGGCCTTCTCTTCAGTAATTTAATTTTACAAAATACTGGGGAAAAATGGAACCATACATTATAACACTTTTTGATAATTTGTTACAATATCATCCTATAAGCTATCTTACTGCAAGTGTCATGGCTTCACAAACGGTTTTAGGGCTTAAGGGACCGACTTTAGGCAGGGCAGCTTATTTGAGGACCGATCCGAGTCTTAGATTAAGATTCCGACATGTCCGAGGGAAACTAATTAGTAATACTTATTGCTTTTTTTTATTCCGAACAGATCCTGACTGTCAAGATATATTTGGTACGTAAGTTAAAAAGAGCGTTTTGCTAAGAATTCTTCTACATCCTTTTGTTAAGTTTGTTCAGTGTATAGTGGAACATCTCCACGGGCAATTAAAAGGCTCAGGGGTGGAGCTCTCTTACATGTTCGTTAATGTGATTATGAGGCGTCAATGGGTTTAGTGGCTGCTTAAATGGTGGGCCGGAGTGAGATCCTAGAATGCGGAACAACTTTTCGTTGGGTTTACATGCAGAATTTTCTGTCCGTGAGGTTAACAACAGAGATGGAATCAAAGATCAAACATTGCCCACTCAACGACCCGCCGCCATTTTTGTGCGGTTTGTCCCTATACTAGGATCTTCCATGCGAAAGCAGTTTTCATGACGCTAGGATCTTCCTACCTCTCAGCTAGAAAGATCCTGGTGCTAGGCAAAAGTACATCTATTTGCATATAAACTGAACACAGAAAACATATGGCAACCTTGTTCCCAGGGTTCTCTCCTGACTGCCCTCTCTCTCGCTCCGTAGGGCGGGTAGGAGAGAACCCTGGGAACGAGGTTGAACATATGGCGCTAAGATGGTCCGTACTCTAGGGTCTTCCTGGTGCCTTCATGTAAACAGCCCCTTAACCTGCGTGGCAGACGTTAAAAGGCGACGGGGAAGGGCGCGCCCAATTTACCCCTCCTTCTACCCTTCCTAACGCCACTAGTACGCAGGCCCAGCGCTAATTCCTTCCCACGTTAATAAATCAAAAGGACGCAGGCAAAGCTTCCCGCCCGACCCCTCCCCCCAATGACTAGGTTTCACTCATACGCAGCGGTAGTACTCCCCACGTGCTCACCACATTGGGAGGTATTTTTGAGCCATGGTTTCAAATTGTGCATTGCCTAAGTCTCGAACCCAATTATCGCTTGTTGCTAGACAACTCAAACAAGTTTACTTCTTTTTATCAAGTTCCAGATCCTGTTGCCTTTTTCCCTCTTAATTCCGCTTATGGAACCAAGGAAATCAACAACAGGGTAGCCGCGGGGGTCGCCAGTAGTGGCGTTACTTTCGGTGCCGGACCCGACGGTGGCGCAGAAGGTTCCTACGAATTTTTTGGAAACGCCAACAGCTATATCGAGTTTCCTAACAGCGCCGGGGGACCGTTAGACGTTCGTTACTCCATGACAATGCTTTGTTGGGTGTACCACAATGGCAAAGACGGACCTCTCTTTAATTACAGGACAAGTGGTCAATGGGGAGTGCACTTATGGGTGGTGGCCGGCCAACTGTTTGTTCGCTTCACAAGACGTAATTATGGATTCACTACCGCCCTATTACACACCGCTTTAGCGGGTGGATGGAAGTTTGTTGGTGCATCGTACGACCGTGGTACCGGTAATGCAAAACTGTGGGTCAATGGAGCCGTGGTTCAGACTCTGAAAATTGGAGAGGGACTGGACCTAGCCACACAGGACAGCATCAGGATGGGAGTTAAGATTGGTGATGGAAGGTACTTTAAAGGAAGAATCGCTCAGATGCAGGTATACAACGAAGCCTTAACGAAGGAGCAAATACAAGAGATACAAGGACGAACTCAAGTTGTCGGTTAGTATGTGGCAGGAAAATAATTCTTCCGTGGACGCATGTGTTCTTCGGTGACCAAATTGGTTATTTTGTGATTAAGTAGCTTGCAGATTGCTCGTTAAAAAATTTGAGCTGTATTCCGGATTCCAGAGCTCAGGATCTCCGAATTCCAAAAGCGAATATTTCTCTGATTCCGGAATCCGGATTCCCCTACATGGGGCGACCTGTTCAATTTGTAGTCCGTGCAAAAAGAACAAGAGAGATGCAATGAGCTGTTCAGGACTTGCTCGTTTCAAAACGCTTTCGGAACATTAGTTAGGCCACAAAGCTTGCAAAATATCCTTTTTCAGATATCTCGTTCTATCAGGCGTTCGCGGTGGTTTACCACTTTTTCAATGTTCTTCTCTTGATCTAGCATCCCTCTGCAAGAGCGCCCCGGAGGGCTAGCTCACAAGCTACGCTTAAGGGTACACCCTTCGGTGGCACCTGGTGTCAATTTAGCCCTTTACGTCCCTAGAGTTAACCTGAATTTCATCCGATTACTTAGAGTCGTTATTACCCCTCAGTAACGTCGTTACTGAGGGAGTAATAACGACTCGAAGTAATCGGATGAAATTCATGCTCCCCCAGAGTGACCAACATCAATTTTCTCCTAACAAGTTGATGCCATGTCATGAATTTTAAAATGAATAAATCAATGCATTATGAAGACCAACTAATCCTTTAAGGAAATGTATGGAGATCAGTCTGGAGAATTTATTGTATGATGACGGTAGTGCTTAAGAGATTAACCCTTTAACTGCCAATAATGACCAAGATCAATTTTCTCCTAACAATATCCACACACTGTCAACAGATAAGTTATGAGAATTAATATAGTGATCACCCAAGAAAAAATGCCTTGATCTTTTATCAAATTCTCTCAACTCATTCTTTAAGGAAATGTATGGAGATCAGTTTGGAGAACTTGTATGTGGATACTGGGGCTTAAAGGGTTAAAGAACAGTGGTAGGCTGGTCACACGGCAGCCCTTATACGGTAAAAGAGGCAATCCACATCACATTTAAGATTTGACCTTAAAAGTAACACCATGGACCGTGAAATAAAGATTCACTTCACTCAAAATTGCCTTTTTTTGGACAAACTCGCTCTCTGATCAAGCAAAAATATTATTGCGGTAATAAGTATTTATCAAAAAAAGTCTGCGCCTCGCACAGAGTCAAAGAACATGACAAGAAGACCCGGTGTGCAAGTAGAGTGTGTGATGACGAGCATAATAGTTACTTATTTTCACTTCAGAGTTTATGGAAGATAACTAATGAGTCTTTGTTTTCTCTTTTCTTTCCGCAGCATAAGCTGGAAGAAAATATTGAGGGAGCTAAAAGGCATTGAAGAGCTCTTCATCCTTCCAAACAATGAAATAAAATTGTGCAGTAAACCTTTCTTTTGTCTCTTTGTTTTATATTCACAATTTAGGAAATTGATTATATAAATAAGGTTCACAATATCCCGTAAAGTTTTAAGGTGTGTTATTCCTTGCGCTCGCGTAATTAACCTTTGGCTACCGATCGGGTTCCACTTATTTCAGGACAATTAGGAACGATGCAGGTAACGCATTTCTGAACTGACTTAGCTTTTGGTTTAAGTGACTAAGTTTTTGAGTTACGAATTGAGGAAGGATTGATCTTTGACAGATTCCTCAATGGGAAAGTCTGACCAATCCTGCCAGACATTTTGGGAAAAATCCACTGCCAATTTCGCCGCAACCAGATCTACTACCCTTTTCAGATAAAATTCCTTTCTTTTCAAGGATCGGAAAGTTAGCCAAACAAAATTCCGTGGGAAAGAAAGAAGATAAAGTAGGCAACAAAAGTAGATATAGAAATGTAAGGAAAGGGAAAGTATGAGAGCGAGAAAGAAGGATCGAAATAGATTCGAAAAAATGAAAACAAGTCCAATTTTGGCTAATGCGCCTGTGCCAAAAAACAAAAGGAAGCTTAATTGAATGTAATTCAACAGGGAAACTTGTAAAAAGTATTGAAAATCCCTTTTTTTGGCAATTTCTTTGCTAACGGGGGGAAACCTGGCCCAAAAAGGATACCGTAATACCGGCTACCGGCTTAAATTTTTTTCAAAGGCCCTTTTTGAGGGGCTTATTTTTGGAGGGGCTTATATACGGAGGGGCTCATCTACGGAGGGAAATTTGCGTTTTAAAATCGATTGGGCAAGCCTTATAGTTGGAAGGAAATTTACTATTTTTTCTTTGTTATACTTTGTATTTGAAGGCAATTTTCCAAGCACAAGCCCCCGGGGGGCTTATATTTGGAGGGGCGATTTAACGGAGGGTTTTTTGCGTTACTGGTTTGGGGGGCTTGTATTTGGAGGGGCTTATACATGGAGGGGCTTATTTTCGGAATTTTACAGTAGGTTGGTATAAGACTTACAGCCGAACCTCCAATAACGGCCATCTCTCTACAACGGCCACGTTACTGTTTTGTCCCGGCGGACAGTCCACACATTTACTCTTATTTAAACCTTTCCACAACGGCCACCTCTCTACAACAGCAACGGACACTAACGCATGTCCCAAACTGCCAAAATAACTTCTCGACAACGGGCCAGTTTTTTCCAGCGACTGATGAAAAAGTCAAGAATGGTCGCGAATTGGCACGTTTATGATCAATCGCGGCAATAGTTTTTTACACTGCTGCAGCAACTAAACATTGAGTATCCAAGGATCTGATCATAGTGATGATGATGATGATGATGATGATGAGTAGAAACTAAACACAACGACCTTGAGAACAAAGTCGATTTTGTTTTTTGAAGGCTACTACCACGCAATAGCGTAATTGTTACTCAACTGAGAATAACCTTGTTTAACCACCTGTTTAAAGATCCATTAAAAATCTGTAAACAAGACAGGAAATGCTGAGAAAAAAGTTAACATCAAAGCGGCAGTAGCAAACAATTGACAGGGTAATACACATGAACTGACAAAACTTATTCCATTAATACTGTATTCAACAAAAAAAAAAAACACGAAAACCGAGGAAACTTTAATTGGAACAGAGATTTAAATTTTTGTCCTGGCGTTGTAACTTTGGAGCAAGACAAAAATCGATTAAAATCTCACAACTTAATTCAGTGGGCGTGACCGACGAACTAGAACGTAATGTTTCCAAAATGATAATTAAAATGTTTTCTCACGAAACTGTTAGTTCAGTCTACTCATTAGACTGTTAATTGCGCATCGTTTTTGGTTTGTGCAGCACTCACCCATCCACCATGTTCGCATTTTACTCGATCTGTCTTTTGCTGACTGCTACTGAGCTGAAAGCAAACCTACTGGGTAAGTATGAAAATTTTCACGTTTTTATTAATTGATTTTGTAACATTTAAAGACTTTAAGACAATCTAAAACCAAAATCTCAATTAAAAAGAAGGCACCGAAGTTTTTGTAAGATTAAACATCAACTTTTAAGCTTTTTTAACTTGGTAAATTCTTAAATTGAAAAAAATTGAAAAAGAGAAACTACTTAACAGTAAACCTGGCGCAATTTTGTCTCTCAAAGCAAATGATACTGTGCTCTGTTCCCCCCGGTTTAAGGGAAAGTTTAGCTAACCATTTTCGATGAAGAGGCTTAACACGCTACGCAGATCGACTGCTTGACGTGATATTAAAACTGTGATTTTGGTACCTTTCTCATTCTTATAGTTAAAATTATATTCAGAAGCCAAGTCTTTGTAGTTTTGATTTTGCTCCCCTAGCTTTGTGTTAGCCAGTTGACCTAAGCTAAATGTGCAAAATTAAATATTATAAAAAAAGCGATTTTGAAAAAGTAATTATCTCGAAGGTTTAATACTAATCAGTCTGTTGTTGGCAATCAGAGAATACTTATGTCAGCATTTGTTTGCACTAGGCATCTTGTTTCCTTGCTGTTATAAAAATGGGTATAGCACTGAGTTAGAGAGAGAACTGTAATAGCACAAACAAGACGCTACGGAGCTAGCGTATACTTCGGCGTCGTGGTTGTGGAACTAATTAATTGTAAATGCGGAGGAATAGTAAGAAATCAAATATGGTAAGAGTAAGGTGTGAAATTATGGGATTTGTCAGGATATTCTGAAAAGAGCAACATCCAAGAGGCCTACTTGCCAAAAACTAGCATTTCAGGACAAATTGTCTCCGCGATATTAGCCCAGTTATGCTCTGATGACTCCATACAAATCCTTCTAAAAAACAATTCTCTTTTTTTCTTAGTCACATCAGGCTTCAAAAACAGCATAGCAGTCTAACGTACTGATTAAAGATATGTAAGGCATGGGTAAGGAGTCAATTACGTCGAGCATGGAATTGGCTAAAACTCAAAGTCACGAGTTCGAATGTTTTGAGGATAATGATTCACTGACTATCAGCACGCAGGGATGTCGGATTAACGCAAGGAAGTTTAACACCAAAGGAACATAGCCTTTACAGAGCTTTAAAACACAGCATCCGCCAACACAAACTTGACTTGAACTTTGAGTAAAACTGAACAGCCTCTACCAATAATAACAAACTCTCACTTGAACTTCAGATATTTTACGGCTTCCGCGAACTTGTAAACACAGAACCTGTATAATCGACCTTCGTCACACTTGACTAAACACAGCAGTCCAGCTCGTGGGAAAAATCTTAGTTCGTCAAAAGAATTCGCTTGGAACTTGTATACCGTTTGACATAAGGTTCTAGAAAATACTAAACAGGCGAATAGTAGTAGCTTTTCGACATATTTTATGATTTCAGTAGCTGATGTAAATCTGCTGACTCATGCTGAAATGTAAACATGCCCTAATTAATTATTCATGTATAATCCAAAAACGTAGAGAACGTTCGAGAAAGTCAGGCAACGCATGAAAGCAACTACGTAACACTCAACAAAGACAAAATGTCTTTGTACAGCATTTTGTAACTTTAAATTCATCATAAAACAGTGCGAAAGGAGGGCTCACTCGTGAAATGTTTTTCAACACTCGAAGAGAAATTTCGTGTCTCTGCGCGGCCACGAAATATCCTCTATTTATTCCTCGAGTAATTAAAGACTAAACTCGAAGTGATCTCAAGATATCACGAGGTAGTCCGATCTCATTTCGTGAAATAGTTGAAACAAGCCGAAAAGTCCCGAACTTGCACGCCCAATCTTGTCCCGAAACTAGTGCATAATTTCATAACTATTTTTCACATCCCAAACTACCTTGGGTCGCAGTAGCGCAATCGGCTAATCCCTCAACTTAGAGTCTCCTCTGATCCGATGGGTCACACAGGCGAGTCGGTTCAAACCCCGGGAAAGCCAAAATAATAATTCTTTCTTCCTCGAAAAAGTTAAAGAATAAATCAAAGAAATCGAAGTGATCTCGAGATATCTCGAACTAATTCGGCTCTCACTTCGTCAAATAGCCGAATAGAGCCGAAAACCTACAGACTTTGCTTGCCCAATCTTGTCAAAAAATTGCAACTTTGATACATTCCTGAGCGTCGCGATATCCTTTACTTCGCGCTCCGCCGAAGTAAAAACTGAAAAAGAGAGCCAACTCGGGCAAACAAAGAACAACAGAGTGAGCCAAATACTATTCAAGTCTAATAAAAGATTACAATTTTAATTATACATGCACACGAACTGAATTAAAGTGGGGAAATATCTTTTGGCCATTTTTCATAAAAGGTTTCTAATTTATTATTCTTAGTGGAAATGTATTTTTCAACTTGGTATTTAATTCTTACTTTAAATTTTTAGCCTTCGATGTTTGGAAGTATCTGTTTCTTTCTGCAATCCTACTATTCACTTGTTTTATGATTTTACTTGGAGGTGAAAGAACCGAAGATATCAAAACTAGTTTTGGAACAAGTAATGATTTGATTATAGTTACTTTACCACAAATGGACAGTCCTCTAGATGACCATATGGTTGTCAGCTTATTTATGCTGTCAACCTTTTCCTAAAGTAATGATTGGTCATATGTAAAAAAGGTTCCTAAAGCTTTTATGGGTTCACTGGGCCATTTAAGACCAAACGGTTTTTCATCTTTTCTTTTAAGCGAACCAATCCACATTCCTTCTGTTTTAGAGCTATTTATCTCCAACCCACTGAAGTTCTTAAATACTTCTAGTTCTTCAAATAACGTTTTTGCAGAATTCTCATCAGACAGGATTGCTGTGGTATCGTCTGCGTATTGCAATAGCTTGGCTTCGTGATTTTCTATTTTAATTCCTTTGATATCAACATTTTGACGAATGGAGATTGCCAAGCTTTCAACAGCTAAGATAAAGAAGTAGGGGGACAAGGGATCACCCTGCCTCACACCACGTTCTAAAGTAAAATAGTCTGATGCCATCCATTATTTATTACACAGCTTTGAATATTTGTATAAAACATGTTGATCCAATTTATAAAATTGGGGCCAAAATTAAAAGCCTCGAGGCAACTGAAAAGATAATGCCAGTCTAAGGAGTCGAAAGCCTTTTTAAAGTCAATGAAAATCAAGATACCTGGAATATTCTTACTGTCTGCAAATGCCATTAAACTCCAGGAGAGAGGCGTTGCGTGACGAGAGAGAAAGGGGGGAGAACTGGACTAGTCAAATACAAGCAGTTGTCTTTTGTTGAAGAAGGTCCTGCAAGGTTAGGTGATCTGTTACCCCGAAACCTAGTCAAATGATCCCACATTTCAGGATCTCATCAGGAGATCAAAAATAAGTACCGCATTAAACAGCAATATCAGCTTTTACAGATTACCTTTATCCACAGTACCAAAGGAATGGCGACTTTTAGTACCATGATTTTATTTACGGACTCAGCTCGTGACGAAGACTGAGAGAAATAAAATGCGTTACCCAGAGTAATAGATAAATTTTAGGCAAGGCTAAAGGCGAAGCTCCCGTTAAAAAATTTATAATTTACATCAAAAATAAACTTGTAACCACTGCAAAGAAATCTACTTAAAGTTGAGCCTTCGGATCAATTGAAAACGAGTAACTTGTCAGCGGAGGACTTCAAAAAACACACGTAACCTCGATTGGTCCACACCTGAGCTCGCAATACGCTCATGTCATACTGGCCAGCGGATACACTGTTTTAACAGCTGTCAATTGACCACAACATGGATGTGCAATATCAGTTTGCAGGCCGCCACAAGTGAAAAGGAGATGAAGAGGTGAACCTATCTAATTCACCTCCAAAAATTAAAAAAGTACAGTAACAATAGTAATGAACATATATTATTGCACATCGATCAAAGGAGCAACTCTAAATTCGTTGAAGATCGGTGAAATGTCTCTCCTGATTCTCTCAAGATGGCATGTTCTTTGTCCGTGGGCTCATTCGGCAAAAAAGACGCATTTTTCTACGTATAATCATCCCCATGTTCTTCGCATATGCTCTAATTATAGAGAGATGACAGGCTACTAGGTGACAGTAAAATATCAGGCAAAACCCACAACTATTGCCTGAAAAGTATTTACAACTTTGCAGTGACTCGATTCTACTTAATGTCGCTTTGCAAATAACATAATCGGGCTTTAGGCACTTATTCCATTGAGAAAATAAATACGTATAAAATAAAATATAAATAATTTACATTCTGTTTAAAAATACAAAAAATAGTCTGCCGCCAGACATGTCTAGATAATTCAACATTCGGCTGAAACACTGGCAAAATAACGTCTGACTCTATTCTTAAAAAATGTTCAAATTTTCCGCCTCAACGATTTCCTTAGGTAAGTTATTCCATTCATCAGTTATACGAATAAAAAAAGAATGTTTAAGACTATTTAAAGTCGCAGACACTGTAGACACAGACTTCAGTTTAAAACAGTGGTTAGATCTTAAAGGTTAAAAATCGAGTCCACATTTAAATCATTTTGAAGGATCTAGTCCATTTAGACGGTTTATTGTCTTATAACACTCAGTAAGCGAAGAAAATAATCTTCTTTGTTGAATGGTTGCAAGAGCCATGGTTGGCCAGTTTTGGACCTTTAGGCGTTCTTCGTAGGACATGTCACGCCCAAAGTTTCCAAGGGCACATTTGGATGCTCTACGTTGTAATTTCTATGTTTAAGTCCCTGTTTGGTGCAGGCACCCTACTGGAGAGCAGTACTCGAGTATTGGAAGTACTAGGCTCTTATAAAGTTTCGAAAACAACTCAGACGTTTCGCACTAGCTAGAAACTTTTCACATTGGTTACTCTGTGGTGCGGACGGACGAGCGGACCTACGGTCACGTGATTACCAAAGTTTCTCAGATGGATAGATTAACAAATTTTCTTAGCTATGGGGCTCCGCTAATATTTTTGGACAAATTACTTTGAAATGGGCATGGACCGAGACCCAACCCGAATAATGGTTGTAAATAAGCAAGTCAAGCTGGTAGTAATGGTTTCTTTTTCTTTGTTTTTTTAAGTTCCATATCCTGTTGCACTGTTTCCTCTCAATGCCGCCTATGGTACCAATGAAATCAACAACAGGGTAACCAATGTGGTCCCTAGTGGAGTTAATCTAGCTCCCGGGCCCAACGGGGAAAAGGACGGCTCCTACGAATTTTATGGAACTTCCTATAGCTATATCGAGATTCCTAACAGCGCCGAGGTACCGTTGGACGTTCTTCACTCCATGACGATGCTTTGTTGGGTGTACCACAATGGCCAAGACGGGCCTCTCTTCAATTACAAGACCGGCGGGCCCTGGGGAGTACATCTTTGGGTGGTGCAAGGCAAACTTTTTGTTCGTTTCACAAAACGTGATTACTCATTCACTACCGCCCTTCAGCACACCGCTTTAGCGGGTGGATGGAAGCTTGTTGGCGCATCGTACGACCGTGGTACCGGTAATGCAAAACTGTGGGTGAATGGAGCCGTGGTTCAGACTCTGAACATTGGAGCAGGACTGAACCTAGCCACTCAGAACAGCATCAGAATGGGAGCAAAGATTGGTGATGGGAGGTACTTTAAGGGAAGGATCGCTCAGATGCAGGTATACGACAAGGCCTTAAATCGGGAGGAAATGTTTGCGATACAGGAATTCTCCCGTCGAGTTGTAGGTGAGTATGTGACCAACTGGAAAAAACGTTCCACAGAAGTATTTTGTGATTTAGGTAATTTGCAAAATTTGATAAAACAACTCTTTTGAGAAACACTAAATTAGAGATAAAGTGTTCTTACAAAAAATTCAGCGGGAGATCAGCGACGCTCAAGCGTGTGTTGAAATTGAAGAGAAGTGGTACGCTTGTCACACTGGAGCTCTCACAGTGTGAAAGAGACCATCCACACACACATTCGAAAAATTACCCCAATTCGTGAACAAGGACAGTGAAACTAAGATTCCACGTCATTCAAAATGGCCGTCATGTTGGTCGCTACCTCAGGTCTTTCTGAAAGTTCAGATTGAGTGGAGTGGCGTAGAAACTAAACTATTGTCAGCTTGAGATCTAAAGTATGTTACAGTTCCTTCGCTGCTTTTGGTACTCTTGATTCGCTGAAGAAAGTGAACTCTGAAAAAGGTAACCATTTTGGGCGGAGCCTCCCAGCATAGGCCATTATATGGAGTACCCCGGGGTCCACTGTCAATTAGGAAAATGGGTGGAAAAGAACAAGATGAAGATGGCATTTATCCTTGTTCACAAATTTTCTGAATAAGGGAACTGTTCCGGTTTCTATTGTGTCAGTTTGCGACGGAAAGTAGAGTGATGAAGGCTTTCCGTGACCAACGAATTTCATCAAACGTCTTCTAGACACTGACGACCCATTAGACTTTTGATGTCAACGTGCTTTTAGTATGATGGAGCAATTTATAAAAAACGGATGTTTGCTATCACTAACCTCGACTACAAGCTACAACCAGTTGCAAAAATGTTGAGACACTCCCACGGAAAAACGATCTTTCTTGCTTCAAATCGCTCCTGGTCACAGGTCTGTAAAATATAATACTGACCTCCCTCCTCCCTCCCATTCAAAGTTGTTCCTCCAACTTTTGAGTATGGTCTTGTATTGCTAGCAACTTTGATAAGGGGTGGAGGGGGGATCACAAACACAAGATCATGGACAGGCCATTTATGCCAAAATACGGTACAGTGTCTCAAGTACTTTTGCAACTGGTTGTAGTTTCGAGGACGAATAATAATATGGGCTGTTGAGTGGGATCCTTAGTCTGCAACTAAGCTTCAGTTCACTCCAAAGTGAGTGAAAGAAGAAGATGCCTAATCGCGGGTTAAATAAAAAACAATTCTTAGGCAAGCTAGAAGGGGTCCCATACCTAAGAGAGTCTTTAGCAGACTGGTCTAACGCACAGCTTTTCAGAGATGACATGTACAAAATTCAAAGGTTTTTTTCTCCTTCTTTTGACAACTTCTCTTCCTGTGTAGACACAAGTCAAGCCGGTACTAATGTTTTGTTTTGATTTTATTAAGTTCCAAATCCTGTTGCCCTGTTTCCTCTCAATTCTGCTTTTGGTACCAAGGAAATAAAAAACAGAGTAGCCCAAGGGGTCCCTACTGGCGTCACTTTAGCTCCCGGGCCCAACGGGGAAAAGGACGGCTCCTACGAATTTTCTGGAACGTCCAATAGCTATATCGAGTTTCCTAACAGCGCCGGGGGACCGTTAGACGTTCGTTACTCATCCATGACAATGCTTTGTTGGGTGTACCACAATGGTCAAGACGGACCTCTCTTCAATTACAAGACCAGCGGACCCTGGGGAGTACATCTTTGGGTGGTGACCGGCCAACTTTTCGTTCGTTTCACAATACGTGATTATTCATTCACCATCGCCCTAATACACACTACACTGGCGGGTGGATGGAAGTTTGTTGGTGCAACGTACGAACGCGCTACCGGTAATGCAAAGCTGTGGGTCAATGGAGCCGTGGTTCGGACTCTGAACATTGGAATAGGACTGGACCTAGCCACACAGGACAGCATCAGGATGGGAGCAAAGATCGGTGACGAGAGGCACTTTAAGGGAAGGGTCGCTCAGATGCAGGTATACGACAAAGCCTTAAGTCAGGAGCAAATACAAGCGATACAGAAGAAGACTCATGTTGTAGGTGAGTATTTGACTGTAAAAAAAAAATGGAAAATTCCCGCGGAAGCAAGCATGTTTCGGTGACCAAATCAATTATTTTGTGATTAAGTTAGTTTGCAAAATTTCTCAGAACTTTATAAAATACCTCTGCTGAGAAACAATAAAATGGAGATGTACTGTACTCTTACAAAAATATCGGCGGGCCCATTGATGCACCTTGTTGTTGAGGGTGTTGATATTTTAAAAGAACAGTGGTACGCTGGCAACACTGGTACTCTGGTGTCCTAAAACAGGCGATTCACATTCAGACTAAGCCCTAAACACATCAACAAGGACAGTGAAATTGTAATTCACTTCATTCCAAATGGCCAACCTCTTGGTTGTCGTGTTGAATTTTACTTAAAATTCAAATTTATGAAGGCAGCGTAGAATCTAAACACCAGTTAACTAGGTCAGCTAAAATTACACCTTTGGCTGCTCTTTATTCTCCCCTACACGCGTTTTCAAAAAAAAAAGAGTCCGCAAAACTAGAATTCACTACAATTCAAGCATGGAATAATTTCTATTAGTACTTTTGACGAATTATTTGATTACCATAGCAACTGATAGAACCCAGATTTTGCCAAAATGAGGCTAGGGAGTGAATAATAATGAAAAGAGGGTTGAATGACTGCCTCCTATATGAAGAAGATCCGGCTCAAAACGTTTTAAACTGAAATGCATAAAATTCCTTTGATGGTATAAAGTCCATCCTCGTTGTCCAACTGTTACAAAAGCGAAATCAAACAAGGCGGTTAATACGGCAAATACCCGCTTATAAGAAACCACTTTTTTTGAAGTCTGGCAAAATAGGTTCTTGTATTTTGGGGTACTTATTGGCAATTTAGGCTAAGCAGGTTCTTAATTGACTACCAGAAAAATAAAGATACTCGAGTTTGGGCCTTAAGTATACCGCATTTATTTATAACTGTACATTGCAAACTTCCTTTATGCACGGTCCATGAGGACAATTACAGTCTGTACTTTAAAAAGCCGATTTTTGTTGTAGGAATTACAGTAATACTTTTATCTGTAATTTCAATTTGGTACAGTATTTTCTTGTAATATAAATTTGCAATACTGTCAAAGTCAAACTCCTTGACGAAAATGTTAATCAGAATTTAACTGTTACCCACATATAAGAATTACCTGCTTGATCTTGCTTGGCTAAACAGGTTCTTGTATTTTTGAGTATTAAGGTGGCAAATTTCGGCCAGGAGGTTCTAAAATCCACTAGGTTCGTACACAAGTTTTTTTTTATCTGTAGTTCAGCTCAACACATAACTCTCACGAAAAGATGAACAATCTCAAGACTGACACCAAGTGTCGGTATCAAAGAGTCCGAAGAGTTCTCCACCTTGGAGAGTCATAGAAAAGAATGACTCAAAAACGGCAGCGAGAAACTCTAGCTGGCCTAGCTGGTAGCTTGAATTTCATCCGATTACCTCGAGTCGTTATTACTCCCTCAGTTGTTGAGAGTAGAAAACGACTCGAAGCAATCGGATGAAATTCAGGCTAGCCTAGCTGGCCGCTTCACTGAAAAAATGTTGACCAAAAAAGTTGACTTGCTTTTACTTCAAATTGTAAGGCACGATATCAGTAATGGGTCGTATTTTAAATTCCCTTTGTGTTTCTCTTCTCTTTCCGCAGGATAAGCCGGAGGAAAGTATTGACAAGCCTAAAAGGAAATTAAGAGTTGTCCTTCAGTTACAAACAATAAAATAAACGTTAGACAGTGAACCGTTCTTTTGTCTCTTTTTTGCACGTGTATTCGACTACAGGCGAATTATATAACTAAGGTATGGCCTGCTGGGGGTACTGAAAGGGGCTTACGGTTGGCTAGTTCATTTTCTTTATAGTGCCAATTACGCTTCCTCATTCGCTATGAAACTTGAGAAATTACCGGGAAATGACAGGTCACAGCTTTTTGTCGAACAAAATTTGTCTTCCAAGCATTATATCAATTGCCACAAACCACAAAAATGAACTTTGAAAAACTGTTAGGCTAACAAGTTTTCAAAATCCAAAATTGCAATCCGTTTTAATCTTCTTAAACTTTGTCCAGCCGTGCTACCTTTTGTATACCCTCTTCTAACTTTTTACATTTTAACGCTTCACTCAATTCGGTGGCAGTTACCTTGGTTTGAATTTTGATAAATTACGTGACACAGCTCCTTTAAACATAAAACGACGACGACGGCAGTGAAAACGTCGGTAAAAAAATGAATTTGCATTCTTTCAAACTTAATCGCGTCTATTTGGAACCGCTCAAAATGTCAAATACACGCGACTTGTCATGGAGTTGAATTCTTAAGGATTTTATTCAGGTTCAAAAAGAGGTTGGAGAATTCGTCGTCGTATGTCCACGTCCTCCATAAAACGTCGCATTAGGAGGTTTCACGTCGTAGTCGTGCAGTGGACGTCAAAGAAATGTACTAAAAGGCGTGATGCACGTGCAGAGCTGTTGTTTTGATCATTAAACCTAAGTCATTGTTGTGGTCGTCGTCGTAGTTGTTTAAGGTGGCTCCGTAATTAATACCAGAGCATTTAGCTGTGACAAATTTTCCGTCATAACTTTTTGGTTTTTAACGCGATGGCTGCGAAACTTTGCAAAAAACAACATATATCATTCGGCAATAATACGAAATATTCCGATTTCATTGATGGTAAATATTTCTTGGGAAATTAGCGCTTAAAAGGACCCTACTGTTCAAAGAAAACCGCGTCTAGTAAAAAAATTTGCTGATATTTTTTACTGAAATTTCTGGTATCGGCTTTAATTGATATAATAAATATGCCAGAGGAATTTCAGAAAAATCGTTGGAGCAGAAGTCCGTAACTAAAAGTCGCTCAAAATTCAGCTGTGAAATTGTTTTGGAATTTCAAAAATAAATTACTATCAGGTAGAAGGAGCCACCAGTTTCAATTTTCGGGACAAGTAAATTCAACGTTTGCTAATTCTTAAAACAAAAGCCGATTGCCTATCGTGCTATTCTTTAAAAGGTACTTTTTAGTTTTAGAAGCACTATAAATTGATCCAAACTTTGCTCTGAAGTAGAATGACTTGTTCTTCGACAGTTTTAAAATATCCCTTGGCAGTTTTGGCTCAAACTCCTGCTGCATACATTTTGATGTATTGCAATGCATCCTCAACGGCTTTTCCTGCTGTACGTTGTTTCCAATTCAGGAAAAAGGTATTGGGATTGTAAGCTACCTTGTATCGAAGCTCAGATAGAACTGTCCAGCGCCTTTGTTTATTACCAGAAAATGAGCACGAGCGGCAGCTCTGCGAGGAATTCGCACCTCAGCCAGGGGGGACGAATGACAATGATGCCCATGTCTGTGAACCGATCTGTATAAACGTGTATTGCAGAGCAAAACATAATAATCAAGAAAAAAAATACCCATTCATTGAAGGAAGGAGTGACAAAAATTTCGGAGTTGTAAATTTATTCACGGGCAGTATTTTTGCGATAATTTTATTTTGCACTGTGATGTTATTCAGTTCACGGGCATGGTCATCATTGTCGTTCGTCCCCCCTGGGTGAGGTGCGAATTCCTCGCAGAACTGCGGCTCGTGCTCATTTTGTAGTCATAAGCAAAGGTGCTGGACAGTTCTTTCTGAGCTCTGATACGAGGTAGCGTCCAATCTCAATACTTTTTTCCTAAGTTGGAAGCCACGAACAGCAGTAAAAGTCGTTGGAAATGCATTGCAGTACATCAAAATGTATGCAGCAGGAGTTTGAGCCAAAACTGCCAAGGGATATTTTAAAACTGTCGAAGAACAAGTCATTCTACTTCAGAGCAAAGTTTGGATCAATTTATAGTGCTTCTAAAACTAAAAAGTACCTTTTAAAGAATAGCACGATAGGCAATCGGCTTTTGTTTTAAGAATTAGCAAACGTTGAATTTACTTGTCCCGAAAATTGAAACTGGTGGCTCCTTCTACCTGATAGTAATTTATTTTTGAAATTCCAAAACAATTTCACAGCTGAATTTTGAGCGACTTTTAGTTACGGACTTCTGCTCCAACGATTTTTCTGAAATTCCTCTGGCATATTTATTATATCAATTAAAGCCGATACCAGAAATTTCAGTAAAAAATATCAGCAAATTTTTTTACTAGACGCGGTTTTCTTTGAACAGTAGGGTCCTTTTAAGCGCTAATTTCTCAAGAAATATTTACCATCAATGAAATCGGAACATTTCGTATTATTGCCGAATGATATATGTTGTTTTTTGCAAAGTTTCGCAGCCATCGCGTTAAAAACCAAAAAGTTATGACGGAAAATTTGTCACAGCAAAATGCTCTGGTATTAATTACGGAGCCACCTTAAGCTCCCTAATCTTTGCCCTCTACCTCACCTCTTCCCAAGTTATTTTAAAGTTTGGATTAGAGGCAGTTAAATTATAAATTTGTATGGTGTTTGTCAGATGAATTCATAACTTTATTTGCAACAACAGTCCAAAAAGAGCTGAAGTATCGACAGGGGTAAATGAATCCTCGTGAGTCACCAGTTTAACATGTGAAGGCACCGAAGAGGGTTCAACACAAGTTCTTCGACAAATCGTTCAACAAATTTATTCTTCGAACAAATCTACAATCCGTTTTCCCATGCGAGGCTAGTTTCTAGGTTTTTTTCTTCTTCTTTTTTAATGAAACAAATAGATTCCATTTTAGCCTGGAGTTGCTCTGTCGCTATATATCCTATTTTCCACCAAAAATTCAACCATATTGCCACTTCAGTTTAATAAGATAAGTGTATTTTTAAAAAATCAGCATGGTGGCTAAACATTGCTGTACATAAATTGGTAGCTGTTATTCCCCCCCCCCACCCCCCCCCCTTCCCGCCAAAAAAAATGGAGCAGCGCACGGGTTGTTAAGGGATGTTTAAAGACTATTTAGGCTTTTGGCGGGAAATGTGTCAGTCTACGCTGTTCACTCTGGGTAGCTGAACCCTTTTCTTCTAAGCTCATCTGAATGCTATAATGAACGGAAGAACGAATAAATAAATAAATAAATAAATGAATGAACGAATGGCTAGATCTAAAGGGTGACTTTTCGTATCTGGCGGAACACAGGTCCTATATCTTATATCCACTGGTAGTCGTTCTAAGATACAGTTGATGTTATTGGAATACCCCTTTATGAGTTGACTGACTGACAGACTCATCCTTAATAAACTATTTACAATGAATGTTTCGAATCAGTTAGTCAGAATATGAAAAGAATGATAGGTACAAAAACAAAAAAAATGTTGCAAAAAAACAGCTGCTTAAGTTGAAAATTAATTCGCAATTTTTTTTTTGTTTTGCATTAATTGTAGGCAAGGCTTCCATCAGACGTTCCATGGTTTTTTTAACGCCAGTAGGCTAAAAAATGGAAATTACGACCAACTAGATTTCCCTAAAAGTAATCACAATGATTAGAAATTCAATAGGCTTCATTATGGTATTCAATCGATAGCAGAGACGTTCTTTACTCGCATATAGATGACTACATCTTTGATCGTAGATTACTGTGTTTCTATTTCAAAGGTGTTAAAAATACGATAAAAGCAATTAACCCAAGGTAGCTTTGCTGTGACGTAAGGGCACATTTTGGACAAGTAATTAAGAGAAAACATTTCAAAATGCCCCATTACATGTCAAGCTAATCTGAAAGAAGGGTTTTTCTGCTTTGTTTAACAACACTTTGCTCCGCGCAATTAGCCAACAATGTCTTCACTACAATAAAACCCTCGTAATAATTGAGAGCAATGTGAATAATAAATTCTCCATTTTTCGCTAAGACGGCTTTGGTCTAAACGTATTACAACCCCAACATTTGCGGTCATTGGTCGGTGACCAATATCAATAAAAACGAAGGACTTCCCTTTACCAGCCTTGTCATTATTTTCCACTAATTTAAAGCGTAACATTATTTTAATGTGTAATTTACAAAGATGCTTCTGTTCTGTTGTTATTGTTTTTTTTTTCCAAAGAAACGGCATAAATAAAAAGGCATTATTTTAAATTCTCTTAAAGTTAACGCCTTTGAATAACTTTTTGATTCCACTCTGGCTTTGCTTATATCATTAAGGGGTCAGGATTGTAAAAAATTTTATTGTTTCGCTGTAAAATGCAAATTCGGCTCGGTCGATCCACATCACCAATGTTGACATAGTTGCGCTATTATAGTACAACACGGTGTTCAGCAGCCACAAATAGATTTAATCCGTAGACAAAGACATGAATGAATAAACAATGACGATTCTCAAAATATTCTGCATAGAGGTGGTCTGTTTTTGTTTTCAAATACTTGCTCATGATTGTTTCGTCGGCAAACAAGACTCACTTTAAGTTCTCTCCGGCTTCAATGATTTGCAAATACTGCCAGTAAACATACATTTTTCACAAGCGCCTTTGTCGCTTCACATCGTAACCTTCCTTGCTGCGGCCACGTAGATTCAACCTCCTTTAATGATATTGTACTCACGTCGTCACCCAAACAGCGATCACAATCAGGGCCACAAGATAATTCCCAACGTACAGAGAATACCCAAAAATTACCAGCGTCACGATAATTGCCACAATCGCTCCTACTATTTCCTCCCTTGTGGCTTCTCTAAGCCGTGCCTGGATCAAATTTTCGAAATTGTCAATTGCATTCCTCGCTTTCTTAGTCGCCGACTGTGCCCAAACGCTCTTGTTCACTGAAGAAGTTTTCCTAACTCTCGAGTTCTTTTTCCTGTCGGCCATGAGACTATGATTATTATTCTCCATAGCGTGATCAGTAGATATAAGTCAACAGCACTAAGCCCTTCTCTTATGGTCCATGTGTTGCTCTTCCTTGAGCGCGCTCGACGCAGTCACTCGGAAAAACACATTTAAGTGTTTTCTATAATTGTGAACTGAGGACTTTATGTAAATTTTCCCCCACTGGGATCAAACTAGTAGTTTAGATGACAAACAAAGAAAGTGATGAACTTCATAAATATTTGATGCACATATTACAATATTAGTGCTGCAGTGTGCCATGATATAAATGAGCCGGGAGGAAAAACGCTTACACAGTGTTAAGCAATATAAAACTGAACGTCACTCCAAAATGCTCAGATCCACTAACTGCTCTGTGAAAACGATCCGCTTTGTTCTTTACAAATACACTGCGCACATGTATTGAAATATAAATTAATGGTCACCATGTTTTATCGGCGTTTTAAACGTCCATTTTAGGGCGTTTTATTTCGTTCGTTATTTACTGAGCTTATCGCTGCGTTAGTTTGTAATTGTTTCATGTAAATTAGCAGTAAAATTAAAAACAAAGTTTCATTGAGCGTTTTAAAAACAATACCACGCGGGTGATTGGTTGGAAGTATTTTTTAATCACAGAAAAAGCAATTTTCTCAAACAGGATCAATGCATAAAGGTGTACGTGCTGTATTTCAATTTTTTCTTAGATATAAATCGTTACTTTTCTTTGTGTTATAATCACTAGCATTTAATACCCAACACATAGACAAATGACAAAACTTAAAGCAAGGCTAAAATAGTGGTTTAAACAGGATTTTTCTGCCCCTCCACCCACCCCACCCCAGCAATCATGGTCATTTTCAGGGTGCGCATGCAGATGGACTGGGTCGGTGTAGTGTCGAATTGCATTATGGGACTATCTTGAAGAACGAATTTTGATCCAGGGGTCAATTTAATAAAACTTTTACAAGTTCAACTTTCCTAATAGCCCATTAAAGAAGGAAAAGCGTCCCCAAAACAGAATACTTTCGTCAAATGCTGGGAGCAGAGTAATCATATACTTGTGTACCTGGCATGCGTGCGATTTCCGGCTAGGACATGTTGTTTCTCTTTTGTTCTTACTGTTGGCTCATTCTCTGAGCAACGCGAGGTTTTGTGAGAATCGTATTTCTAGGACAACATTGCTTATTTTTACAATATTCTGCAAAAGTAAAGCAAAGGCCATAAGCAGTCACAGACTGCCTTTTATTTTTCAGGTTGGACAAACAGTAATGTATCTCCTCTAGATCCCATACCAACCCCTTGTTAAGCATTGAGCTACAAGCTATTTAACTCTTTGTAATTAAAGATTTGAGGAGAGTGCACATGATTTCACTGCAAGATCATTCAAATTATTTTTGTGTAAACGAGGCTAAAACTTTAAAGCGAGGCACAAAATAGATATCAGTCCACGGCCGAGGAAAAGTGCCTGAAAAATTTGTGGAGTGGCTTTAGTAGCGTCGACACAAGAGTTATCGAGAAACGTTTAGTGAAGATGCCTCCCACTCCACCCAAAAGAGTATAAAAGCAAAAATAATATTTGCATTCCTAAAAACGTATATTTATTTAGCAGATATTCAATTCTCTCTTTTTTTAGATTATTTACAAAAAAGAAATTACTTTGTGTAAATTCAGTTGAATGAAGAAACTCGTCCAAATTTTGAAAGACAACTTTAAGTTCTCATAAGCATTTCCCCTGGAAATAGGTGGGGAAATCAGGAAAGTTGTGCGAGTGAGAGCAGTCTAGCTGTTTCTTTCTTTATTTTGTTCAATTTCTGTGTTGTTCTATCGGACAACATCGTCAAGTCATAGAATTGAAGAATTATGAAGATCAAGATATTAACAGATAAACATACTAAACAACTTTTCGCTCAAGTTTAAGTTCCATAACCGTCTTTTCTCGGTTCATTAGTTTTGCTGGACAAAACAGAACCGATTTCGTTGACAATGGTCCAGGGAATGGACACTACAAGCAGACGTTTCGTCAAGTGACGCCAGAAATTCTTTAAAACACAGTTTGATGAGTAATTCCAAGACCAGTACTATTTAAGCATAAGTTATGCTAGGTACGGTCATGTCTTTGATCATCTGCCGTGCAAACACTGGCAAACGGCAACTAAGATTTAAACATCAGTTAATCAGTTTGAACTTCAGTTTAAAAGAACTATCTACAATTCGTTTTATGGTACAGCTCGAGAGACGCCTTGGTTACAGGCGCCAAACTATATCAGGGTTGAATATAAAGTTAATTTGACTATCAGCTCAAGTTTAATTTTACATACATTTTACTTCTTTTTGATTAAAAGTTTTCAGTTTCCCCTTTATTTATCACTGGTATGTATTAGTTTTTCGGTTGCAAACCGAGTACCACTAGTGAAGCGAAGCTGAGGACAATTAGACAAAGACGTAATGACTACCCCCTGGTCCCCTCTCGCTTCGTAGGGACGAGTATTATAAGGCAGGAACCTGGGAACGAGATTTCCCGATTGCACCAAATTTCATCGATGCAGGTGGTTTCAAAGTTCTTGCGATGTTATTGTCAGATGACTATCTTACCGTCAAAACACTTTCAATTCCAATTCCATTTTCAAAAATAATAACAAAAAAAGCAGTGAAATTCGCTTGACAGAGTTTGCCAACAAGATGACGTAAGGCTTAAAGGAAATAAAGGATGAAAAAGTATCGTCGTAAAGAAACAGAAAGCATTTTTCAGTAAAGCCACAGTGTGGAAAATGAAAAATAACCGTTTTAACCAAATATATCTTTTTAAATGCAAAGCGGTCAATGCATATATTAGCATAAATTATAATTAAATATCTTATAAATTAATGACTAAAAATTCGTTTGTTAGATACCGTCCTTGATCTCTTGTCAATCGCTGTCACTTCCTGATTCGCTTAACTGGAGATCTTCACCTGTGAACACAAACAACGGGGACCTATTCAATTTTTAATAAGTATACAAGTTTTTCTCGCAGTGAACAATCTGTGTTAATAAATAAATGTCATTTATTTCATCATCACAGTTATTTAGGCTGTGCATAGCCACCCCCTCCCCGCAAGCAGACTGCTTGCAGTCCGCCTTTTCTCTTAAAATCCGTCTAGCTCTTATCTCATCCAGCGCGATTCCAAACCACGACGTTATTATTACAGAGACGAGACGAGGAAGAGAAATCTTTTTTCTTCTCGATCTTACGCCCTCGTTTCTCGCGGCTCCCGGCTTCGCCGTTGGCGTGCTTAGGTTTCGCGTGCAGTAATTTTGCAAAGAAAAACAAGAGACTTCTCGCAGTCTACCCCGCAAGGGGCGGCCGTACACAGGCTACAATAATTCAACACATTCTCGAAATTGTGACCTCAGGTATACTTGTACTCCCCCCTTAGAATCCCGTCAACTACGGCAATGTTTTTCGTCACTACAGGGTCTAAAGAGTTTTCGCCAATAGTTGCACGAGTTACTAACTCCCGGGGGGGGGGGGGGGGGGCGGTACCAACTCCTGTCTCGTGAGCTTAGGCAACATCACGTGTTCACCACAGTCCAGTGTTCTTGTACCTGCTTGATTGTGACGATGACTTGTCAATTGATTCTAGTCTTAGTTTTATATCTTCTTGGAGGGTTTTCGCGATCGCATGATGTCGCAAGCAAGGCTTGACGAACGACCGTGCTATCGATACCGGGATTCATCTAGTGGCTCAGATAGCGATAGTCAATGCCACGACCAAGATTCTAAGCTGACATATCGGTCATCGTTACTTGTGCCAAGTCCCCATGGGCAGAAATTAAGGACAGTATGGCCGCTAAGCATGCGCATTGTGGATCCTAATGGCCTTTAAAAACATGTCTGACTCTAATAAGGATTTGTATGGCGGGAGAGAAATTCTTACAAATTACATTGGAGTGAAAAGGAATTTCATACCTGCGAGCATCGGTATGTTATTGTGGCAGGATGAGGCTACTTTGTGCGAAGTTTTGAGGTTCTTACTCATTTCCTCTCGGTTACTCGGCAAATTACGCCAGCGCCATACAACAGTCATATTGATCTCGCCATACAAACACTGTATATCGGCTACCAACATTGAAGCCATTGTACGCGAAGAGAAAAGTGCCGCCGAAGACTTGCGAGCATCGCGGTACAAACTTGGGCCTATTATCTTTCATTTTAAACCATTTCTACGGCAGAATGTTGCATCCAAAAAGTTCCTCAAGAAGTTAAAGATATTGAGGAATTTATGAGCCAATGGCGCCCGAAATTGCCGAAGAAATGAACAGTTTTGCCGCTTCTGCAGCACAAAACAAGAGTCCGCCATTTTTGAACATCAAAGTCGGGAAAGCTTACATGGAACATGTTATGATACGTGGGAAAACCGCTGTTTTGCAAAGATAGCAGCCTCCGATTCTATATTTTATCTGGTTTTGGTGTGATGTCCGTAACAACCCGTGACAACAAGCGTGACTAAAACGTATGGGCATTGCGCAACACTTTTTTTAAAGAAAGAAAGCTTTTGGTACTTTTAGATCACCTTTAAAGATATAAAATATACTTTAAAGCTTGATTCTTTACTTTTAACAACAATTTTATCATTTTGAAAGAAATCGAAAACAGGCATGAGCCCGCAAATTGACCGCTGGCTATCTCCGATTTCTGCCCATGCACACTTCGACAATACAGGGAAAATCGTTTCGCTTCGCCCTCGTTCTGTGGACATAACTACGAAAACGATCGCAGGGTTTTCAGCAGCACAAAAGCTTTCTCGGCGTCAAATCGGTCCGAAGATTATGCAAATTATGTGCCTTGCTTTCGATACGATGTAGAGAGCAGAGATTGGGTTATAAAATACTATCGGAAATCAACAACCGTGAACCAAGGTTATAGTCGGGAAAATGAAGTACGTTCTCATTCGATTCAGCTCCGAAATGCAAGCACAGATGTAGAGAAACGATTTAACTTAAACACAGAGTACTATTCGCTGAATACTTCTCAAAGAAGTATGACTCTTACAACGAAAAGGTATGAGCTGTCTTATCCTTTGTTAGCTCAAGGAGTCAAGGTCGTGTATACCACTGACGCATTAGAGGCTGAGAAATGGCTACGATACAATGTTATTGATTGTCCTACCCAAGTATCGGCGGTTGGCTTTGATATTGAGTGGAAACCTCAGTTTGTTAGCAAAAAGTACGGAGGAACCGAAAACGAAACCGCCGTCGTTCAACTAGCCGTTGAGAACTCTTGTTTAGTTTTACACGTTTATTACATAGACAGGCTTCCGAAATCGCTCAAGCTTGTACTCAAAGACAAAGACATCCTTAAAGTTGGGAGCGACATACAGAAAGACGGTTCAAAGCTCAAAAGAGATCTAGGTTTGGTTCTAGAAGGATTAGCAGACATTCAGTTGATGGCAAAGAAAATCGATCCCTCAATGAGGAAGACAGGCTTGAAAGCACTCGCCCAAACATTTCTGGGAATTGAGCTTAACAAGAAGACAGCAAAGAGTAACTGGGAAAAGTATCCTTTAACGTTTACACAGATAGAATACGCTGCTCTGGATGCCTGGATTGGATTAAAAATTTACCAAGAAATGAAACGCCACCCGAAAAACTATGAAGAAATCAAGTTCATAAATGAGGAAGGAAGGAAATCACGATTTTGGCTTTTTGTGATGTTTATATTCTTTTCTTATATTTTATTTTGTGTAATCGTAAGGCCTAGGACATAGTTTGAAAGCGTTATGACATACTTACAAAGAGTGTTGAAACCTTCTACTTTCTTGGTTAAGATATCTTTTTCATCCATCTTAAAAGAAAAAGAAGATATCAAAAATGTCAAATTAAAAGGATTTACACTGGTTATCTTAAAGCAGAAGTTTTGATATATTTATTACAAACTCCAAAACGGCCAGTACTTTAGTCTACAAAGCCGTTTTTAGCGTCATCACGCAACGCTCCTACCCACTAGTTAGTGGGGAGGAGCGTTGACGACGCTAAAAACGGCTGTGTAGCAGACTACCCATAGTTTTGCTTAGGTTAAGAATGCACGCGCAAGTGAGTGGTCAAAGGAAAGGTCTGGAGTAAATTTCTGGAGTGAGGATAAAGACGGAGAGTGAGATAGAGGAGAGTCACCACGGGAGTGTGAGGCCCAAATACTTCGCGTGAAAACATCACGCCGTCGCCGGCGCTACGCCTCTGGCAAAACCGATTTTGAGCAACAAACCGACTGTTTTGCAGTCTATGATGAAAACTTGAATTAAAAATGCGCAGCCAAAAAGTACTTTTTATTAGCCTACGAAAACATCCGTTTCTCCTCGCTCTTCGCCGCTGGGGATGTTTCGCGAGGAGGAGTTCCTCCTCGCAAAACGTCCCTAGCGGCGAAGAGCGAGGAGAAACGGATGTTTTTGAAGGCTAACTTTTTATGGGCGGGTTATGAGTGAGGAACAGTAAAAAGTTTAGCTGCCACTGAATATACCGGTATGTACTTTAATAACCACGCCTTCTCGGCCCAGTATTGGCCTCGTTCGTTGTTGTTGTTCTTTTTTTTTGCGCGAGTTTTTATGGAACTCGACACAAAAAACTCAAAGAAACCAAGGCCGTATCTTGCTAGAACAAGCTTGACCGGTAAAGGATTTATTATATGTCAAATTACACGTTTTCTTGTCTCTTGCGAGAACAAAGGGGGTAAGATAGACCCATCTCATTCATCATCTTCACATTGCCCATAACTCGCCTTGTTCACTCCCTAAAATTTTGCATTTACCACTGTATTACAGTGGTCCCAAGAGAAATTGTGAAGACAGGGGGTTAAACAAGATGTATTATGGTTATTAGGTAGCCAATTAGACGCTGGATTCGCTTCACCTTGTCCACTTGCAGAGTTGTTTCATAATAATATCACTACAAAAATTACTATTATACTTACACTGCCCATTAGACTGTTGAGTTTCTCAACATCTTTCTCGTCAAATTCATCTTCATTTTCGTCCTTTTCAGAATCAGAACTATCGCTGGAGGATGATGAGCTTAAGTCCGATTCAGCATTGAGGGTTGTTTCTTCAGCTTTAGTGCTTGACTCCTGCAGTATAGAGTTGACGAAAAGGTTATTTACTAAAGAAATATCGCAGTGCAGAGTCAGTGAAGAGTGATCGGTGTTAGTGAGCTTAACGTTTTTGACCGACAGGCATCAAATAGAAAGTTAGAGGACTTTTGGCATTTACAGAGGTTTTTTCCCAAAGGGGTGGGGGTTCTCAAAGAAAAAACAAGGGGGGGGGGGGGGGTTATTGAATAAATGGATATTTTCTGGAACTACACAATGATATTCAAACCATTTTTTAAGGGGAAGGGACATCAAACCACTCCCAACCTTCAACTAGCTGGGCCATTACAATTCGTCTGGCCCTTTTACCCAAAACCTGCCCAGCACGGTTAAAACTACCAGGAACTGAGGTCCCAACTAGTTCAGCCTTCGGGATCACCAATGCATGTGAGGCACAACACTTTGGAAGGTCACATGTGCCGAGTCTAATGTTATTGAGCAAAAAACAATAGGTTTTCCTTGTAAGAATTTAATTCGTCACATATCAAATGCCATGTTTGAACCGGGCCTAAGCAATGGATGACGACAGCGTTAACATCTCAAAAACAAGAGCTCTGCACAAGTGGCTTATTATTTGGTACATTTCTTTGACGTCCACCGGGTGATTATGACATGAAACTTTGTAACGTTTGGACGTTTTTGGGTAGGCTTGAGGACACGATGACAAATTGTCCTTTCTCCTTTTCGATACTTTCACAAAAAGTCAACTCCCGGCTGGTGCACGATATACTAGGTCCCCGTTCTTCAAACGTTGGATAGCGCTATCCACCAGGCCCCAGTTGTTTAAAAGGTGGATAACGCTATCCACTGGATAAATCCCTATCCAGTGAATAACGCAATTGGTTTCCCTAACACTTATCTGCTGGATAGTGATTTACCCGATGGATAGTGCTATCCAACGTTTGAATATCCAGCAGATAAGTAATGGGGAAACTAATAATTGCACTATCCACTGGATAGAGATTTATCCGGTGGATAGCGCTATCCAGCGTTGAACAACTGAGGCCAGGTGAATAGCAAGTCTCGAGTGACGTCACAAAGAACACAACAATGATCCCTAGCCCTAGCACAATAAGATAATAAACTTCACACAATAGAATGCCACAACAGTGCATATAATATTTATTGACTTGGTATATTGAGCATCACCCCAACTCCCATAAGGGAGGCTAAAGAAAAGAGATAGAGTTTACAAGAACATAATGTAAAGCAAAATACCTGAGAGCTTGGAGCAGATGTTGATGAGATTGTACTCTTGACAGGAGAAGCCTGTTTTGACACCTTCTTTTCCTTCTTTTGTGGTGTTTTGTTTGTTTTAGTTTTTTGGGATTTTGTTAGTGTTGCAGTTGAAGGCGTCACAGGTAACTTTGCTGGCTTGGCTGACTTAGTTGATGATCTACCAATAGCAAAATACAACTTTAACTTAAAACATTTCCAAAAGTGACTGACATCACTTTTCTCCCAACAACATCATACATCATCAAGAACTAAGGTAAGCTCTATTTATTATTATTTTTTTTACATTTCTGTCCACCTACCTCTCCCCCAAGCCAGCATTTTGCCCTAAGTGAGAAGTAAGTGTTGGCTTAGGGGAGGGGTAGGTGAGCAGTTTCCCAACCCCAATATCCACATACAAATTCTCGAGACTAATCCAGTCACATAACCTTCAAGAATTTTAGAATTGAAAGAATATGATTAAAGATCAAGGCCTTTTTCCTTTGATGATAATTCGTCAATTCTGGTACCTTATAAGCTTTATGAATAATAAATAATCCAAAATGGTTACAGTGTAAATTAAACCTTTTTTGCTACCCCCCTCCCAAAAGAATGCACCTTATTGGAGTGTCAATAAATTCAGCACGAAAGTAATAATTGAGGACACTACATGTATGTATTTTGAAGTCTCCTTCTAAAGAAAGGATGCCATTTTACGTGGTCATCCAAGCCACGTGAAGGTCTAGCCGTTTGCCAGGCTAGGGAAGTACATTCATTTGTTACATAAGTAGTTATATCTTTAAGACCTTGAGTATAAGTGAGGCCCCAGGAATTGAACCCACAACCTACTCAGTTTGTGGTCAAAACTAAAGTGATTAAGCGGACACCTTCGGGAACTTCCCAGGTGTCTGCTTAACAGAGGTTTGTAAAAATTGTGCAACGTTTGTTTTTCATGCATCTGTAGCGGTTAAGTCTGTGTTGCGACTTCCCCCAAGCTTTTGGCATTGCTTGTGTCTTGCCATCTTATTCATTTGCCTTAATCTTGTCCGATCCAGCCCGTGCGGCGCTGGGGAGATAAGAAAGGCTCTGCCAATACTCTTGTCCTACCCCACGGTAGTGGGGCAATAAGTGAGGCTTGTGTTTTTGCTGTGCGCATAACCTGAAGTCGCTAGAACCTGCCACAGGGCTGTGTCCCCCCCTTATTACGCCATCTAGATTATTTGTCTTACTTGCCTGCGTGCGCTATTTAGTTGTGTTACCTTTTCATGCGTATCTTAAGTGGAAGAGTGACATTAATAAGACATTTACCAGATGGTAAATGTAGTTAATGGAACATGAAGCCCTGGGGAGGGGGGGGGGGGGGGTAGGCTAAGGTAGCCTGCCCCAAGGTATACTCTGTTCGATCTTTAAAGCCTTATTTATGAATGAAAGCACGCTAATTTAAGATACAAACAAAACTGTTCGTGGTTGGAACCTGACTAATTTGTCGTATGTTTGTCATCATATTTTTCTTAGCATCGCGCACATTGGTCCCTGTTTTCAAGGCGCTATTTATGGCTAGACTTTAATCATGATAAGACTAGGTAGCTTATGGTACAACTGTATTCATTGGTCGAGATTTGAGACAATGTCTAGCTATAAAGTTCTGCTATTTCAGACCTGGTCATTATTCGCCTAGCTTGCACGAAAGCAAACAGTTACAGTAATTTTGTTACCCACCCTCCCTCCCTATGGAGGAGTTTTGTTGTGTTAGGTATCAATAAAGTTTGGGGGTTCACTCCTTGTGGTGCGGTTAAGTCTGCGTTGCGACTTCCCCCAAGCTTTTGGCATTGCTTGTGTCTTGCCATCTTATTCATTTGCCTTAATCTTGTCCGATCCAGCCCGTGCGGCGCTGGGGAGATAAGAAAGGCTCAGCCAATACTCTTGTCCTACCCCACGGTAGTGGGGCGATAAGTGAGGCTTGTGTTTTTGCTGTGCGCATAACCTGAAGTCGCTAGAACCTGCCACAGGGCTGTGTCCCCCCCTTATTACGCCATCTTGTAGTATTTGTCTTACTTGCCTGCATGCGCTATTTAGTTGTGTTACCTTTTCATGCGTATCTTAAGCGGAATAGTGACATTAACTATTAATAATTAACATTCAACGGTTACTCTGTACTGTGATAAAGTTCCATGTTGTTAAGGAAGCTAAGAAAGATGTGCTGTATTTTGTGCAAGACTTTGAGGTGATTTTTGATCGCGGATGACAATCATAAGGCCAGATATTGGTCTAATCTACAGTTTATTGACAGCTAAATGTATTGATTCACCTTTATTAATTGACTACAGTACATATTTTGAGGACGTAATCCAATACTACTTTGGTCAATTCAGTCTGGTGTCCATTTAACAGAGGTTTTAACAATAGAAATTAGCAAAATACAATTTATTTTAGTGTCCGCGTCTGCTTAATAGGTGTCCGCCAAATAGGGGTTCATTGTAAAGGTAAATATAAGACATTAATTTCAGGACCTGGCTTAGTGTCCACTTAATAGAGGGTGTCCGCTTAATTTGGGGGTCCACTTAATAGACTAAGAGGTTTCACTGTAATATGCTTTTGGCAAAAATATCAACTCAAGAGAGTTTAAAAATAGCAGAATATCCACTCTACCAATTAATACATTTAGGCCGCCAGTCTAGAGATCCATATGGCTCTTTCAAATCCCAACATTGATGTCAGAATCCTTGCTTAGGGTTATTGTGTCACCATCATTGGTCTATCTCTACTTTGAACTTGACATTGGGCAAGACGAAATTTGCAAACCCTAGTTCATCAAGCAAGAAATTGAATGAATTGCTCTTTTTTGATTCGTTCATTTTGTTCCTTTTTGTTGTCTCCTAGTATTTTGTAGTCATTCGCATAGGGGACGTCTTTTTGACAGGTGTGTAATAAAATTATTTTATACAGCATAGAGGGGGCCTTTACTAGATAACAGGTGTTTAGTAGGTCATTTACAGCAATCCTGCCATGGCCAAAGTGAAAGTTCAAATTACTTGATTAAGGGTGGAGGTTAGATAAATAAACTGCTGTTGCCTTTAATAATAATTATTATTATAGCCTGCATTAAAAGGGGAAGGGGAAGGGGCAACTCGGGTGCACGAGAGCACAAGGGCTGTACTGGGAAGGGGAAAAAGGAAAACTAACCCTCATTTTGCTTGACAGAATAATACAAATATTCACACCAGGAAGGGGAGATGTACCACAAAAAGCTGAAAAGGACCATACCTTACTTTCTTGAGTTGTGGAACAGCTGACTCAATTCTTTCCAGTGTGAATGTCTGAAAGAAATGAATTACATCAGTTCCATTGTTACTTTGACATTTTTTATTGTTGCACAGTCATAATTTTGGCACAATTTTGTAGATCATTGTTAGTGACAAGTGGTCAGCAGCTATGTAAATTTCTTGGAACAAAAGAATGTTTTTACATGAGAAAAGAGTTCAATTCCCACAGGATCATTGTATTGTACACCAATATGGCCGGCGTGACGTTTTGTGAAAACAATCTATACAGTAAAGTCATGAAGCCTCAAACATCAAGCACGCTTCTTAGCACCTTGGATGTTGAAGCAGGGTTTATGTTGCAGCATGCAAAGAAAGTAGTGTCCAGTAGCCTGGAGCTAGCGGATTTTGCTATCAGGCTAGTGAGTTCTGTTCTTATGCCCGACGGGCAAGCGATGTTTATGGGGAATTGAAAGCACCAAAGAACTGTAATCAAACCTGCTCATCAAAAATTGTTTTTCGTACTAGTTGAAATGACGTTTAGGCTAGTACTGCTAGCTACAGCTTTCCCGAATGGCAAGCTGTAAAACTGTCTTTCTTTGCACCCTACATTGTGACAATGTTTATGGTTACTTTCCCAGGGAGACCTGTGTTTTACAAACTGATAAAAAAAACACCCCAAAATCAAGTCATAAATAAAAGGTAAATCCGTGATTCTAATTATGTTTTACCCTACACTACATCTTTCATGCGACAAAATTATAGAAAATAATAATAATTATTATTATTAGACTAACTTGTACCTTTTTCTCTTTGTCAACAACCAAGATAAATTCCTTAGTGCAGCTTCTTTTGGATCCTCGATAAACTGTTGTTCCAGAATCCTACAAGAAATTGAAAAATCTGGTCCCCCAAACTGGTACAGGACTTAAATCTACTTTTACCCACTGAAATATGTGCTTGAGCACTATAAAAGTTTATTCTTGCTGCATTACTAAATTTAAATTAAAATAAAATGCCACATTGGGTGAAAAAATTGGCAGTTGAGACAAATTTATTTTAGCTTTTGATTAATTCATTTGGCCCTGAACTGGCTGTAACCAACCGTGCAAGATCCACATCCTTCCTACCATGGTGACGTCATCAGTTTTAGTCATTAGTTTTTTTTAAGGATGACTTTGTCATCTAACTTGTGCAGCTACCGTGAGGAGATGTTTCCAATCACACCAGAATGAGCACAATTCAGACAAGAGGAAAATGGAAAAAACCAGAAAACAGCTCAATCAGCCTCCAAAGGCAATTTTCAGAAACATTTCCATTGCAAATGGGTTTATAAAAAAAACAAAATCTTTACCTGGACATGGGGAACTGTTACCGTGATCTCATCTTTTTCACCAACAACAAGTTCAGCAGGTCTTGAGGTGTCAACTGAAGCAGGCTTGAAATCATCTAAGATAACAGTAAAATAATATAGTATCCTTTACTAATAAATAACTCTTTTGCTGGCATACAAAAATGAATCATCAGCCTGTCCTGAAAATATAATGTATGACATGTTTTTTCAGTGTGTTTTTAGAGTGACAATAATTTTATGCATTTGACCTTGTGAGGTCACCTTGTTTAGAGGTGAAGCTACACAGACCCCTAAGGAGCAAGCTCACTTGCGCAAGTTTGGGGAAATGTTCCATCACACGAGGAAAATTGGCAAAGGAAAAGTGAGCCTGCATGTAAACTATTGATTTCTGCATACCCCGCGTTTGCTGACGAATGCAGCAATCTAATTGGTTTTAGGGGACAGGCGTTGACAGCTAACACAATATTATTGTGACAAAAACCATGGACACTCGGCACAAACATTCACACATCAAAGTTAATGGTAAAAAGAGTCGGTAGGCAGGCACTACTTTTGCCTCAAATGCCACTTAGTTTTGTTTACAATTTTCTCTCAAATGGGTAGATTATTATGCTCTGTAGGATTCTTAATTTGGACTGAGCAAATTCAGTAGCCTATTTTTGTCACTTGTCTTACACTGAGAGGTCATGAAGTTGGTCTGTTTCACACAAGGTCACGTTTAGAAGCTGCCCTGTTTCTAGAGGGTAGATAATGCTATGGGGGGTTGCTTAACTTTTACAGAGCAAATGTTATTTTTGCCACTTGTTGAAACCAAAGTGGTCTGTGAAGTGGTCTGCTTCACGAAAATTGATCTCTTTGATGTTTGTTTCTCACCGCATTTGACCTCTGACACAGATTAGCATGACATCTGCATGTGCAACTTCTGTGAGTTTGTTTACTTTTGCTTTGCTCCTATTGGACAGTATCTTGACACCTTGAAAGGGGCAAAAGTCAAAAACCAATAGTCCACAAAAATGGATATCGGCTCTGCTGCCAAAATAATTTTTCCCGATTCGCACACTGGATATTGGCTCCGCTGCCAAAATAATTTTCACCCAATTGGCACAAATGAGCCTGTGTTACAGAGGGGTATTCCTGGGAATTAATGGTGTGGGTGTGCCACCCAGTTCCCCAAATCCTGACCCCATTTCAGACCACACAATTATCATTTTCCAGACCAGTTCTCAGACTTGGCCTCTAAAATCCATACCCGTTTTCAGGCCTGGTATAGGCAGAAATTATGTTATCCTTACATGTATATGTACTTAGATTTCAACACCAACAAAAATATTTCTTAAGATTCATTTCGAATTTGCATATCAATACTCATTCTTTCTTATTCATTTGGAGTTGAAATAACAAAATCAATATGTTTATGCCCTCAAGTTTTCCCTCGAAAACCATACCCAAATTCAGACCAAAATAGGCAAAGTCTACACCCGTTTTCAGACCAAAATGGAGCAAAAACCATACCGTTTGGGGCAGCACATACCTATAAGGCAAATAATTATAAGGGCCTTGGTTCAGCATTTGCGCCGCTCTAACTCTTAATTTGTGAACCACAAAAGAACCTCAAAGACACAAAAAAAACGCCAGCTACGCAGGCTATTTCGTTCCCAACAATGATCCCAGGATTGATCAACGTCTATTTTCTCCCACGGAGACGCTCGTTCGGCACAATAGAGTGAACAACTTTCCAAAAAATTACATTCAATAAAGAAGAAATATTCCAGACATTGTTTCTTTCATGTCCTCGTTATCTTTTGCTCTCATTTTAGGATTTACCGTTTGTTTTTCCCTATTTAGCTTTTAAAGTTTTTCAAAACAAACAGCTGCCCTCTCTTCAGTTCTAACGACACAACGTGGGAACAACAAAAATTGCAAGAAACTCAACCTTACATCGTATGGTGTGAAAAGCCATCTTCGGTCCTCCTTTTGAATGAAAGCTACTGCCGAGTTTTAGTTCAAATTCCCGGTCGTCGTTAAAAGGAAATTCGCTGCTGTTGCTTGAAGCCGCCATATTGGCATAACAAAAGTCAGCAGTAGAGAGTACAGCGGCTTCTAAGATGAGTACATGCGCGTCTCTGTTTCAACATGGCGGCCGAATGATGGAATATATACCCGGGAAAATTACTACTGTGTAAACCAAAGAGATATGAGAGCGATTTTCAAAAAAATTGCGACTTGAAGGAGGAAGTGTTCAAAGGAGCAGTTAAAAATATGATCGTGGTTAAAAAGTCGCTCTTATGGTGCACTTTGCTACATGGACGATCACGTTAAAATATGAGCTGTAATAGGAACTGTGTCAACAAGAAGTTGTGTTCAGACTCTAATTCAGTCGATCAAAGGTTACACCTTGATAATGGACTTTTTTTAAATGAACTGCCACAGGAAAGTGTAAATGATCTAAATGTAAACACATCTGTTCTTCTGATTGAACCATTTTATGGTGGGTCGCACAAACAGCTGGTCGATTTACTCACAAAGGAAATTCCAGGCTGCGTGTTGCATTGTTTACCTGCAAAGAAATGGCACTGGAGAATGCGAACAGCCGCTCTGTGGTTCTCTCAAAATATTCCCCACTGCATGAAATACAAGTAAGTTCTGCATCTTTGTCTGCAGAAAAGGAAAAAAGCATTTTTTCCTACAATTGAGGTCAAAAGTGTTGGGACACCCTTTCCTCCCCAAACAGTGTTGAATTTTGAAAAAAAAATGGAAGGAAACGAGTCCTTAATAGCCCACATTCGATATATAACAATCCTAACATGACTCCAAGACTTGAGGGTCAAAATTGCAATTTTTCACCACTCCATTGTCTTGCAATTCCCTTTAGAGACTTGTGTACATAGAAAACCAAACCAAATATAGAAAAATGTCCAGAAAGCCTCGGAGTCATGTTAGAATTTTAATACATCGAACGTGGGCTATTGGCCACAACAGTCAGGGTTCGCAAATACGCCAAATTTGGTGTATTTTACGCCAAAATTCTTCAGATGACTCCACTGAAGTTACGGAGGGAGTCACTTCGACTCCAAAAATTTTCGGTAACAAACAGGGAGCCACTTCCACTCCAGAAATTTTCGGGAACACAGTTTTGTCCTTACCTTTTTCGCAACAAATACAATTTACGTTAATTGTAAACGTTGTAAACCTTAATTAAGTCATCAAAATTAAAGAATTATACTGCACGACAAAACAGGAAGAGGGTAAATTACGATCAAAGTTTACTCGATGACCGCCATCATGGATTTGAGTTTTCCAGGTCAGCGGACCGCACAGCTACTTCGTGTATCCCTCACGATAGTGTATACATGCCTGGACCACGTGCTGGAAAGTCTGATACTTGACTTCAAATATTCCTAAATGACTCCAAAATTTGTGAAGCAGAAGTCAAATTGACTCCACTCATCAATGAAATTTGCAAACCTTGACAGTGCTGGGTTTAAGTTGGGGGACGAAAGGATGAACCCAGAGTTGATCAAAAAATTGTCATGAGGAGCAGAGTCCTGTGTAACAATTATTTGGAAGCCTAGGGTTTTTTCACACACTCCCAAGTTCAAGTTTCACCTCCATTGTAGCTTTTGATGTATCTGCACAGTTAACCTTGCAATAAAACTGCATCTTGGGACATTCCGTTTTTTTATCTACTCCCCTTATGGATGATATGAATCTGATCCCTCTTTTTTTAAACCTGAAGTGCTGATTTTTTTGTTTTTACCTGTGATAAAATCCATAAGATCCAAATTTTGATGGCTTCTGGAAAGAAAAATTGGGAACCCCATCCTTGGTGGGCTGGGCAGGTGGGTGTCGGAGGTGATGAGGAGGGATTGTCTTTTCTAACAGATTTTATCAGAAATAAGCAAGAAAAGCTGACGGGAGTCTACTTGAGGAGTAGATGTACTCAGCTCATTACCTGTATTTAAGTAACCACCTCCAAAATGTGAACCCTTTAAAACAGATCCTCTCCTGTGAGTACAGGGATCAGTATGTATGTGGTTACAGGGATGTCACTAAGATTTTTTTTAAGTTGCGGGGTAAATATAACAAGTAGGCGGGGACAGTCAAACAGCTAGGGATTTCTTTTGGTTTTATTTTTCTTCTATTTCCCTGTGAAGGTAGCTGGGAACCACATTCATAGTAGCTGGGGGAAATCCTTGGCACCCAGCTCTTAATGACTGCTACTGGTGAGGCCCCATCCACATGACTCAGAATTCTTTTTTTGAAACTGCATTTTTTTTTTCATGTGAATCTGTATTCCATCCACATTAAAACCAGTGAAACCCCTCACCCAAAGCCGATTATTCTGCAACTGCTCTCCAGAAGTGGTTTTTGGTTCTGACAGATTGCAAACCCGTCTTTAAGACAATTATTGAAACTGGATATCTTTTAATGCAATACATAATTATGTGGATAAGGTCTAAGAAGGCAATAGATAATACATTGTAATACTATTGAAATAATTTAACAAAATTTTGTTTCATGTCTTATTGATTACCAGTACATTTTTTAATGATACAGATGTAACCTTACACTTTCCTAAACAGGTTTCTCACTCTGGATGAATGTATAAAGTGATATTACCAATAAATTAGTATTGGTAAATAATATCTTTTTATATAAATTTGCAAGCTGGTGTTTTCAGGGTGATGTTTGCAAGCTCAGTGCTGAATTTAGCTGAATTAGTTGCTCTGAGACCTGACTTTGCCCAACTGAAGAAGGTCCTTTACTTCCATGAAAATCAGCTTATTTATCCAGTGAGAAAACAACAAGACAGAGATTTTCAGTATGGCTACAACCAAATTTTATCATGGTAAGGTCAAAGACAAGCTTGGTTATTTTAGGCTGCAGTATCATCACCATTGTCATTGTCATCACCATAGCCATCATCATCATCATCATCATTATGATAATGAAAATAATAATAATTATTATGTTTGATCAATAATTCATTGTCTCTTGACATCTTTTGTTGCTCAAAAGCTATCAGGGTTGAGAAAGAATCTAAGACAAATTTGTCTCATAAAAACTTAAGGTAAACTAAAATCCTATCTAGCTGGAAGAATACTGGTAAGCTGTTAATTTTTAAGCATGACTTTGGAGTTGAACACAGGACCACCAGGGAACATGAAAATCCAGCGTGTAGTCAGAGCAAGACTTGAGATTGCAAGTCCTGTGCTGTGACCACTTGGGCAAACTGCCTCCCTCCAGAATTAACCTTTTTTGTGTTTTGCTTTTGTTATGATTACTATTTTTTGCACTGCTTTTGAACTGTATCCCTCCTGGAAGTTTGAAAAAACCTTAAAACAAGATAATTTACAGACAGCATAATACTGAAAATAGCCTGTGTAGCAGGTGCTTGGAAATGATGGGTGTGGTAGAAAACGGGGAAGCTCACATGTCCCCCTTGCACACACCATTGTTTCTTGCATCTATAATACTATCTTTCAAGTGCTTGTTATACTCAAGGTTTTTGGAAAACAAAATCTGATTGCATTCGTAAAATAAACAATCATATTAGATGTTATAATATAAAAAAAAGGTTGTAACGCTGTGCTGAACATTATCGAGTTTGACATAGTGACACTCTGAATGAATTCGCCATTTAATCTAAGTGCATTAGATCATATACCCATGCATTTTGCGCTATATAAATAATGAAGTTATGTTATGTGATAATAATTACTATAATTATTTGTTTGTCTGGCAGTCTGGTTGCTGATGTCGTTGTGTTCAACTCCTCCTTTAACATGGAATCATTTCTATCATCAATCAGCAGCTTTCTGAAATTAATGCCTGATTTTCGACCTAAGGGACTTGATCAGCTTATCAGACCAAAATGCAAGGTTCTTTACTTTCCTCTTATGGGAAGAGAACAGATGGGAGAGAGTTCAAGTGCAGAGCAGGAGATTGTACATGAAGTTCCAGCTGGAGAGATTTATGAGGAAAATTTGTTAGTTGATACAAATGGTGAAAAGGTAACAAGAAAGAGTCTGCAGTAAACACTGTAATTCATCTCAATAGCTTTTTACGATACTATTATTTAAGATAAGCTACGTGTAGTTTTCTCTCTAAAGCCCCTTGCAAACTGACGTAACATTGTTGTGTCCATTTGCACAAAGCTAAAAGTTTGACCAGTTTCAAAGTATTGTGTAACAGCTCACAAAAACACAAAACAACATGCAACAGGATGTGCAAACAGATGCAACATGTAACATCCAACAATGTTGCGTCCGTTTGCAGTAGCATTAGGTTACGACAACAACAACAACTATAACAACAAAACTTTATTGAGAAGAAAATAATATAACAAAAGAACTGCCAGCAGCTAGCATGGCTATTCGAGGCAGGACAGTGCATACAAAAAATAATAAAATCTCAACATGATTAAGGATTAACAAGGCATAAAAGAAAGAATTAAACAGTTAAATAATAACAAAATGTAAGAGTAGAAACAAGTAGACAAAACAAGTGAAGACACATGTGCAAGAACATGAAGCCTGGAGAATCCTTAACACTTGTGACAAGCAGCACAACACATCTTGTTATGCCATTAAGTTTTATTCTTTTTTTTGTACCAAAGATAGTGAAAGTCAACAGGAATTCACCTCATCCAGAAACAGAGTCAGATATGTCAAGACCCTTGCATATAGTTTGGGCTCACCGATGGTATGTGCTTCCATTATGATTTCTGTGTTTGTTTTTGTGTGACTGGCCATTTTGAGGGTGTGCATGCAGACTAGCTAGGTTGGTGTTGTCTTTTAATTGTTGTTCTATGTGAGTGTTTTGTGGGGCAAACTTTTGACCCAGTTTCCTGTTCAACTTTGTAGTAGCTGGTAAAAGAAGTGATGGCTTCCCTCCAAAACATTGCCATTAATATACAAATCGACACAACACTGACCCAATCTCACATGCAACCTCATCTCACTTGGCCGTTTCATAATGGATAATTAATGGCTTGTTGAACTAAATAGAGCCTGTTTCTATTTGCATTCAACAGGGTTCAAGAATGTTCATTTTGGCACTTGTATTTACATTTACCTTTATATAAGCCTACGGTATTTTTGTCTGTAATAGTACAGGCATTAATAATATTCTTCTAGATACAGACACTGTACATGTATTTCAGACATTCATTTTGTTCTAGAAGATACCAAAATCCATACAATCCCTATCTCAGTAATATAGACACCTCTGAACAGCCATATGGCGGACATCAGTGTTTAGGAACATGCCTTTGGAGTCCATGCACATGAAGGTGGTCTGACTTTACAAGGACACCTACAAAAAGCGACTACTCAGGGTGTTCATTGGGCATTACTACAGAGAAGTCACTGGCTAACGTTCAGTAGCCTATGACTATTTTTATTCAGGCATGGAGCCTCTTTCAGAATATTCACAATATTATTCTTGATGAAAATCCTGCTACTTCAGGTTCAAGCAAGCATCAGACTTAAGTATAAGGAGCCAGCATTGCCAAGCAGTTAGAGCACTGGACTTTCAATCCACAGGCCCTGATCTTGAGCCCCAACCTAACTGCTGGCTGGATATATTTTCTTGGTAGTTCTGTGCTCTCCTCACCAGGCTGCTATATAGCCAACTGGTTTACCTGTGGCCACTTGAGATTGTTACTAATTAAAAATTATTTTATTAGTTGTTTGTCTCCTTATTATTTTGTGGGCCACAATGTAAACCATTGGTCAGTAATTGTGTTATATACTGTTGTGAAATATGGTATATTTTGCTAGGAAAATCTGTCCAGAAAAAAGTTCATAATTCTCTAAAACATCAGTAAGATTTATTTCTCTCACATGTAATTAACTAGGGAACATGACAAGGGTCCGGATCTGTTCTTCCATACTCTTTATCAGCTAGCTGATCAGAATTTGGAATTCAAAGTTTCTGTCATAGGAGAGACATTCTCAGAAGTCCCAGGTATGCGGACAGCTGAAGTTAAAGTTCTTACAAATAATTCCATAAATCCTCTATTAAACCAAACAAACATCAGACACCATAAACAATACATCAGACATCAGACATAATATATCAGACATCAGATATCATACATCAGACATTAGACTGCAGACTTCAGACATCACACGTCAGACATCATACACCAGACAACAGACATACATCACGTACATCAGACGTCTGACATCAGACTTTTTACATCAGACATCTTACATCAGACATCTGACATAGCACATCAGACATGAGACGTCTGACATCAGACATCTTACATCAGACACCTGGCCTCAGACAACAAACACCAGACATCATACAACAGAGAACAGAATCAGACATCAAACATAATACATCAGACATCAGACGTTTGACATCAGACAACAAAATCAGACCTCAGACGTACATAATACATCTGACATCAGACACCAGACCACAGACATCTGACCTCAGACATCAGACCTCTGACATTAGACATCTTACATCAGACATCAGAAATTTCTACAAGTTGTGGTTCAGTTTTAACCTCACCACAACATTTTTTCACTAACTGAATATACTTTTTCCTCTGTTTAGAAATTTTTGAAGAAGCCTTTTCATGTATTAGAGAACATATTGTTCACTGGGGCTACCAGCAATCTCGCCAGGAATATGTTAATGTTCTAAAGAATGCTGATGTGGCAGTCTCTACTGCAGAACATGAATTCTTTGGTGTTTCCATGTAAGGTGACTTCACTTGATTGGATATCACAGAATATGTACATGTACAAAATGTCACTTACGATTGTACTTGATGTGTTTCCAATTCCAATATTTGCATTTTTGCAGGCTGGAGTCAGTGCAATATGGCTGTTACCCACTATGTCCAAATAAACTTGTGTACCCTGAGATATTTCCTGGTAAGTTGACAAATATATGTATTTACGTTTGCAGATACTAAGTGACTGAACTGTTGTCATTTCTCCACCAAAAGACGTCTCTGTTGCTCACAGATTATCATTATTATTATCATTAATTATTATTATTATTTTCATTGTAGTCAGTCGGTCTTAATCTGTATCTGTGGAAGCTTATCCAATAAGTGTTTAAAAAGAAAAATCCCATAATCAGGTTCAATATGCTACACACAGCCTCTGATAACAGATTCTCATGTTTGAAGTAATGAGTGAAATGGAAGCATTGAAAAAAATTCTTGCCCATGTGTGAATAAAAAAAATGGAAATGCAATGGGAATAGAAATCTTCTGCTACTGATTCCAGGACTTATGATCTAGTGAGAACTGTTGAACTTGTACACAAAGACTAGCCTATTCCAGTACCCAAGTTCGGGCGGTACCCCGGATTTCAAGTTACAGGGATGATGGAATGGGGGCAAAAATCAAAACCCCAAAAAATCCTGGACCAAAATTTAATACCCAAAAAATCCCATGCCGAATTTCCGAGCAATAAAAATTTCCAGAAAGCATTGAACGATGTAACTATCACGAATCTTCATATTGTTTTGATTACCCCCAAAAATCCCTACTTAAATGAAGGTAGCCAAAAAAATATTTGCCAAAATTTTCCTACCCAAATCCTGAAATCGAAAATTTCAAACCCCAAAAAATCCTTTGATCATCCCTGTCACTTAAAATGAGGAGCACCCCCGTGCCCGCCCCCCCCCCCCCCCGGTTCCATTAGAGACTACAGAGTTAAGATCAGCAGAGAACTTGACAACAATATGAAAAAAAAAAATGGTTGTTATCTCACTATTACATGTAAATAAATTATGAGAATGAAAAACTTTAATACTATAGTATGTCCCAAAAAAGAGTTCCCTGTTATTGAACAGCAGACCCTTTACGAGGTTTGGGGTACAAAGTTATGGAGTGTTATTATAAAGTCTCATTCTTTAAATTTTTCAGAAGGATACTTATGTAAAGGATGCAATTTGCCTTATTTTTAGTGGAATATCTGTACTCGACACCACAGCAACTGGCCAAAAAACTGAGATATTTTTGCAAGAATCCACGACACGTGAGAACACACAAAGTTATGGTAAGAATACGTGAACAAGTTAATTGCGCACTTCAGTTTATTGTAATAAGCAATGTTATTGATTATTGAACGTGATTGTGGGACTACTTTTGCTTTCTGCGACAAAATCTGCGGTGTTTTATCACCCACATTAAAACCTGTCTTACAATAAATCAGTTTGTTACAAGTTGCGTGAATAAAACAAGGGAGTCAAGCGATACACGGGAATTACGTCACTAGTGCAAAACAAGTTGGCCTTGAGCCGGTAAAACGCGCAACCTTTTTAGATTTTGTTGCAAAAAGTAGAACTACTCTCTACTTTCTGCGACAACTTTCCGCAACCTGCAACAAGCTGATTTGTTGAAAGACAGGTTTGAACGCGCAACATCGCTATTGAACTTGTTTTGCAGCAACTTTGCAAAACAAGTTGCACGTTTTTGCTGCCTGTTTTATCCTCAGTTCTAGACCCGGCCCTAACAAGTGTCACGTGCTTTTCACAAGTGCACCGGTTATATTTTTTCCCGCCCTTGGAACTGGGCGCATGTTTCTCGCCAAATCCTGGGTACTTTTTGGCGCTCGCTGCTTTTTTTTCTTTACCGCTCTAAAGACACTGCCTGGAAAAGGCTGCCTGTTTTTCATGTTTCCCGCGCCTTGCGCTGCTAAGCATGCCGCTGGTCTTAATGAGGCTTGCATGTTTTGTCCCGCCGATATAAAGACACTAATTTAGTTTTTAATACTAGAAGTAACTGATAATTCAAAGGTTCTTGAACAAATGTGCCGGGTCAGCTTCAAGTTTAAGTATAGTTCTAATTGTGCGACTTCCCGTTTTGCAGGTTGATTGGAGACAGTTCTTGTGGGAAAAGCTTAAGGATCAATTCATTGAACTTTTGTCTCCAGCGGATAAAGAATCAAACGATAGCGAGTCTAATTGATAGATGTCGTCGCTATTAAAACTGGAAGCGCGTCACAGACAAAATAATTTTGAAATAATTTATCAGGAAAATCCACGAAAAAATTATGAATTGTTACTGAGGAAGCTCGGTTGACATGATGTGGCAATAAAGATTGAACTATTGACGACAAAGGGTAGCCTTTTAAAGGACCAGAACGGGTACTGCCCCGGAACGGCCCAAGTTAACACGTAAAGCAAGAACAGAGCGTAAGATTTTGAAGGTGTACGTACTAAAAGAGAAGTTAGAGCGCATTCGGCTCTCTAAAATAGGCACAAGGGGGCCTGCGCGCATCCTCCCTCAGAAACTTTTTCGTCTCGGAAATGCCATTTCTTGCCGCCGTTGTCCGCAGGACATTTCCAGTAAACATATACGAAGGAAAATACAGTAGTTAGTTGTTTATTTTACCCATTTCTAGACTTATTGGTAAGGTACAGTGTTTACGGGAAAAAAGGGTAAAACAGTGACGCCATCAAGTAGGTTACCAGCAACGGGCGAGACGTTTACCCTCAGACTAACACAAAGACACCAACATAATGCGAAAAATTGATCAGTCATCCCGATTGAATGATAAAAATGCTTTCAGGAAACAAAAAATATATTTTCTTTTCCGACGCTAGGCTCCTGGTGCGACCATCTCCATTTAGAAGTGATTCCATGTGAACACTGTGTACGCACGGGCGTAACTGCATATATGGAAGCTACGCTCCTGGTGTGACCATCTCCATTTAAAAGTGTTTCCATGTGAACACTGCTCGAGAATCGTTTTTATAAAACAAGTAAAAATTCGCCCGTTAACATCTTTTAAGATTGCCATTGGGTTTTCCAGGGACAATAGTTGTGAACATAACATGGCTAAGAAACCCGACTAGCAGGAGGCAAGTCAGTAGGATATATATTTTTTTAAATAAACGTGGCCGAGAATTTGAACTCAGAACGACCGGAGAACGAATCCTACTAGCAGTCAAGGTAGGACTTGAACTCGGGGCCTCTGAATCACAAGTCCAGCGCTCTAACCGCTTGGCCACCCCACCTCCTTAATTTGTGGTATCCCTGATCTTCTCATAAGCATAGGCGACATTAAGAACAGTGGCTTCATCAAACTTTCTTCCAACAATCATCAGTCCAACTGGTAAACCCTCGCTAAATCCTGCGTTGATTGACAGGGCTGGGTGACCAGTCACGTTGCAAGCACACGTGTTTCTGCTATTGATATATGCTAGTTCCAAGAGCTCTACAAGACAAACGTTGAGTGTTAAATTATAACAAAGAGCCCGTTTCCCCGTAGCTTTCATTTGAATACTTACACTTTACAAAAAACCTCTTCGAAATACTTTACTGAATATGACCTGCACTACACCTTCTAACGCCGCATTAGGGCTTCATCCATGCATAAAAAACTCGGCACCTTGTACAACCTCATAAAGAGTAACGCCGGAAAAAGCAACGAAATACCGTATTTATTCGTCTAACCACCCTGGGCGCTTATTAACTTTTTAGACCTTGAGAGGAAAAGTTGGACGTCACGTTACCATGGTAGCAATATTTCTGGACCACAACAATAGGGAGTTTAAGCAACTACGACGGCGACGGCAACAAGAACAGTTAAAAAACAATAAGTTTATATTAGCAAAACAACAACTTTGCACGTGCATCACGCTTTTTTGGACATTTCTTAGCCTTCGTTGCAGGACGCGCTTGCTTTATGGAGTAGGTAAACACAACAAAAAAAATTTCCTTTTCTTTTTCTTAACTTAAATACGGTCCTTTTGGATTCAACCCCAGAAAATTTCGCCAACATTTGACAAATTAAATGAAGCTGAATAAGATCGATTAAGTTTGAAAAAGTGCGAATTCACTTCTTGAGTGAATTTTCGGTTTGTTGTCATCCAGAAATTTTGCTACCATGGGAACGTGACGTAACGACTTCTCTCTATTAGAACACAGGATTCGTTTCATCTTGCCCTCTCGCGGAATCAGCCATATTATAAATGGAATCGCTGTGTGTAGTGCTGTTCAAGGTGGTTCTTGTGTGTGGGTGAAATCTTAAGTGCAAGTGGAGAGATTGAGTTGGTTACCCAGATCAGTAATTAGGCGACTTCCAACATGAAAAGAAACAACCTTACCTGACAGCGAGCCACTCTCCTTTGGGAAGACTAAAGCCTTCTTCGGAGCTGTCGGTAAAATCAACACGTCATACTTCTCGAGTGCTTCGTCATAAGCTCTACAAAGAACTCGCCCCAGGTTCTGCGCTTTTCCATAGGAAACGCTGTTGTATTCGTCGTGCAAATACTTTGCAATTAGCCTAGCCATTTTGCCGGTTGCTGGCAAGTCGTTGGAGTGGCATTTCAGGCCTCGAAAAAAAGCCTCTTGAAGAGTGGTGTCATAGTACATCTTTCCATATGAACCAAAACCTAGAAATAGTGTGCCAAAAACGCCTTTATTTAATTGCCAGTGTTTATATCATGGAGTGGTAATTCATTTATTAGACCGCTGTTTTTTTTTTTTTTCACCCCCTTTGGAGATGGGGCCACCCTTTCTTCATGCTCGTTAGACCCACTCCGGAACCTTAAGTTCCCTAAAACTAATAAAACAAAATGGTTTTTTAACTACCGTGAATTAATCCCCTAAGATGAAAAGAACAATTACTTACCAGTCCCTTCGAACAACATTCGAAATCCGACGATAAGATGCCTGGCTGCAATGTGAAAAAGAGATTCCTTGAAATATTGCATTTTCTGCGTTTTGAAAGGAAAAGATTGAGAGAGTCTTTTTTTCCAAGATAAGACCGCGAGCAAGCTCCGCTTTTTAATCGAAGTTTGTGTCCAGAGATATCAAGCGGGGGGTAAAGCCGTAAGGCATGAAAAGTAACAACTCCAGGGACGAGGTTGGTGGCCTAACCTGCGCGCAAGCTTTCCATATAATTTTCGGTTTGCGAGCAAAGCGAGTCGCGAGGGAACGGGTGAGCGAGGGTCAAACCTGAAAGGGTTCCTTGCTATCAAGTCTCCTTTCGCGTTCCGCCCGCGTGCATGACGATATCCCTCGAATGGAGAACTCTGTTGCTCACAGGCTACTTGCGGCCTTGCTTCGCCACTCGCGCGTTACGGGTGATCTCGCAGCCTAACAGAAAGGGGTTCCTTGCTATCAAGTCTCCTTTCGCGTTCCGCCCGCGTGCATGACGTGCATAGGACAATCTTAAAGCTTAGCGAAGCGAAAGCAAAGATATTTAAAGGCATTAATACTACCTTTAACACTCATTTTAGAAAAGAAATCACATTAGTATAATATATGGCTACAGTAGTACGCACGCTCTTGTTGGCTGTTTTCTTGTAATGACCGGGCATTACTACAGTAGCTAGGTGTCCAAGGCATATGCAATCTGAGTTCAACTTGATGGTAGACATCCCTATGGACATCCATGTTATGGTCAATTGACAGCTGTCAAAAAGACTATCCACTGACCAGTCTCACCCGACTTTATCGCGGGCTCAAGTGTACAAATCATTGAGGTGACTTGTTTTTTAAAGTTATCCGCTGACTAGTTATTAGTTTTAATTGATCGCACACTCAGGTCCGTAATGAAAAGGCCATATGATAAATAACTTAATGACTTGGTCATTACAGGGAAATCTCAGTCTGAGATTTCTCTGTAATGACCCCAATGACCCCACTTTCGGTTAATAAGTAGTATTTAATATCCTTTTCATATCAAACGTCTATTTACATAAAAATAAGCAAAAAAGCCTCAGCTCAGCCTCACTGCGACTCAAAGGCCAGGTCACCTTGGACCCACAAAAATTTCGAATTTGTAGGCAGCTGTTATTTCCATAAGATGAATGACATTACCGGTAAGTTTCCCTCTTCCGTGCCCTTTACCGTGTATTTTAATATTGTACATAATCATCATTATAACTCAAAGAAATCTCTAACGTAAAATTGTTCACATACCACTTACCATCTGAATGCATTGGGATTGAAACTTCCTCGATGACTGTGCCGCATTTACTGCTCAGTTGTCCAGCGGCTTTCTTCACCATCTCGTCAACATCCGGCTCGGAGATGTTTAAACCAAACCCTTCTTTCAAGATTCCTATCTTTAGATTTTCTATCTTCCCTGTCAGCTGATAGAAAACATATTATATAGATAGCGTCAATTTGGTTGGTTCTGATTTTCGATTGAACTCAGTGAAAACTTTAATAGCACAAGATTTCTCCACCGATTGCAAAGCGTAGGATAGCGATATTAAGCAAACATGATGTTCTCTTCTTGACTTTGTCTTCGCCAAGAATCACTGTAAAGCTATTACAGGGCTTCAAGTGGCCTTAAGCAAAAATATAGGGCTTTTCAAAACTATAGGGCCAATATAGGGAAAATGATAAAATAACAGGGAAAATATAGGAATTTTTAAAGCGTATTTTATCCAGTGCCAGTTTTGCAACTCTGCAGAAGGTAAAGAACACAATAGACTACGAGTAGTCCCCCATTTTTCCTGAGGGATAGTAGAGCGAGCGAAACGCGAGCGGGCGTGAAAATCACCCCACGCGCGAAAAGGCGACACGCGGCGGAGCTCTCCCCGCCGCGTGTCGCCTTTTCTCGCGTGGGGTGATTTTCACGCCCGCTCGCGTTTCGCTCGCTCTACTATCCCTCAGAAAAAATGGGGCACTACTCGTAGTCTAGGAACACAATACATTTTAGTCCAACATTTTGAACACTAGTAGAGAATAAGGTCACTAACATTTGAGCACGCAAAAAAATGTACCTAGATTAATACACACACTGACCCTAAAGAAGTACGGTGGAAATGCTGTTATTGTGTTTTCCAACCGTTAGAATTCTTTCTAGGTGAAACAGTGAAATTGGTATGCCTGTACAACTTTAACGTCATGTTTAAGCCCCTTTTTATTTTCTGGCGGGTAGATCATGCTGAGGAGTTTTTCTCACATTGAGAGGGCATGAAGCTGATTTGTTTTAAACCTACTGATTTCTGGTGGTTTTTGTTTCTGACAGAATGTGACCACCTTTGAAGCGTTAACCTTGATACTGCAACTCAATAACCCGTTGATAAAGGTTTTAGTTTCTATAGTTTGCTCCAAAATGCTTGAATGTAGAGTTGCTTTGTCCCTTTAAACAATGACTCCCTCCTATGTTTTGTTGGGCTGGGCCCAGAGTTTTAGAGACACTTGCAAGATGAAGAATTCTAATGAAGAGTGATCTACAGATCCAAACTTAAAAGAAGGAATTATAGCTTAAACTCGAAGCTACACCAACAAACCAGGTATGGAGAATTGTACTTGACGACTGATACCCTCCACTTTTTTGTGGATAAGGCGAATCTTTGGAGTGGAGCACAGTGTCTTTATATGTAATTCCTTTTGCTTGCGAATATTCGGTTAATCAAAAGTGCCACTTTCTGATCTGGCAAGACCACGGTTCTTGTTCTCTACGTGAACCTTATCATTTGCAGCATGGGTTTTGTCTTCCGTTGCAATTGAAGGAGCAACATTAGTCTAGAGAATGGTACAGTCGTTCTGTCAGACTGAGCTTTAACCTTGCACATTATTAGAGATACCTCATCACAGATTGAAATTCTTATTTTCCTACTGGCTACTTTAAAAGCAACCAATTATTGATCGATCCCCTTCCATTTGAAAAACGAGTGCACACAAAGTTGCCGCATACATACTCCTTCTAAAATGTGAACAATATCTGAATAAAGAATCACTGCTCACAGCTGCATCAAATTAAGTATTCTTACATGCACTAATAATAAACTTATTACCAGTTTGGTCTTTGATGGTCCGAAAAATTCACTGTCTTTGTCACATTCCACCAACACAAGTTCATGAACTTCAGTCTATTTGTATTTTCTGATGGAATTATAGGGATTATAGGGCATTTACAAACTAAATAGGGAATATAGGGAAAGTTGAAAAATATAGGAAATATAGGAAATATAAGGACACTTGAAGCCCTGAGCTAACTAAAGAGAAAAATAGGGTTAATTCCACATATATCCTTTCCGGTGATTGGGGAAAGATCGAGTATCAAGGCCGACGAGCCATAGTTTAACTAATGGCGAATATGAACACATCTTACACTTGCAAGATTAAAACGGTAATGATACAAAACGACTAATTACGTACCAGTGACGTATACTCTGGAACGTGTAGGTCAAGTGGCTGTCTTGGGTCCAGTCCTTCATCATACCCCGCCATAACCTGTCAAAAGTTCATTCTTTAGGTCGCTCACAGAAGTCAACTCGTCACAACTACTAGTAACTTAATTTGTTCCTGTGAACTAATCATTTTCAAAACTGCAAACTCCGCAAGAAGTGATGAAAAATCGCACGAACCTCAGCCAGTTTGAGCTGTAAACGACAAACTGGCTGCTACGGGCGGACAAGCCTGAGAATCAACCAATCAAAGATCATGGCAGTAAACAAAAGTGTTTAGAACAGTAAACATCACTAAATGCGAAAGTGAAACTACATTGATAAACATTTTCGCCAGCGACATTCACCGAAATTGATCGGCCACATAAACGATTTTACTGAAGAGAATAGAAAATAGAATAGCCTTGATATGACACGGTTGCTTTTAATGTAAATTAAATCCCAGATTGAGAGTACTCTCCCTGTTTATTCAGATTTCGTAGCGAGGAGAGTGCACGTGCGCGCGAGCGCGGCAGCCCGTCTCGAGCCTTCAGTCACGCGAGTGGTCATTTTTGTGTCTTGAGCGTTTCGCTTGACGCACAAAGAACAAAGACAGACTGCTCGTAGTCTAATTAAATGCCTCCTATGGTAAAAATGGCTGTGACGCCAGTATGAAAAAAGGCTGTAAATAATTTTTTTGTATTTATCTGAGGGCTTCAAAAAATAACTCTGTCCTTACCTCTAGCATCAAAGCTGTGTCGTAAACAGTCCTTGCCATAGGTCCCGCGTGATCTAATGTGAAATCTATCGACATAATGCCCGTATATGGCACCAGTCCGTACGTGGGTTTCAATCCCACAATACCACACGCGGCAGCAGGCATCCTTATTGAGCCTCCTTGATCCCCACCGACTGCCATGTCAACCTGTCCTCCGGCCACCTTAAGAAAACAGAAAAGAAAGTTTGATAACTAATATAAATATACTGTAATCGTCTGAAAAAAATCAAGCGAAAGACGGCAACTAAGAAAAGTTTTCAAAGATTTTCTCAGGTCGGCATATCATTTAACATAATTGACTCACCAAAGCAGCCGATCCAGAGGAAGAACCTCCAGCCATCCTTGTTTTATTGTGTGGATTCACCACTGGCCCCGTGGCAGCATTGAAACTCCCACCATCACAGCACAAGTTTTCACAAACAGCTTTGCCGACTATATGTCCACCAGCATCCAGTATCCGGGACACCACAGTGGCATCGATATCCGGTACAAAGCCATCCAATATCCGGGAACCATTCATCATGGGTACACCTGCTACACACGTGTTATCCTTAAAGACAACTGTCTTGCCTTTCAGTTTACCACTTGGTGCTCCTTTGATGTCACAGCGCCAGTACCTGATATTAAAACGACACTTACTGGAAATAACATTCCTGGCAATGCCCATATTTAGCACATATTGACATTTGAGTCCTAGCAGTATGCAGGATGTTTGTCACATGAACCTAGTTTAGTGGCCTTTGCACCCACGAGACCCTTGCCGTAGCTCTGAGTGGTAGAGCGTGACTGGACAAGTAACCAAAAGGTCATAGGTTTGACTCCTATTGGGGGTACTCACATTCTTCCTCCGAGCCGCCTGTCTCACTAACTAAAAAAACATCATTCTCATGTATTCACCAGGATTTAAAATTCGCCATCACATTTAGATCATTACGCGTAAGCACACATTGACTTTCCAGTCCTAGCAGTATACATGAACCTAGTGTAGGGTCCTTAGCTCCCTCGAGTCTCCTGTAGCTCAGTGGTAAAGTATCTGGACTAGTAACCAGAAGGTCATAGGTTCCACTCCTATAAAGAGTACTTGGATTTTTTCTTCCGAGCTGTCTGTGTCACTGACTGAATAACACCTTTCTCACTTACTGGAAAGTATTCGTGCAGGCCCGGGAAAACCTTATCGGCATATCTCGCAATGTAAGTTTTCCTAAGTTTAATCCAATGACTCGTAAAACGCCCAATAACCATTGAACCAATCAACTACAGTGATTGAAGTCATCGCTCCTAACGTTGAAAGATCACTAAGAAGTATACCAAAGCATGCGCAAACGAAAGCAAATTCATTGAAATGGTCCACAAACAATCTGTGGTTCGTTTGGGTAATACCTTACGTTGAACATCACTGTTAACATCTAGTGGCAATTAATGATTAAAATTATTATTCACTGTGCTCCCAATCTGCCCTCTCATTGGCTAAAAGCCTACAGTTAATTTTGAAAATCAGTGCAACTTGCATAATAGTTAGTCATCTGCAAGAAGATGACTTACTTATCGGTAGGTTGCGAGCCGAACGCGCGATTTCTAAATACAATGTCAAACTGTGTTCCGTGAGGCGGTGTGCCATTCGTTATTTTCTTCAAGGGAATGTATAAGATCCAGGTTTGTTATATGCAGAATAACCAAGGGCTCGATAATAACCTTGATTATTCCGGATATCACAATAACCCCAAAGATCAAATAATTGTTTAGAGTTTGGCAACGCTGAACGTCAAACGTGTAGTTGCTACGGCAGCGTTAAGATTTATTGACCCTTGTACAACCAACACACTACCCTCTCCGCCCCCCTTAAAGGAAAGAGAGAGTTCAGATGAGAGAGGGGATTAGACGAGTGTAAACAATCCGGCTGATTTTCACCTTTTTACGTGAAAAGGTTACGGCTCCTATGGGCAAGCAAGGAGAAAAGAAGTAAAGAAGACAGAAAATGGCCGGGTAGATGCTGACTTCAACTAAAGCTTAAGGGATTGAAACAGACAGTTTTAGGGGGGGGGGGGGGAAGGTTTTCATTAGCGAGTGTGGGATTTCAAGGCAAAGTTACGAATAAGAAGAGGTTGTTCAGACCAACGATACTTTTTTGAATAAGCAGGGAACATTAACAAATTGTCTTTTTTTGATAGCTGATAGCCTAAATTTCAGCTGTCTCCTCAAGTCGCAAACTCTCTCGGGAGTTTTCTCACATGAGGAGAAGGCTTGAATTTCGGCTCTTTGATGGACAGCTGTCCCTCACCAAGCATTGTAAGGGTTTTCCTCTGCTGACGGCCTGTAACCTGGTGTCCGTGGATACTTGACCGGGAGCTTGGGGTCTGGTAACTCGTACAACCGCTGGTATGTATCACCCAGAGTCTTGGAAATGGCTTCTGTAACAATAGTACACAACACCCAGATTTTTAAACAGCCCCTGTTAAATACCACGGATTGTTTGTACATCATTAAAACTTTTTACAAACCTTGAGCTTAAAATTTCTATATGTTTTTAAAAATCTACCTCGGTATTCCTTTAGCTCTCGCTCTTCCATGTCCAGTCCCAGATCACGAGCAATTTTAGATAGACGCTGAAGACTTGGTACACGAACTGCAGGCTCTTTGTAAAGCTTTTCTGTGAAAAACAGGGAAAAGAATTCAACTCCAAAAAATTTGCCAACAATTAAATTAAACTAGATAGAATAAACGTCATAAAATTTAAAGCAGCCGGCATTCAATAACTTCCTATGGGTCCCCGTAGGATCCCAAAAAAGATCCTGGTAGGTAAAAACAATAATTTCCTACAGGTTCCTGTAGGAGCCTAAACAGGTTCTTGGTAGGTATAGGTCAATAATTTCCTATAGGTTCCTGTAGGATCCTAAACAGGATCTTGGTAGGTAAAGTCAATAATTTCCTATAGGTTCCTGTAGGATCCTAAAAAAGAACTTGGTAGGTAAAGTCAATAATTTCCTATAGGTTCTTGTAGGATCCTAAACAGGATCTTGGTAGGTATAAGTCAATAATTTCCTATAGGTTCCTGTACTATCCTAAACAGGATCTTGGTAGGACTAGGTCAATAGCTTGCTATAGGTTCCAATAGCATCCTAAACAGGATCTTGGATCGACTGAGTCAATAGCTTTCTGTAGGTTCCTGTAGGATCCTAAAAAGGATCTTGGTACGATTAAGTCAATAGCTTCCAATAGGTTCCTTTACGATCTTAAACAGTATCTTGGTAGAACTAAGTCAATAGCTTCCTATAGGTTCCTTTACGATCTTAAACAGTATCTTGGTAGGACTAAGTCAATAGCTTCCTATAGGTTCCTTTACGATCTTAAACAGTACCTTGGTAGGACTAAGTCAATAGCTTCCTATAGGTTCCTTTACGATCTTAAACAGTATCTTGGTAGGACTAAGTCAATAGCTTCCTATAGGTTCCTTTACGATCTTAAACAGGATCTTGGTAGCACTAAGTCAATAGCTTCCCATAGGTTCTTGTAGGATCCTAAACAGTATCTTGGTAGCACTAACTCAGTAGCTTCCTATAGGTTCCTGTAGGATCCTAAACAGTATCTTGGTAGCACTAAGTCAATAGCTTCCCATAGGTTCTTGTAGGATCCTAAACAGTATCTTGGTAGAACTAAGTCAATAGCTTCCCATAGGTTCCTGTAGGATCCTAAACAGGATCTTGGTAGGTATAAGTCAATAATTTCCTATAGGTTCCTGTAGGATCTTAAATAGGATCTTGGTTGGACTAAGTCAATAACTTCCTATAGTTTCCAATAGGATCCCAAACAGGATCTTGGTAGGACTAAGTCAATTACTTCCTATAGGTTCTAATAGGATCCCAAAAAGGATCTTGGTAGGACTAAGTCAATAACTTCCTATAGGTTCCAATAGGATCCCAAACAGGATCTTGGTTGGACTAAGTCAATAACTTCCTATAGTTTCGAATAGGATCCCAAACAGTATCTTGGTAGGACTAAGTCAACAACTTCCTATAGGTTCCAATAGGATCCCAAACAGTATCTTGGTAGGACTAAGTCAATAGCTTCCTATAGGTTCCTGTAGGATCCTAAACAGTATCTTGGTAGGACTAAGTCAATAGCTTCCTATAGGTTCTTGTAGAATCCTAAACAGTATCTTGGTAGGACTAAGTCAATAGCTTCCTATAGGTTCCTGGAGGATCCTAAACAGGATCTTGGTAGGTATAAGTCAATAGCTTCCTATAGGTTCCTGTAGGATCCTTAACAGTATCTTGGTAGGACTAAGTCAATAGCTTCCTATAGGTTCCTGTAGGATCCTAAACAGTATCTTGGTAGGACTAAGTCAATAGCTTCCTATAGGTTCTTGTAGAATCCTAAACAGTATCTTGGTAGCACTAAGTCAATAGCTTCCTATAGGTTCTTGTAGAATCCTAAACAGTATCTTGGTAGGACTAAGTCAATAGCTTCCTATAGGTTCCTGGAGGATCCTAAACAGGATCTTGGTAGGTATAAGTCAATAGCTTCCTATAGGTTCCTGTAGGATCCTTAACAGTATCTTGGTAGGACTAAGTCAATAGCTTCCTATAGGTTCCTGTAGGATCCTAAACAGTATCTTGGTAGGACTAAGTCAATAGCTTCCTATAGGTTCTTGTAGAATCCTAAACAGTATCTTGGTAGCACTAAGTCAATAGCTTCCTATAGGTTCTTGTAGAATCCTAAACAGTATCTTGGTAGGACTAAGTCAATAGCTTCCTATAGGTTCCTGGAGGATCCTAAACAGGATCTTGGTAGGTATAAGTCAATAGCTTCCTATAGGTTCCTGTAGGATCCTTAACAGTATCTTGGTAGGACTAAGTCAATAGCTTCCTATAGGTTCCTGTAGGATCCTAAACAGTATCTTGGTAGGACTAAGTCAATAGCTTCGTAAAGGTTCCTGTAGGATCCTAAACAAGATCTTGGTTGGACTAGGTCAATAGCTTCCTAGAGGTTCCCATAGGATCCTAAACAGAAGTTTGGTAGGACTAAGTCAATAATTTCCTGATAGGTTCCTGTAGGATCCTAGACAGGTTCTTGGCAGCTATAAGTCAATAATTTCCTATAGGTTCTTGTAGGATCCTAAACAGTATCTTGGTAGGACTAAGTCAATAATTTCCTATAGGTTCCTGTAAGATCCTAAAAAAGATCTTGGTAGGACTAAGTCAATAGCTTACTATAGGTTCCTGTAGGATCCTAAACAAGATCTTGGTTGGACTAGGTCAATAGCTTCCTAGAGGTTCCCATAGGATCCTAAACAGGAATTTGGTAGGACTAAGTCAATAATTTCCTTATAGGTTCCTGTAGGATCCTAGACAGGTTCTTAGCAGCTATAAGTCAATAATTTCCTACAGGTTCTTGTTAGATCCTAAACAGTATCTTGGTAGGACTAAGTCGATAATTTCCTATAGGTTCCTATAGGATCCTAAACAGGCTGTTGGTAGGACTAAGTCAATAACTTCCTATAGGTTCCTGTAGGATCTTGGTAGGACTAAGTCAATAGCTTCCTATAGGTTGCTGTAGGATCCTAAACAGGATCTTAGTAGGACTAAGTCAATAATTTCCTATAGGTTCCTGTAGGATCCTAAACAAGATTTTGGTTGGACTAAGTCAATAACTTCTAATAGGTTCCCACAGGATCCTAAACAGGATCTTGATGGTACTAAGTCAATAGCTTCCTATAGGTTCCTGTAGAATCCTACACAAAATCTTGGTTTGACTAAGTCAATAACTTCTAATAGGTTGCCACAGAATCCTAAACAGGATCTTGGTAGGACTAAGTCAATAATTTAGTATAAACAGGATCTTGGTACGACTACGTCAATAGCTTCCTATAGGTTCCCGTAGGATCCTAAACAGTATCTTGGTAGAACTAAGTCAATAGCTTCCCATAGGTTCCTGTAGGATCCTAAACAGGATCTTGGTAGGTATAAGTCAATAATTTCCTATAGGTTCCTGTAGGAGCCTAAACAGGATCTTGGTAGGACTAAGTCAATAATTCCCTATAGGTTCCGGTAGGATCCTAAACAGGATCTTGGTAGGACTAAGTCAATAATTTCCTATAGGTTCCTGTAGGATCCTAAACAGGATCTTGGTAGGACTAAGTCAATAATTTCCTATAGGTTCCTGTAGGATCCTAAAAAGGATATTGGTTGGACTAAGTCAATAGCTTGCTATAGGTTCCTGTAGGATCCTAAATAGGATCTTGGTTGGACTAAGTCAATAATTTCCTATAGGTTCCTGTAGAATCCTAAATAGGATCTTGGTTGGACTAAGTCAATAGCTTGCTATAGGTTCCTGTAGGATCCTAAACAGGATCTTGGTAGGACTAAGTCAATAGCTTTCTATAGGTACCTGTAGAATCATAAATAGGATCCTGGTATGATTAAGTCAATAGCTTTCTATAGGTTCCTTAAGCCTTGTTTTCACTAGTGCATAAGCATAAGGACATACGAATGTGCAGAATGGCATATTTGACTCAATTTTTAATACCAGCCCTCCTCAACCCGATGGTAAACAAGATGGCAGATGCTTCATTCACCATGTTGCTTTTGACTATGTTCACATGAGGTCTGGGTCAAAGTGGTCTATGATTGGTCCACAGCCTTGTGTATATGCTTATGCTGTATGTTGACCCAGTTTTCACTTGCATACTCATGTGCTTGTGCTTATGCTTATGCTCTAGTGAAAACCTGGCTAAAGGGATTCTAAACAGGATCTTAGTAGGACTAAGTCAATAATTTCCTATAGGTTCCTGTAGGATCCTAAACAAGATTTTGGTTGGACTAAGTCAATAACTTCTAATAGGTTCCCGCAGGATCCTAAACAGGATATTGATAGGACTAAGTCAATAGCTTTCTATAAGTTCCTGTAGAATCCTACACAAGATCTTGGTTTGACTAAGTCAATGACTTCTAATAGGTTGCTGCAGGATCCTAAACATGATCTTGGTAGGACTAAGTCAATAATTTAGTATAAACAGGATCTTGGTAGGGCTAGGTCAATAGCCTCCTATAGGTTCCTGTAGGATCCTAAACAGGATCTTGGTAGGTATAAGTCAATAGCTTCCTATAGGTTCCTGGAGGATCCTAAATGGGATCTTGGTTGGACTATGTCAATAATTTCCTATAGGTTCCTGTAGGATCTTGGTAGGAGTAAGTCAATAGCTTCCTATAAGTTGCTGTAGGATCCTAAACAGAATCTTGGTAGGACTAAGTCGATAACCTCAAATAGGTTTCCACATGATCCTAAACAGGATGTTGGTAGGACTAAGCCAATAGCTTCCTTAAGGTTCCTGTAGGATCTTAAACATGACTTTGGTTGGACCAAGTCAATAACGTGCTATAGGTTCCTGTGGATGTGTGGAAAAGGAAACCGGAATCACGAATTGGAATGGGAATAGGAACCAGAACCAGAACTGAAATAGGAACAGGGAGACGAATAGGACCCAATACAAATGGGATGTAATACATCCTACCTTGATTTAATGTTGATTTAATTTTTATTTGAACAGGATCCTGGTAGGACTGAGTCAATAGCTTCCTGTAAGATCTTACCTAGAATCTTAGTAGGACTAAGTCTATAGCTTCCTATAGGTTCCTGTAGAATCCTAAACAGGATCTTGGTATGACTAAGTCAATAACTTCCTATAGGTACCTGTAGAATCATAAACAGGATCCTGGTATGACTAAGTCAGTAGCTTTCTATAGGTTCCTTAAGCCTTGTTTTCACTAGTGCATAAACATAAGGACATACGCATGTGCAGAATGGCATATTTGACTCAATTTTCAATACCAGCTCTCCTCAACCCGATGGTAAACAAGATGGCAGATGCTCCGTTCGCCATGTTGCTTTTGACTATGTTCACATGAGGTCTGGGTCAAAGTGGTTTATGATTGGTCCACGGCATTGTGCTTATGCTAATGTGCTTATGTTGACCCCGTTTTCACTAGTCAAAGCTACGACATAACCATAAGCACAACCACAAGAAGAACGAACGTGTCTGTTTTTCTTGTGCTTATGCTTATGCTGTATGTTGACCCAGTTTTAACTTGCATACACATATGCTTGTGCTTATGCTTCTGCTCTAGTGAAAACCAGGCTTAAGGGATTCTAAACGGGATCTTATTGGGACTAAGTCAATAGCTTCCTATAGGTTTCTGTAAGATTCTAAGCAGGATCTTGGAAGGACTAAGTCAACATTTTTCCTATAGGTTTCTGTAAGATTCTAAGCAGGATCTTGGAAGGACGAAGTCAATATTTTTCCTATAGGTTTCTGTAAGATTCTAAGCAGGATCTTGCAAGGACTAAGTCAACATTTTTCCTTTAGGTTTCTGTAAGATTCTAAGCAGGATCTTGGAAGGACGAAGTCAATATTTTTCCTATAGGTTTCTGTAAGATTCTAAGCAGGATCTTGCAAGGACAAAGTCAATATTTTTCCTATAGGTTCCTGTAGGATCCTAAACAGGATCTTGGTAGTACTAAGTCAATAGCTTCCTATGGGTTCCCGTGGGATCCTAAACAGGATCTTGGTAGGATAGGACTAAGTCAATAGCTTCCTATCATGTAGGTCCCCATAGGATCCTAAACAGTATCTTGGTAGGATAGGACTAAGTCAATAGCTTCCTATAGGTTCCGGTTGGATCCTATTAAAGAGGATCTTGGTAGGACTAAGTCAATAGCTTCCTATAAGTGCTTGTAAGGTCCTAAACAGGATTTTAGTAGGTAACTTTATTCCATATCTTCCTATAGGTTCCTGTAGGATCTTAAACAGGATCTTGGTAGGGCGAAGTCAGTAAGTTCCTTTAGCTCTCCAATACTGATCTCGCTCAAGATTTTTTGGCAGTCTCAAAGACTTGACCACAGAACCGACAATTTGAGAACTTTTTTGTGTACCCTCTTTTTTCATCCGTTCTACTTTCAGGGTTTTGTTTGCTTGTTGGAAAAATTAATAATCTCAATGTTCTTTTTCTATGTTTGTTTGCAGTTCTTGCTCATAATGGCTCTGCGCTGATTGCCCAAAATCTGATAGTTCAGTGGACAGGGAGCTACGGGGGGGGGTACTGGAGGTGGAATTCAAATTCCTGAGACGTAATACGTTTGCACCCCGGAGAGCTAGCCTGCTTGCTGGCCAGGTGTGTGAACAAGGTACATTGTGGTCTATGTGAAAATGCAGCATTAGCAAAAACACTGTACAAAAACCTTAAGCTATGTTGTAACTTTAGTTACTGATTAACCCTGTGATTTTGAACTGTAATGCATAAGAACGATTATTTTCTAACTGAGAAAATCGACTAAACTTCTAAAGCACTTCATATGGAACCTTTCTTTAACAGTTCAGATTTACATGCATGTTTGTGGCAGTTTGTCATTGTAGTAAATGTATCACTTACCGTGAACACTGCTTTCGGCCATTTTGAATACAAAGTCCTCTAGATTCTACACTGTTAAGGCTTCAATTGAATACTGGGCCAAGGACTTTGAGCAAGGGACACAACCAGAAGAAGACACAGTTGTGTCCGGCGAAGAAGAGGGAAAGAGGTTGCGTGACGCACCGTGTGACGTTACTCGTCCCCAGGACCTTCCCAATCGCCTGTGGGTAGGGCTTTTGCGGCCGGTCATGAAAATCAAGCAGGAACAAAAATTGGAATCACGCACTATAAAAGAGCCTGTTTACAGGTTAATATATGACCAGCTGACTGAAATACAGTTTCTTTACGACGTGAAAATAATATGTCACGCACTAATACAGTATCCTTCTTCAGGAGTGGAAAATGGAACTTGTTAATTTTGTCGCCTTCGGCGGGGATGAACAGGTTAAAGCAAAGACGGAATAAACAGAGTCAACTTATCAAAGGGTGCATCTTCAAACAATCCAAATTTAAATAACCAGACCAAACCAAGATTATTTATCCAAGAGTGGCCAATCCTGGCCCCCACCCCCACATTTCACATTTACCAATTTCTTATTTTGTACTGCTCTTAAAAACGAAAATTTGTGACTTATAAAATTACATTTTAAACACAAGCTCAATAGAAGAAGCTCTGAGTTTTATTTAAAAATTGACCAACTAGAGGGAAATGATTTTGAAGAGAAGAGCTCCTTATTGTAAAGGGCTTTGGAGAGCTTTTGCAAAAGAATTTGAAAACAATTTGTCCTCGTTTGCAAATATTGCCACGGCAAAGTTTTACCGTACGTATAAACTAACTCTTTTGAAACAAAAGCAAAGAATATTTTCTCGTCTTAGTGAATTTTGCATGGTCGCCAAGATTTCCTTTCTGGGGGTCCGTCCAAAAAACTGGGAAAACTACTACTATATCCGCGTAACATGGCTCCTACTACAGTCAACTTCCTTTATAGCGGACACTGTAGGAACCTCTAGTTGGTGCATGTCCTCTTTAGCGAGAGTCAATAATAGCGCGAGTTTATTTCAGTCAAACTTCTGTAATTTGTTTTTTTCCTGGGATTTAGCTGCTGTCCGTTTTATCGGGGTGTCCGTTACAGTTAGGTGCCCGCAAGGCGAGAGTTGACTGTATATAAAAGATTGATTTTTGACTTGAATGGTTTTAAGTAGGAGGTGTTTACAAGGCAGTATCTTTCACGGTGCCGGTCATTTGCTCGAAGGGGCCGATTTAACGCTCTTAGGGCTTCTTGTCTTTGAAGGGCCAAAAGTGGTTACGGTAGGGCAATACGGGAAGGGACAAGGCAAAAAGCAGGCTATAAAAATCCACGTAGCCTGCGTAGCAAGCCAAAACCGGTCTTTCTTTGCTCCGAAACCAAATGGAAACGTTCGCTACGCAGGCTACAATCCACGTTTCAGGAGGAACAGGACACTACTCTATCGACAAATGACTAGGATTTCCGTAGATGAAAAATAAAGTTGGATTGTAATTAGGGATGAGTCTTAACTCTAGTCTCTTATAATTATCTGTGGTCGTCTGACCAGCTCCATTTTGAGTTGTCCACTTGATGTGAACATTTCGGTCCGAGAGTCTTCTTCTAATGAACACGCCCAAGTCACCCTTCGATGACGTCACTTTGTTGCTGTGATAGCCTTATGCATGATTACGTCAGACGAGCAAATTTCACCACCAATCCTCGTTTGGAGGCAAAATTGTTCGCATAAAGGTGATGTTACAAGGGACGATTCGCAACAACGATGTTTAGCGCAACACAGCGAGGCAACATTGTTGCGAGATTAATTCAAGTGGTTGTAACATTGTTCCAACATGGCAAAACTGTGTTGCGTAAAAAATTGTCGTTGCGAATCGTCCCGTGTAACATCACCTTAAAATGCACTCTTTGTGTATCGACCGGGGTAATTTTTAACTCGATTGCCTTAGCTTGGGAATTCCCGTTATGCCAAACTTAGCAAATTTACAGTTAAAAAACGCGGCTTGGTGGTGAAATTTGCTCGTCTGACGGTAACGGCTATTAACTTGAGGTATCTCTGATCTTCTCATAAGCATAGGCGACATTAAGAACAGTGGCTTCATCAAACTTTCTTCCCACGATCATCATTCCAACTGGCAATCGTTCACTGAAGCCTGCGTTGATTGAAAGAGCTGGATGACCTGTCACGTTGAATGCGGCAGTGTTTTTACTGTTGACATACGCCCTTTCCAAATATCCTGTAAGACAATCAATTAATTCTAATTGATTAATCTGCTCGAATTTCTTGCATGGACGTCGTGATGGATTTTATCCAACCAGACACTTAAAATCCTCTTATAAAGAGCGAAAAAGCGGGGAGATTGACATGGGAAGCCGCTGCTTAGTGAGGGCTTTCCTTTGAGTAGTCACTGACCTGGATGTGTTGAAAAAGCTCTAAAGTTTGAACCACCTTGCACCGCATAATGAACAGATTCAAGTTCTGCTCAGTAACTTTGATATGAATGATACTACTTTAGGACTACCGTTTACAGACTCAAAGAAAAGTTAGAACCACACTGCACATCATGATAAACAGTACCACAGGAAAGTACTGCTCAACAGCTTTCATTTGAATGGTCACAGTTTAGGATTTCATCAACAGACTCGAAAGTTAGAACCACCTTGTACAGCATAACAAACAGCACCACAGGAAAGTTCTGCTCAGTAGCTTTCATTTGAATGGTCACACTTAAAGATTACATCAACAGAGTCCAAAGTAATAACCACCTTGTGAAGCACAATAAACAGAACAAAAGAAAGTACTGCTCAGTGGCTTTTAACTAAATTTTTATAGGTGGACGGTGCGGCAGTTTTTTGATAGGGGGACACGAGGGCTTCAATACTTTCTTCAATTCTGAACAATGTTACCATTGCTTGTCAGTGGGGAGTTTAAGATACTGTAGCGACCGCTTTTGGGTGAAGGCGGCGCGAGGGCAACATGCGTTGCAGAAATTCTGAAAGGTTCACTCCACAATGACCAAAACGTCTAACAAGATCCTTAGTTCCGTTTAATGCTGGTTCACAAGATGTTAACGGACCGAAGGGACCGTCAAAGACTGTAATGGCTATTACAACATGCTTCGTGCGAAGCCTAAAGAACTGCGTTGGGCGACGTTGCCAAAACACTCCGCTCCCTAGTCGAGCTTACAAAAACCTGAAAACCCGGATGCGCGTGACCGGGTCACGTGTTAAACAAAACAACTGGGAAGGCGTTACATGGCTCCCCCATACATTGTGAAATGTATGACTTAACAATAAAATAAATGTCAAAATAAACTTAGTGTTCTTAGTGTTCAAGAGGGTAATTCTTTCTGCTGGCTCCCCGACGGGGTCGTACTCCGGTCTATCGAAGTTTCCTTCTGTAACTTGCATCAGTCGTCTCTTCCTTCGGACGATGAACAAGGATTAACTTGTGTACGGGTCTATCCAGAAGCTTCTTATTTCCGGATTCAGTATAGAAGAGGGAGACTTTGCGAACGAGTCCGTCATCACTGGGATAGACTTGGGTGACTCTGGCGAGAGGCCATTCATTTCTTGGGGAAGAATCTTCGCAAATCAGAACAATATCATCAACTTGGACGTTAGGGACGGTCTTGTTCCACTTCTGACGCTTTTGCTGCTGTAGACAATATTCTCTTTGCCATCGGAGCCAGAATTGGTCAGCCAAGAATTGAACTCTGCGCCATCTCTTTCTGGTGTACAGATCTGGTCGAGAGAAGTTGCCAGGCGGAGGTAGTACTGCCTTCGTCTTCAGAGTGAGCAAGTGATTTGGTGTGATCGGCTCAGGAGCTTGTGGGTCTGACAAGCTGTCGGTGGTCAGCGGGCGGCTGTTCACGAGGTTTTCGGCTTCAGTGAAGAGAGTACGTAACCCTTCGTCGTCTAGCTGCGTTGACTGATCTTCGAGGAGGCCAGATAGAGAGGAGCGTACTGTTCGTATCATGCGTTCCCACACACCTCCCATGTGTGAGGAGCTGGGGAAATTCATCTTGAACTCGATGAAGTCGCATTCTTGTGTTAATAGGAAGTTCTTCACTGTGTCAGTGTTCACCTCTGCATTGAGCTCGTTTCTTCCTCCGATGAAGTTGCTTCCTTGATCTGATCTTAGTTGGCGCACTTTGCCTCTTCTGTTGATGAATCTTCTGAGCGCGTTAATGAATGAACTTGTTTCCATAGTGTTCAAGGTTTCAAGGTGTATCGCCCGGGATGAGAGGCACGTGAAGACGATGCCCCAACGTTTCAATTCCTTTCGGCCTTCCTTAATATACCATGGGCCGAAAACGTCCATACCCGTGTAGGTAAAGGGCGGTGCTTGTGTCACACGTTCTTCAGGAAGATTTGCCATCTTTTGGACTTGTGCTCGTCCGCGCAATTTGTGGCAAATGGCACAGCTTGACAGGAGATGGGAGACAACAGAACGACCGTTCACAATCCAATAACCTGCTTGCCTGATGGAGTTGTGGGTCATCCCATAACCTGGGTGGTGCTCTTTGCTGTGAAAGTGTCGGATGAGGAGATTCGTCACGTGACTCTTCTTTGGACATATGATCGGATGTTTTATGCCATAATCTAATTCGGCTTTTAGGAGTCGTCCGCCAATTCTGAGGATTCCCTTGCTGTCTAAGAAGGGGTCCAGTTTGTAGAGAGAACTTGTCTTCTTGATCGTTTCGTTCCTGGTATGAGCACTGTGGCGATCCTGGAACATACCATCTTGGTGGTTGGCATTTTGAAGGATTTGGATCTCCTTGCCGAAGTGCTCGAACTGAACTGACTTGAGAATTACTTCTTCTGCTAAGCGTAATTCTTCGACTGAAGGGGGGCCGGTGTTGGGCCTTGTGTTGAACTGCCTGTTAGGGCGTCTCTGTTCTATCATTCTCTGGATGCGCACAATGCTCCTCTTTAGGCGAATGAGGGAAGATGAATGGCGAAAGCGTTCTGGTTCTAGAATACTGAGAGAGCTCTCCTTCTCCTCGCTTTTGGTTTCTTCATGGCTTGAAATGCAGACGGTGGACTTAGGTTTCTTCACTTCAACGTCTTCGTGTTGTAGATCCGCAACTTGGTCTAGGCTGATCACCGGTACTTCGCTTTCCCATAGGAATTCAGGGCCATTGAACCATAGTTCGTGTTCAGAAAGCTCTTTGGTGGTGGCACCTCTTGACGCGATATCAGCTGGGTTGTTCGGACTGCTAACGTAATGCCACTGCTGTGGGTTTGATCTGTCGCGGATGTGTTGAACACGATTTCCGACGTACGTATGGAAGCGTCTCGCGTCATTTCGAATGTACCCTAGAACGACGGAAGAGTCCGTGTAAAACAATTTCACTGGGTTACTGTAGTTAAGCTCTTGGCTGAGCATGGAGGCTACGTTAGTAGCAACCACGGCGGCGGTCAGTTCAAGGCGTGGAATTGACATTGGCTTTAGTGGCGCGACCCTAGCTTTGCCCATCAGGAAGCTGACATGTACTTGGCCTGAACTGTTTACAAGACGTAGGTAGGTTACCTGGCCGAGGCCTGTGTTGCTGGCATCGGAGAAGCTGTGTAACTCCACGGCAACTGGTTCGCCGAAATCAGGTGGCTTGAGACACCTTGCTATCTTGATCGTCTCCACAAGAGGTAGTTCGGATCTCCATTTTTCCCATTGTGAACGGATGTGGGCAGGAACTGGGTCGTCCCAGTCGATGCCTTCGCGGCACAGTTCTTGGAGCAACTGTTTTCCGACTAAGATGACAGGTGCAATGACACCAAGCGGATCATAAACTGAACTCACAGTTGATAGAATTCCGCGACGGGTGAGAGGCTTGTCCTTGAGCTCAATTCGAAATCCAATGGTATCAGACTGGATGCACCAATAGGTACCTAAGGATCGTTGGACAGGTAAGACATCGTGACGTAGATCGAGGTCCTTCAAGTCCTTGGAACGATCTTCAGCAGGTAAGGCTTCCAGCACAGTCTCACTGTTGCTGGCAAACTTGTGCAGGCGTAGGTTGACTGCTGCGCACATGGCTTGGGTATTCTTGATGACATTGATTGCTTTAGCTGGTGTGGCGAAAGATTTCAACCCGTCATCTACGTAGAAGTCGTTCTTCAAGAAGTCTGCGGCCTCATTGCCAAACTGTTCTCTGCCGGCTTCTGCTGTCATTCTGAGACCGAAATTAGCAACTCCTGGGGAGGAGACTGCCCCGAAAAGGTGGACGTTCATGCTGTACTCTACGATTTGACTCTCTAAGTTGTTATCCTTGAACCACAGAAATCGTAGAAAGTCTCTGTGTTCCGGGCTGACGTGAAAACTATGAAACATCTGTTCAATGTCGCATGTCACTGCTGTCTCTTCCTTTCGAAACCGCGAGAGCACACCAACGAGGGCATTCATCATGTCAGGGCCCTGTAGCAGATGTTTGTTGAGAGACTCGTTGTGGAAGATGGCACTGCAGTCGAAAACGATTCTGATTTGGTCAGGTTTCTTGGGGTGATAAATGTCAAAATGAGGCAAGTACCACACCTTTCCTGTGGCAGTCTTGAGTTGATCTGATGGGACGAGACTGGCGTGGTTCTTGTTAAACATTTTCTGCATGAACTCAGTATATTGCTTCAAAACCTTGCCATTCTTGAGAAGTTTTCTTTTTATGCCTAGTAGCCTGTTTAGGCATTGTTCTCGGTTGTTCGGCAGACTCAACTTGTCTGTCCTCAGTGGTAGCGGCATTTCCCAATTGCCCAGTTCATTTGTATGGATGCTTGTGGTAAGAAGATCATTGAAACGTCTGTCCTCGACAGACTCGGTGTTCTCAGTGCCTCGGATGGTTCGGCTATGATGTAGTTCACTGTAATCCAATTGCATCATTTCTCTTATCTGCTGGGGCGTAGTGACATCCTTAGATTGATGTTTGGAAGCGAAAGAGGCTACGGCCTCTTCTCTGGAACTGTTGCTCGTTGGAACATTGAAGAGGTTGTGAGAATCTTCTCGTCGTACGGTGATGCGGTTAACTGTTGCACAAGCCGTACTGTCTTGTTGGTTGTCTAGACAAACTGGACCGATGATCGTCCAGCCGAACTTGTACTCTTCAGCCCACGGCTCATTGTCTTTGCCGTATATAACGTGTAATGGCTGAAAGGCAGATGGGATGTTACGACCGATTAACAATCCTATCTCTACTCCGGGATGATAGTGGATGTGGTGGGCGATCTCCTTAAGGTGCGGCCAGAGTTGGGCAATGTTAGGCGTGGCGATGTCCTGATGGCTAGCTGGAATTTTCTCTTGTGAGTATGCAAACGGAATCTTAATAGAATTGTGTCGACTGTCTGTGTCCTTGATGTGCAATCCGTTTACTTTCTGAGTACGCACAGTGTTCACGCCCGCAATCGTACTGATATTGAGGTTAACTTCCTGGCCTTTGACCTGCAACTGGTCGAGAAGAGTGTCTGTGATGAAGACATCTGTTGACTGGTCATCCAGAACTGCATAGGTCAGCATCCTTGCTGAAGGGTTGTCTTGATGGAAGACTTCGACGAGAACTATTCTAGCGCATGAACGAGCAGAATGCCCTTGGTTGCAGACTCGTGAGCAAGCAGACCTCGCTTCACTGGCATTAATCACTTTGTGCCTGGATGGGTCATGCAGTACAGTGGCATGTTTCTGTCGACATATCTTGCAATCTAGCCTGTCTTGTTCGCAGTCTCTGGCAACATGTTTGTTGGAATTAACACACTTGAGACAGACTTTGTTTTTCATTAGGAAATCTCTGCGTTCTTCGTATCCTAATTTCTGAAACTGTTCGCAATCGTTCATGCTATGAGACTTCATCTTGTGATAGAAGCAATACGTGTTAGCCGCAGTAGCTTTGGTAGTGTCCGGTTGCTGAGCATGGGTTGAAAGCACATTGGAGATTTCTATTGGTTCTTCGTGATTAGCATTTGTCTCGCCATTGTTACTGGGGGGTGAAGTGGAGGTCAGATTAACAGCTGGAGGACGCAGGCGGGGTTGGCGGTTCAAAGGTTTGAAACGGTCTGTCTGTGGTGTACCACTTGAACCTGAAGCTTGAACAATTTGAGGTATGTTGACACGCTCAGCGTGGTAACGCACTTCTTGAGCGAAGTCTGCAAATGAAGGGAATGCGTCCTTGCCTTCTTTCTTCTGAAGTTTCAGCACTTTATCAGACCATTTGGGCTTGAACCACGATGGCAGCTTTTCGACAAGACTTTGAATCTGTGACGGGTAATTAAGGACTTGGAGACTCAAAATGTGTTCGCTTGCAATCTTCACCTGTTGAAGGAAGTCACTGAATTCTTCTAAGGCTGCTGCATCGTTCGGTCCCACCTTTGGCCAGGTTGTTAATTTCTTCTGAAAACTGGTACTGATTATTGCTGGGTGGCCAAAACGTTCCTTGAGGATTGTGCGGGCTTGTTGATACGCACTTTCAGGGTTCTGCACTAAGTACTGAAGCTGCTCTACCACTTTTTTGGCTTTGCCATCCAAATATTGGTACAAGAAGTGTAGTTTCTGTTGGGCTGTCACTGGTGCTGAATCGATCAGACTATCAAAAGAATTCTCCCACAGGAAGAATTTAGTCTTGTCAGTCTCATCACCCTTAAAAACATCTGGTGTGGCTTGAGGGAGGCGTTGTAGCTGACTGATCTTGGCTAGGGTGTCAGTTAGTTGCACTGAATAATCTTGGGGTGCAGGGGAGTAGGCTGTATATGACGATGGTACCAACGCTGGAAAATTTCCGCAAAAACCTCTTGGAGGTGTGAGTCCAATTTGGGACATAGTACACGCAGGCGATGTGTAAACTGGAGGAGCTTGTCCTCTTAAGCTGAAGGTGGTTGCAGTGGTAGAGTGTGAGATTCGATTGGTTGATCCTTGAGGGCCTTGATTCAAAGATACAGATACAACGTCAAGTGGTGTGGACGATGACGTCACTGTCACTTTAGTCACTGGTGTTCTAGTGCCAAAGGGCGTTGTAGCAGGCGCACCCGGTGTAGACGTATATTCGTCAGCATTATTGCTGGCAATAAAGGTGGAAATTGGATCATAGGTTTCTGTCGGCAGTGCAGGCGACTGCAGACAGTTTTCTTCTTGCATTGCTTTTTGGTAGACTTGCTCTTGTGCAGTGACTTCTCCAAGTTCTTTTTGTATTTTCAACTGTTCCAGTTTCTGTTTTTGTTCGGCAATAACTGCTGAAAACTTCAACGTTTCTTCTAGGGCTGCTCTCTTAGCTCGAAATTCAAGCAGGGTCTCCTTGCAAGAACTTCTACTTGATCCCGACCCTTTCGAGACTCGTGAACGGTGGGACCTTTGAGATGTGATAGAGGCTGCATCATTTTGTAATTTGTCAATTTCTTTCACGGCTGTATCATGAACTGCTTTCCATGTGTCAAGCAGATAAGTTTGTTTACTTGTGGCCTGATGAGTTTCATTCGAATCATCTGATAGCTCTATCCATTGGTCAAAACTTTGTAAGACAATGTCTAACTCCTTGATCAAAGCTGAAATATTTTCTTTAATTTCCTTAGGATCTTTGCCTGAGAGGATTTGCTCTTTAAAAGTGTCTAATTTAGAGCGAAACTGACGGTCGTTATCTATCGCAGCGCTTCTCTTCAAGCCACATTTGTATTCCCGCCCTTTGGCCGTGAGGGTCCTGGGCCTAGTGTTACTCGAATCGACAATAATGTCGGCGTTTGTAATCGATGAAATTTCCTCTATTTTTGGACGTAAAGACACATTATCCGGTAAAATAACAGATGAGCTAACCTCAGTCTTTGTTGAGTCGACGATTTCTTCGTGAGCTGGGCTTGAGGTGTGTTTTTTCGCGCTCTTCTCGATGAGAAATTCCTCTGGTCTCGACACGAAGGTTAGCCCGAGTCCGGTATCCTCGTGTTTATCATCGAATTTTGCTGAATCCATGGTAAAGTTCCTCGGCGTAAATACAATTCGTTAGAGTTCCTCAGATTAAACAGGAGTCTTCAAAGTTCCTTGAGGTAAATACGAGTCTTTGACTGTAGCGACCGCTTTTGGGTGAAGGCGGCGCGAGGGCAACATGCGTTGCAGAAATTCTGAAAGGTTCACTCCACAATGACCAAAACGTCTAACAAGATCCTTAGTTCCGTTTAATGCTGGTTCACAAGATGTTAACGGACCGAAGGGACCGTCAAAGACTGTAATGGCTATTACAACATGCTTCGTGCGAAGCCTAAAGAACTGCGTTGGGCGACGTTGCCAAAACACTCCGCTCCCTAGTCGAGCTTACAAAAACCTGAAAACCCGGATGCGCGTGACCGGGTCACGTGTTAAACAAAACAACTGGGAAGGCGTTACAGATACCACGACCGCGACGGCCACGAAAACGTCGCTTAAAAATCATATTCAAGTTCAGAAAGAGAAAGAATGTTTAGCCGTCGCTTGTTTAGGTCCTCGATAAAACGTGAAATAGTGATAGTCGTGCAGTGACGGCAAAGAAATGGGCAAAAAAGCGTGATGCACGTGTAGAGTTGTTGTTTTGCCAATTCAACCTATTGCTTTTTTGACGTTTTCGTTGTCGTCGCCGTCGAAGTATCTTAAATTCCCCACGGTAACAAAATGAAACATCACTCTCGCCCCTAGCCTCCCCTAGGTAGGAACTACCTTCTTCTACCACAATAGCTCCATAACACTTCCTTTTTTGTTGTTTTATAAACAAAAAGAGTTCAGAACTTTCGTTTGCTTAAAACTAATTAACAATTGCGCAAGGTACATACTCTTAACATACCTTTCAGAGAAACATTCTGTTGTGGGAAGACTGGCGCCTTAATTGGACTAGTTGGTAAAATCAACACGTCATACTTCTCGAGTGCTTCGTCATAAGCTCTACAAAGAACTCGCCCCAGGTTCTGCGCTTTTCCATAGAAAACGCTGTTGTATTCATCGTGCAAATACTTTGCAATCAGTCTGGACTCTTTGCAGGTTGCTGGCAAGTCATTGGAGTGGCATTTCAAGCCTCGCAAAAAAGCCTCTTGAAGGGTTGTGTCATAGTACATCTTGCCAGATGATCCGAAACCTTTCAGGGAGGGTATGTAATGTAAAAATCAGTACACACATCTCTGCAGTTACAAAGGTGAATTTAACACATCTACCGTCGCTTCCTTAACAGGTTATAAGCCGGCTAACATGACTGTACTTTTTGCTGTACCGAGTGCACCAAGATTACAATACTATACAGTGCAATGTAAAGCAATTACCAATGCAAAGTAATGCAATGTATTATGATGCAGTACAAACTTTATTGCAAAACGTTTTCAACAAGAGAAAGGGTAATGTAATTACAGATCGAGCTAGGCCAAGTTTAAATTGTCTTGTTCCCATTTTTTCATTTTCCCGTTCCCCGTGTCTTTGCCGTTCCCTGTTCCCTCCTCTCCGTTCCCCACTCCCTGTTCCCCGTTTTAAATACCGTAAATCCTCTATTAAGCCCCCCCTCTTATAAGCCTCCCTCTCTATTAAGCCCCCCTTCAATCCCCTAATTATTCGTCACTAATAAATGATAGACTGTAATAATCAATCACGACTGTAAAACTTCATGTGGGCTAATCCGGGGTGGTTTTGTTCGGATCTGATTCTGATCCTCGGCTGCATGACCTCCAACCTTCTTGTACTTGAGCTTTTCCCGACTTTGTATTCTAGTTCTTTATGAAGAACTGATACCATCGTCTTTTCTAAATAAAGTCTCTATTAAGCCCCTCTAAAATGGCCTTGAAATAAACACGCCCCTTGGGTGGCTTAATAGAGGATTTACAGTACATGCAGATGCTTGTCCACCACAAAATTTTCCTTCTTAGCTGAATCTCGATTGACCTCTTCTTCACGCCAATAGAAAAACTACTACCAGCCTGTGAGTTTAGATAGCGGGGAATACTTACTACCCCCTTCGAACACCATTCGATGACTTCCAAGATGATAAATAGCAGTTATAATATGACCAGCTGTGGTATAAAAAAAGGATGAGACCGAAAATTATATTACATGATGGCGTAAGAGCTATCCAGTATAAGGTGAACACAAGCTGAGGGCCTGTTTACATTATGGAGGTGGGGGACCCCAGGTAGGTGAGGTAACCCGCTAAGGTGGAGTAACCGGACTGTCCATATAATCTCTCTTAATTTGATCACGTTTACATGATAGGTAGGGTGACCCTCCAAGTGTTACCTCACCTATCTGGGGTCCCCCACCTCCATGTAAACAGGCCCAAGAATCTCGTTTACAGTTTTAATGCTCAATTCACTTTCCACGCTCATGATCCGTCGGAATTTTTCTATTAATAATGGAACCAAAGCGGCTTTTTCAGAACACAGAGAAAGGCTTAAAAAGATCTTACTCAGTCTTGATTTGCGTTATCTACTCGGTAGCGAGTCAATAAGTTACACGCCTTAACTTTTAGAGAATTAAACAAGAGCTTATTCTACGTCAACAGACATTTCACGGTGCTTAGTATGACAGAACGAAGGAAAATAGTGTGACGTTTCTCTCAGTTCATTTTTCTCTGCATTGGATCCAGGTTCAAAAAAGGATTATCGAAAGTAACTGGATTCAGCTACGTAGCACTTCTGACTAAGTATTGAAGCGAATAGCTTACCATCTGAATGCATTGGAATTGAAACTTCCTCGACGACTGCGCCACATTTACTGCTCAGCTGTCCAGCGGCTTCCTTCACCATCTTGTCAACATCCGGTTCGTAGATGTCCGAACCAAACCCTTCTTTTAAGATTCCTACCTTCAGGTTTTCTATCTTTCCTGTGAGCTGATACAAATAATCCGAAATTTGATTAAAGGCGGCAAATTGCTATGTTGAGTTTAATCCCATACGCCAAGTGGGTAATAGGCCACTTCCGAGTTCCCACCCTCACTTTCAAAATGAGCCTAGGTGCACAACCTTTCTTGTGAAATGAGTTTTATTTGCATGAGAATGAAAAATGATTTCCATATCAAAGGCTGAGCACCTACCCTCGTTTTGAAACAGAGGCCCGGGGGAACTCGGAAATGGCCTAGGTTTTCACTTTGCAAAGTTAAGACATCAACCTCGTTCCCAGGGCTTTTTCCCTTAAAAAATGGGAAAAAGCCCTGGGAACGAGGTTGTTAAGTCATTTCATAGTCGCCAGTATAACGAGATGGAGGAAAAACAACAACAACAACAACAACAACAACCTCAAGAGGTTTCACGTGAGTTTCGAAGTTTCTGACGTCATTTCTAGGGTCCATTTGACAACAATTTCCATTGTTTGAACTTTCAAAGACCACGTCGACCGAGTAGTGTAGAAGCTGCTCGTAAGGTCTCTCCTAATTGGTCGCAGGAAACAATGACATGTCATTCTTCCAATTGTTTTAGTATTGTTTGGGGTCAGGGAAACGCGCTATTGGTGACTTCTCTTCCAAGGAGCTGCTACATGACCCACCAGGTCTCTCTACCAGAGAGCGCACAAGAAGTGAAGACAATGGAAAATTGTTGTCTGTGATTTCCTTCAACACGAAGACGCCTGAAGGCGTTTAAGGGACACAAGAAGACACAGGGGACACATGGGGACACAAGAGAAACAGGGAACACAAGGGGACACAAGGGGACACAAGGGGACACAGGATGAAACAGGGGACAAAGGGAACACAGAGGATACAAGGGGACACAAGGGACACAAGGGGACACGGGAAAAACAAGGGGACACAAGGAGACATAGAGGACACAAGGGGACACAAGGAACACAGGGGGACACAGGGGAACACAGGGGACACAACGGGCCATAAGAAGACACAAGGGACACGAGGGGACACAGAGGACACAAGGAGACACAAGGCGACACAGGGAACACAGGGGACACAAGGGAACACAGGGGGACACAAGAGAAACAGGGAACACAAGGGGACACAGAATGAAACAGGGGACAAAGGGAAAACAAGGGGACACAGAGGATACAAGGAGACACAAGGGACACAAGGGGACACAGGAAAAACAAGGGGACACAAGGAGACACAGAGGACACAAGGGGACACAAGGAACACAGGGGGACACAACGGGCCATAAGAAGACACAAGGGACATAAGGGGACACAGAGGACACAAGGAGACACAAGGGAACACAGGGAACACAGAGGGACACAAGGGAAAACAGGGGGACCCAGGGGACAAGGGGGACACAGGGGACACAACGGGACACAGGGAACACAAGGGGACACCGGAGACAAAGGAAACACAAGGGGACACAGGGGACAGAAGGGGACACAAAGGGATACAGAAGACACAAAGGGACACAGGGAACGCAGTGGACACAAGGGGACACAGGTCAAAAGGGACACAAGGGAACACATGGAGCACATGGGAAACAAGGGGACACAGAGGACACATGGGACACAGAGGACACAAGGGGACACAGGGAACACAGGGGACACAAGGAGACACAAGGGTCACCAGGGGACACGGGGGACACAAGGGGATACAGGGAACACAAGGGGACACAGGGAACACAAGAGAACACAGGGGACACAAGGGGAAGCAGGGGACAGAGGGGACAGAGGGGACACAAGGGGACACAGGGGACACAAGGAGACACAAGGGTCACAAGGGGACACGGGGACACAAGGGGATACAGGGAACACAACGGGACACAGGGAACACGAGAGGACACAGGGGACACAAGGGGAAACAGGAGACAGAGGGGACAAAGGGAACACAAGAAGACACAGGGGACACAAGAGGAAACGGGGGACAGAGGGGACACAAGGGACACAAAGGGACAGTAAGTAAGATTGTAGTCTGTTTATGTAATTTTTATAAAAATGTTTGGGTCAACAATAAGAACACTATTCTTTTTACTAATCATTTAGGTTGAAAAGAAAATTCACATAAGATAAATGACTGAGATGCCGTAGAGGTTTCTGGGAAAGCTGCTATGAATTTCAACGAAACCGCGGCTGCCCTAAAACTTTTATCTCTTTTGAATAGATCATCTTGTTGGAAAGTTGTCGTTTTAAAACGGGCGAAATGTTCAGGACAAATGACTTTTTGGTGGATTCGATAGCCTGCTAGCTCTATTTAAGCGCTAAATTTAGCTTTTGCGTATTTATTTTTAGTACGTGATACGTCATGACTTGCACGACACTAAAGACAAAGACCTTGGCTAAATTTATAAATTAAAGCACTAAGCACAATCAAGATAACAATATATAGCTTTTTCGAGAAAGGTTGTCGGGAAAATAAAGTGCACGCGACCATCCCGAAAGGTATTTTGGGTTGTTTTGTGTTCACTCAAGTTCTTCAAGGAAATTTGAAAGAGTGGCAAGATAGTTCATAGACGTATGTTTGCGAGTGCTAAAGAAAAGCAGCAAAAGTAGATTCGACAGCTACAGTGTCAGGAACAGCGTATTAATCATATCCCATATTACCTTTCGCGATTTTCGCGTGCCCATTTTTTCCGACAACCTTTCTCGAAATAGCTGTATACAACATACGCACCAGTGACGTATACTCTGGAACGTGTAGGTCACGTGGCTGTCCTGGATCCAGACCGTCATCATACCCAGCAATAACCTGTTGATATTGTATAGGTTTCTGGGAAACTGCCCACCTACCCTTCCCCTAAGCCATCATTTTGCCCTAACTAAGAAGTAAGTGTTAACGTTAGCTTAGGGGAGGGGTAGGTGGGCAGTTTCCTAGAAACCTAAATTGATCCTTAATATTTTCCGAGAGGTCGGCAAAAAAGAGGTGACTAGCTCTAGCTAAGTTCGCGGCCGTTACTACATTTCCAAATTGACCAGTGTGAAACGGCTATTATGTTAAGCAAAAATTATCAGGTATGGAGAAAACTTGTCCTCGTAGACTATACTGCCATAATAAACTTCCCTTACTTTGACATTTCTACTTCCGGTGGACATTCGTCGCTTAAAAACGTAGTTGCTTTAACTCCTTAATCAGATGTTCGGTTAAGCAAATGCAGCAAGTAATAACGCATCTCAGTGTGACAAAACTGCACATAAATTTAAAGAAATTTGGTCGGAACACGCAGTACAAACAAACACTTAGGCTATCAGAAATCGCGCCAAAATCACCGTTCTCAGAACCCTATTCGGTATGGTTTTGGTGCCGGCTGAGAAGTTCTCCGAATGACGAACCACGAATGGGCTGCAAGAGCCCGTTAGATGGTGGCTCGTTCGAAATAAATTCCTTACATTGAAAATAAATTATTTTAACCACCTAAGAAAGCATAAACAGACGATTTTAACTCTAAAATGTTGCGTAGAAAAATGAACTCTTCAAACAGAACTTTAAAGCTTGTTGTCATCTTACTTCTAGCATCAAAGCAATGTCATAGACAGTCCTGGCCAAAGGTCCCGTATGATCCAAAGTCACATCCAATGACATGATGCCAGTAAACGGAACCAATCCGTAGGTCGGTTTTAATCCCACAATTCCGCAAAAGGAGGCCGGGACTCTTATAGAGCAACCTGAATCACTACCAGTCGCCATGTCAACGTATCCTCCAGACACCTTGAGGACCAACAGGAAGACATTCTAAATAACTAAGAGCAGAAAGGGTTAGGCGACTTCCTTCGCAAATGATCCCCAGACCGTAAATGATCCCCAAAATTGACCGCAAATGATCTCCATTGTCGACCGCAAATGATCCCGAGAGGAAAATCAGAATGATGGCTTGGAGTCAAGATACTGGATCAACGTGTCAAAAGTATTAAACTGAATAAATTTTGTCTCTCAAATAAATGCAAAAATAAAAAAGAAGAAAGAAAGTAAAAGTTTGCTTGATTTTTCTCTTGAAAGGATTTTTGGAGAGAGAGATATTTTCATCAAATTTGAGGCATTTCGTTCCACAATCTTACTCATATCGAGAATGCAAATTACTTTGGATAGCCTAGCCTAGAAAGTTTCCTAGAAAAGTTATTAGAAGCAGAAGAACGTGTACATGAACGTGATGTTTTTAAGAAGAAATTAAATTATTATTATCAATTTGAGAAAACTATTATAATTTCAATTTGAGAAAACGATAATATTTGTAACCCCGTAATTTACTGAAACCTACCCCAAATAAAAATTTGCGGTCTGGGGATCTTTTGCGGTCGGGAATCATTTTCGGTACTGTACAGAACTTCTAAGTACGCTTGAAACAACTAACTTAACATGTATGAACAATCGCCTAACTTGAACCGATCATTAACAAATACGGAAAAGTCTGTAGTTAGAGAAAGAGGAATTGGTGAGTGGGTGAATTACAATAAGAACAGCGTATCATTTTAAATCATTTTCTGATCTTACCAAAGCAGCTGATCCTGAAGACGAGCCACCCGCCATCCTTGTGCTGTTGTGTGGATTCACCACAGGCCCGGTGGCAGCTGTGAAACTGCCGCCATCACAGCACAAGTTTTCACAGACAGCTTTGCCGACTACATGTCCACCAGCATCCAATATCCGGGACACCACAGTGGCGTCGATATCCGGGACAAAGCCCTCCAATATCCGGGAACCATTCATCATGGGTACACCTGCTACACACGTGTTATCCTTAATGGCAACTGTCTTGCCTTGCAGTTTACCAGTTGGTGCTCCTTTGATGTCACAGCGCCAGTACCTGATAAAAAAAACGCACACTGTAGGGTTTAATATAGCTTAAGAAAACATTTAACATTTAATTTTGATGGGCTCTGTGTCTGCAAGCAACGAAAAGGTTGTTTGCAGAAAAGTTTGTTTTAAGCGGCTAACAAAATTCCAAGTGGAGGAAAAAAAGGTTTGATAGGCCTACAAGACTCTTACCAGGATCGGTTGGTTCTTTTTAACGTGCATATGTATGATGAATTTCATGTGCCGGATGTGCTCATTGTGTTGTTGTACATGTGAAGCTAAGACTGTGTAGACTAAACTCCCAGGGGGACTGATGCAAACAAACGCAATCATAAATTATCGATAAGCGATTTCCCGAACCTATACCCGGCAACTTTATAAGCACATCCATGTTGTGAATCATATTTGCTCGACTTGCTTGCTGTTGCTGCTTATCTCAAAAATTTTGAAAGAACTCGACTACGACCGCGACACTACTCTAGTTGATTGCTTGTTTTCACGTGACGATTTTGATTGTTCTGTCATTCACACATGGGGCAACGATAAAAGCAAAGCTGTGATTGGAGGAGTCACCATACCGAAAACGTGGCGCGAACACCTTCCAGAAAATGGGAGCTGAATTCTAATTGGCTAATCGCGGGAAAGGAATCTGGTTCGGTTTTCAGCGGCCGTTAGTGGGGAGGAGCGTTGCGTGACGACACTAAAAACGGCTGTGTAGCAGACTAGCCATACCCGGGAGAGTTGGCGTTTACGCCAATGCGGTCACCGTAAGTGCCCCCAAAACGGGGCGCCTGGAACACGTGCGACGACATCTCTTTTAACGTTCGGAATATGACGAATAAATCTGCCCAATCATGTCCAGATACGAACAGTTATACGAAAGTGATCCACATACACGCAATAAAAGTTAATTTGACTGGCATATTTTCAAGAACTAAACCCAGTCTCGTTCCATGGTCGGAGCCGATTTTAAAGTTCCTCGGTGTTTCTGTTAGACGTTTTTCACAGATACGACAACGGACCAAAGTCCAGAAAGAACAAAAAAACTATAAGAAGAGAAGAGAGTACAATTTCATGTACTTTGGACGCCATATTTAGTGTGCCAAATAAATCTGGAAACCCCAGGAACGAAAGCGACGTTCTGGCTTTGTTATCAGGATGCAAAAAAAGTTTTTGATAGTTTATTCAAGTTTCTAGATGTTGGCCAGGGACTGGCTTTCGTAGTCTCAAAGAGCATGCTTCTCTTATCTTGGAATCGATAGATTGTGAAGAAGGGGCAAATAGAAACCTATGTCTTTAAACAATCTATTGTTAAAACTTTTTTTACAATAGATTGTCCCTCGAATACCACGGGCTACCAGGTTGTTTAAAGAAGACGTCGTACGTATCCGAGCGATAAACACCTCGAACTTCTACATGTGGCTTGCGTAGCTTGTAGTTCAATTGTTCGGGCGTAGCCTGTTCACAGACCCTCTATTTTCTCTTAAAAGGTTCGCCACGCGATAAAATAAAAACAGCGGGAAATTAAGAGAGTGTACAGGCTAGTTCGGGCGCGCAAACTGGCTGAGTGAGCGCTCCGATCTTAGGCTTAGCCGTTCTTGTCTTGCCCTTTGCTCAAACAAAACTGCCAGCTTCGCAAGATACGAACTTCCGATTTGTAGGTCCTAGACAAGGCACTTTGCTGTACTTTACCTCTCTGGCCGCTGGCGACATACTGTCGGGTAACCTGCGCGCAAGCTCTCTTGAGGAGCTCTTCCCTTCCCCACCCCCGTAACCCCGGGAAGGCAAGGAGAGCTTGCTCACAGGCTAACTGCTGGGGTAAACCTGCAATGAATTATCATCCTTTCCAGGGGGGACTGAGTAACAATACTCTTAAACCAGATATCAGGTTGAGCTATAGTAATTACGGTCGTTTCGCTGCTTAATGAAGTCGTTTCGCTGGATCATAAAGTCGATTCTTTGCAACCAACTTTTTGTATTAAACAGTTTAAAATTATTTAGAATGAACTACAAACGGGTAATGACGAGTTACGTTAGCGAAACAACTTTACGACTTTGCAGCGAATCGACTTCATTATGCAGCGAAACGACCATACTCCAGCTATGGGCCTTAATCACACGGCGGCCATGTTGTCCCGAGAGACTGAAAAAGCTTTGTTTTACCTGCCTAGCCTCGCTCCCAAGTTTTTCACAGGGTGGTAAAAGAAAGCTTTTTCAGTGTCTCGAGACAACATGGCCGCCGTGTGATTAAGGCCGATAGCCATGCGTATGTGTGTGTGGAAGGGGGGAAAAGAGGGTCCACACCTCCCACCTCCAATACCATGCATTTCTAGCTCCAGCCCTTATCAATCATTTTCAACTAATTTCCCTCTTTTACTCCCACTTCCCACCCTCTTTAATCACCCAGCTCCTGCTCTTTCCTCTCCCCTACCCCTCCTACCCTCTATTCCCCCAGGGTCCAACCCCCCTGTCCTCCCCCACAAGTGTGTGCATACCTATACCTTACCTACCCAGGAGGTTGTTTATCTACGATAATAATTTTTGTTGACTGAGCACATAACATTAACTCATTAACTCATTAACTCCCAGTATTAAACTTAATCTCTCACCAAGCATTGTAAGGGTTTTCCTTTGCTGATGGCCTGTAACCTGGCGTTCGTGGATACTTGACTGGGAGCTTGGGATCTGGTAACTCATACAACCGCTGGTATGTATCACCCAGAGTCTTGGAAATAGCCTCTGTTAAATACAAAGAATTTCCATGTTTTAATATCAACAATCAAGATTCAGCTTAATAGTAAATTTTTATTGAACAAAAAGGACTCTATTATGGATATTTAAATTATAGTTTAAGTTTAATTTTCAGCTCAGGTTTAGGGCTTCATTGGAACAAGAAATTCACCTTGGTACTCCATCAGCTCTCTCTCCTCCATGTCTAGTCCCAGGTCATACGCAATTTTAGAGAGATGCTGAAGGCTTGGTACACGAACTGCAGGTTCTTTGTACGGAGTTTCTGTAGAAAAAGGAAAAAAATTGAGTAACTAGTTACTGTACATCCCCTGTTATAATTTTTTTTGTCCTGAGAATAGCTTATGAAATAATCTAACGGGTCAATACTCTTTTAAGCTCTTCAAATTCCAGGACTTTCCATGACTTTTTCCATGACCTTAGGTTTAGCTGTCACTTTTTACAATTTTTTAAAGCTTTTATGTTTTAGGGTATTTTTGACCTTAAACAGGTCAACAGGACACCATAATCTTTTTTTTGTCCACCGAAATGTGTGCAGTTCATGCTGTTCAACCACTCCTCTCTATCTTACATTGTCCTTGCCTTGTCATCTGCAGTAACTAATCAGCTACAGAATAAAACTTAAATTTCCCCCAACTTTCAAGGACCAACAATTAAATTCTGTGACTTTCCAGGCATGGAAAATGAAATTCTTAAATGCCATGACTTTCCAGGTTTTCCATGACCCATACGGTTACCCTGAATCTATAAAAATTCCACATATTTGCTTTCATGTAATAACCTAGCCTGTGCCTATGCCCTCCATTTATTTATTTATGTTTCTTGCTGGTTCCTTGTTCCCTCCCTTCTCAAAAAGTAAAAGATGTCTCACCGCAGGTTAGTAATGAACATCTAAGGTTAATGAAGCTAGACAGTCGAGTATTATAACTATTACACTACATGCTCACAGCAACTGAATAGCTCTTATTTTTACATGAAAATTTTACCAAATACTGTAGGGCTTCTGTTTACATAAAACAGTGATTCAGTCCTTTTAGAAGCTGAAAATATACTGCATATATGCAAAAGCACCGTGGCTATAATCTTGGTAAAAATAAATATTTGGCTCGAAATCACATTACTTACAAATTTTCAAGAAAAATCCAATAGACCTCTTTAGCTTGAATGTATGCTTTCTTCATTTAACAAACAGGCGAGGATCCACACCAGTTAATTTCCACCATTTTATGGAAATCGATCAGATTTCTCATAATGAAAATAAATTTGATTAAAAAATAAACTTTTCCAAGTTGAAATCTGGACAATGGTTTCAAGAGTCAGTAAATATCCTGTCTGAATGACTCGGAAATGCAGGAAATTAAAGGGACTTTGAGGAGTTACAATCCAAAAAATTTCCTGGGGGAGCATTGAAGCTTGAGCTTTCGGAGCTCGTTTAGGTAATCAGTTAGGGTATTTATTCTAGATCCGCACCTGATAAAGGTCCCAGAGGAATTTGACTCTTTGAATTTTCATAATTTATGCGGGCATATGCACTTGCATTTTCTATGTGCAAGTGCATTGAAAGAAACAGTTCTCAAGGTTAGAGTATTATTACATGACATCCATTGAAAAAAACAAAACATACAAGCTAAAGTGGTCTTATGCATGTAGAATTTTAATATCCATCAAACAGTAAACAACTGTCTACTAGAGTTAAATGGTGTATGACATTTGCAGACTGCAGACCCCGGACCACAAGCTGTAGTATCACTTGGGGGTGTTAACTGCAGATTTTGGTCTAAATTAGGGTGTTTGGGATGGAAAATCACTCTATTTGCCTATTCAGTTATTGCTTGGGGCTGTGCATAAAGAAATTTACAAAAAAAGTTGTGACGTCTGTTTTAGTATGGTCTCCTTTAGGGGTCAGTTTAAGCTTGTACCAATTTTAATTTTCCAACAAGCATTCCCGTCACTTTTATATGGGAAACTCCCCAGGTTGGCGTGGCTTCTTGTCATCATTAAATAACAATAATCTGAGAAGAGGAAGAAAGACTACTACTAAAACCTGAAGTTAATGCATATAGTGATATGAGAGTCACTGAAGAAGAGCCACCAGCATCTTGCAAATGAGGCCAATGTGTGTGGTAAATATCAACCTTGTTCCCAGGCTACTTTCCCCCTTTTTGCGAAGCCTGGAAACTAAGTAATATTTCTGATGACATCACCTTTATGGCTCAGTCAATTCCAAGCGTGAACATCGCCCCCCTCCACCCCCCGGGCATTTTTTAGGCATTTTAATTTTGTTTTGGAAAAGCTGCAAATGCCCCACAGTGGGGCTTAAAAATAGGTTACCAATGCCCCACCTCGGGGCAACAAAGTGCATTTTCCAGTAAATAAGCTACAAATACCATATTTATGGGAAGTTCGTAATAATCTGATCAAACTCCAACCTGAAGCACCCTACGCAAATCGCTCCTAGACACTAGTTATAATAATTATTACAGCAAAAAAGATCACAGTCATTGAATCTGATTAATCTCAATGACAGAACTATAAGTGGAATTTTAATAATGCATTTCTTTTTTTCAAAGTTGTTTAATACAGTGAATGATAAACAAACCGACAATGAGCTTTACATGAGCACTTTCTCATCTCGGAAATGTTTTTATCAGAATATTAATTCTCAAATTGATCTTGCAATACACAAAGTTTTGTATAATTATTAGCTTTCAAATATCTTGCAGAGCTTTTTTAGGTCTTTCTGCCTCAACCATTCACGCACAAAGAAAGTTTTTTTTTCCTTTACAGTCCTCAAAATGATACATTAATAACTGTTTTTCTTCCATGTGTGAGCTTATCAATGGCAGGAAGCAATTTCTTAGATGGATGCTATGCAAAAAATACTGTGGGGTAGGGAAGTGATGGGACGAAAACCACACATCTTTTTAAAGCATAGGTATTAAAACTATTCTTTGTATAAATATCTACAGCTATCTAAACAGGCAAATTTTTTAATGAAATATTGAAAAAAGGATGACGTTAACTGCTTCTACAAGAATTGGCAAATGTCCCACCCTTAATTCTTGGGCAAAGGCTTTCTGGGTCTTTCTGACAAATCAAATCCCTACAAATGCCCGGGGGGATTAGTCTGCTACACAGCCGTTTTTAGTGTCGTCACGAAACGGAATTGACTGAGCCATTATTGGGATAATTGCGGTGTTAATTAATTTACAATTTACAATCTGCGGTCTAGGTGCAGTCTGCTTTCATTCTGAAAATGTCACACACCGCCAGTTTCAAACCAAGCTTGAATGAGTATTGTGTGACGTTTCAAGTAGCATCACAAAACGCTTCAAGCACTTTAGCAGGGTTCAAGAAATGAAACTCTAGTTCACGTCGTCCAAAAGCACATGATTTGTACTGTAATATAAATAAGAAAGAGTAACTCGTTTTTGTCGCATGGAGGCCCGAAGAGGTCGTGTTCAATCTAGACGAACACATTATAAATAGAATGTTCAATGAAAGTGTACAACATACCGTAAACACTGCGCCCGGCCATACTAAATACAAAATCCCCCAGAACGTACTCTGCAATTCAGATCAGGGTACAGTCGAGCGAAGAGTTCAATACATGTTTTAAAAATTCTCAGGGCCACGGAATGAAGCAGGAGGCAAAACCGCCGTAAAACCGTTCACGTGAAAGCAACAAAACACGCCGTGCAGCCATGGGAAGTTCCTGAGATAACTCGTCCCCAGAACGAGGTTTTGTTGCGTGACTTTCAGGAATGACTTTATGACCTTCTGACTGCATATTCTATTTAGTCATGCACGCTGCCTCGTGACAGGTGTCCTTCACTTAACATACAAGATCGCCAGTTCAAATCTATTCATTGATCTTTTTCTTAAGCTCAAAATCCCAGCTTTGAAGCTGTAGATATGGCTGATGGCAACGAACAAGGTAAGTGAGTTAATCTAGATGAAAATTCGTAAACACTTCTCTTGCTCTTACATTTTCCAATTGAGCTTTTGTGTCTTTTGTCCGGTCTGTACAAGACGATCAAATCGCTTTTACTTAGCTTTTGTGAAGATAAACTGAATCAGAAATTAACCTGGCAGTTTTTGTAAATAAAATGTGAAACTATGAGCTGAAATCTCTTTGATTTTCTTTTGAATGGAGTCGCGTGCCCATTCTGATGAGATTGTCACCTACACTGTGTATGGAAGCAAACGTTGTTGTTTAGCTGCTTCTTCCGATAAGTTACGTGTGATCTCTCCTTTGCCGACGCGACATATCATTCGATTCACTTATGATCGAAAATTTCCAGAATCCTGTTACTATATTCGTACTAAAGTTAATTCAGCTGCTTTATCATATGAAGTGCTCAGGCCACTATATATCTCGACTGCCGTCAGGTATGGGCTCTTAAATTTGCAGTGAAACTTAAACGAATGTATTTTCATTCAGTACCAGAATGTTGCTGTTTTTAGAAGTTCTACTAAAGCGTTTTGGGACCAGAGCCCGGGGGGAGGGGGGGGGGGGTACTTTAGGAATTTTGGGTAGCCATACCAACGTTAGTTCAGCTGAATTTTTCTACCCTATACTAGACTAATTTCCTCAACACCCCTCCCCCCTATCCTAGAAGAGCTTTTAGGCTGATTTGCATAAATTTAAACTTGCCGATTTGATTTTTTTATATTACTGAGTGGCAATTCTCGTTTTCCCTAGTCTTGACTAAAATATTCAACAATTGGTCAGTTTCTGGAAAATAATACCCTATTCTAGACCCAAAATCTCTGATTTATATTACCCTTCGTAGCGGCACATACCTTTCTAGCCCATATATGGCAGGGCCCCCCGGGGCAAAAAGGTCGCAGCGATCAAACTGTACGCTAAAGACCCGGGAGACGGCCGGGGTACCCCATACATTATGGGCTACACGGGTATGTGCCACTATACAGAGGTTTTTTGCCTCCTTGACACTGGAAGCGCAATGGAAGATGAAAAACTTACCCTCAGTTCCCGGGTTCATTTTACCGTAAATCCTCTATTTAGCCCCCCCTCTCAAATAAGCCCCGCCTCTCCAATAAGCCCCCCCTTTTCAGAGGAGGAAAGTTAATAAGCCCCCCTTCTCTATTAAGCCCCCCCCCCCTCCCCCTCCCCCAATCCTTATTCTTCACAAAAAAAATTAACGATTAACGTAGACTGATCAGTTATGGTTTATTCAGGCTGAAAGTTCATATTGTTTTTGGTCTTTGGCCAGATGACCTCCAACTTCAAATGCTTAACTTTCTCAACTTTGTGCTCTAGTTCTCTGTGGAGAACATTTTTGAAGAATAAGAATTTTGTTTTTGTTACTTTTAGGCTCCCACAAGTGAAATAAATACTTTTGACAGTGACTTTAATTGTACAACGCGTAAGTCTACTCTGTCTCATACCACGGTGTTTTTGCTACAGGTGATGCGTTCTGCTAAATTAAATAAGCCCCCCCCTCTCTTTTAAGCCCCCCTCTCTATTAACCCCCCCCTCAAAAGTGCTTGAAAAAAATAAGCCCCCCGGGGGGCTTAATAGAGGATTTACGGTACTTCAGTTTAACTCTGGAAGAGAGTCAGTTTTTCCCCTTAATTCGTGATTATTCTTTTAGGAGTGAAACTACGCTCCCCTCGTCAAACAAAATGCCTGAAAATAATAATTTGTACATATTTTTCTTGGCTTATTGTCTAGAATAGGGTTCCTATATTTTAGACTTATTGCCGGTCTGAAACAGGTTCAGAGTCTCGGACTCCGCGGCACATCCCCAAAGTAAATTTCAAGGGGTACCCCCTCTGAGAAATATATCTATACAGTGCCAGTCTCCAAACTTTAACCCGAACAGCAGCAGCAGTCCACTGAAAGACCTACCAAAATTAAGAATTTACAACCTATTTAATCCTAGGAAGAGAAGTTTTTGCAGCACATCAATGTTGAGTCGGGATTTTTGACGCGCACATGACTTTTCACAAGTTCTTTTTAAGTGAAAATTATGAAGAACAGCTTTGTTGAAATGTTAGTTAATCTATTCTAAGAAATCCTTGGATCATTTTTATAACCACCTTCCTGCATATTAGGCTTAATTTTTCCTTCCCTTAATTCGATCCACAGAGAAGCTTTACAAAGAGCCTGCTGTTCGAGCACCAACCCTGCAGCATCTATCTGAAATTGCGCGAGGTCTGGGGTTTGACATGGAAGAGAGTGAGCTGATGGAGTACCGAGGTAAGATTTCTTGTACGAACAGGATCGGTGTATTAAAAACGGTAGCTCAATTCTACCCCCTTAGTCTCATTTTCATGTAGCAACACCGGTGTTACGTGACAGAGAGAGGGGGGTGGGGTGGGTGGGGAGCCGTTTGGCAAAACCTCACTGGATTAACGGAACCTTTTAATGCTGTCATTAAAAGTGGGTGCATAGTATGTCTTGTATCCGAGCTCAGTGATCTTTCTCGTGTTAAATAGGACTTTGATTGTTGCTAACAAAAGCCTCTTATTACAGAGGCTATTTCCAAGACTCTGGGTGATACATACCAGCGGTTGTACGAGTTACCAGATCCCAAGCTCGCAGTCAAGTATCCACGGACGCCAGGTTACAGACCGTCAGCAGAGGAAAATCCTTACAATGCTTGGTGAGGGACAAATGTCAATCAGAGTTCACTAGAATAATATTCCAAACCGACGGAAGAGTCCGCTAGATGGAGCTACATCCCACTATAAATACTGATTATGAAATGATGAGATTAACTACAAGTCACAAATCTAAAGAAATATAAAGCCTCGAAATAGCACCTAAATCTATTTGAAAATTACTCTAAAATTTGGGATACATATTTAAAAGTCTCTTTCTTTAATGGAGTTGGAAAGGAGCATCCCGTTTGACAAGGCTATATCGTAGAAGAGTGAAATGTAAGGACATTTGTTCTTTCGACATTCTTACTTTATAAGATAAAGTTGGTTATAAACAAGATGGACATAGGCTATTCAGGGAGTATGACTTCGTGAATTAAACGTTCGAGTCTCGTGCTAGCTCAAGAAGAGGTATAAATCGGTGGAGAAACCAGATTTTCCTTGGAACATGCCAGTTAAATCAACTTTTACTTTAACTGAATTGTTTATCAGGTACTGGCGCTGCGACATCAAAGGAGCACCAAGTGGTAAACTACAAGGCAAGACAGTTGCCATTAAGGATAACACGTGTGTAGCAGGTGTACCAATGATGAATGGTTCCCGGATATTGGAAGGTTTTGTTCCGGATATTGACGCCACCGTAGTGTCCCGGATATTGGATGCTGGAGGACGTATACTCGGCAAAGCTGTGTGCGAGAACCTGTGTTGCTCTGGCGCAAGTTTCACTGCTGCTACAGGGCCTGTGGTTAATCCACACGATAAAACAAGGATGGCTGGAGGCTCTTCTTCTGGATGTGCTGCTTTGGTAAGGAGATAGCGCAATCACTTTAATTATAACCCCAGGGGCCCATTTTTTCCCGCTATTTTAAAGGTGGATCTTAAAAAGAGAGGAGGGCTTACCAAAGAGATCACGGTATATCAAAAAGCCGAGTGAAATTTGTCTAAGATTTGGGTTGTCCAGCAGATGGGGTCTTCCTGCAGATACTGTCATCACAAATGAAACAAAGGAACCAAACCATAGAGCTCTCCCGCGGGCTTTATTAATTGGTTGTATTGTTTCTTTTGTTGTACATAATCTGTGCCTCGGTACCTACAGAAGAAACGATATGTGTAAAGTTGCCACGGTGCTGGAATTTGACAGAGGTTTAAATCAAATACTCTTCATTAATAGAAAGTGATGAACACACCACTATTTTAAAATCAGTTCAAACGACGTAACTGGGTCTTTTTGTGGACATTCTAAAGGTGGCCGGAGGACAAGTTGACATGGCACTCGGTGGAGACCAAGGAGGCTCCATAAGGATCCCTGCTGCCACGTGTGGTATTGTGGGATTGAAACCTACCTATGGACTGGTGCCATATACGGGCATCATGCCAATGGAATTTACTTTAGATCATACGGGACCCATGGCCAGGACTGTCTACGACACAGCCTTGATGCTAGAGGTAATTACTTAGAGCTTCGTTTGTCTTAGATCGTCAGACGTTCGGAAACATGATTCTTGTTGCAGACGTCGTTTGTCTTAGATCGTCAGACATTTGGAAACATGATTCTTGTTGCAAAAGATAAATGATATCGCTTTTCTTTTAACAATGGACAATCTCGTTCCCAGGGCAGCTAAACAGTCACAACGTCCAAACGTAAAACAGCTTGAAACAACGCCGGTAGAGGACCTTGAAAAGAAAGGGCATTAGCTCATTGTTGTGCATGTTTAAGTGACGTTACTTCTGCGTCCTATGCTCCCCAACAAGGTGTTTAATCTGATGTGATTCATGAATGGAGAAAAATCTTGGTTGAGCACATCCTCGGAGACCCAGGGGCAGATAGTGGGGGCAAGGGAAAGTCTAAACGGGTGAAAAATATGGCTCGAAGAAAAGTGGAGAACTCCCCGCCATCCCCCCCCCCCGTTTAGACTTTCCCTTGCCCCTGAGTCTCCGAGGCTGGATTAAACATATCCTACATGTTGCTAGGATGCAGTTTCAAAACCGAACCTACCATGTATAAAAAAAACAAACAAACAAAAACGAGAAGTTTAAAAACTACTGCAAAGCTGATTCAGAAGAACGTGTATTGTTTTTTTATAACAATATTTTTATCTATATAGCCGTGCGCTTAGTACAGCGGCCTCAGGTATGATCATCACTTTATCAACAAACGGATGCTTGCACTCGAAAAACCAGTTTGACAAGAGAAAACAAGATTGACTAGTCCAGAAGTTCGAGCTGCGGTGACTTCAAAGACGCGGTTCAGGAAGATCCTCCTTATCTCCTTCTCGGTCAAGAAAAGGAGGCTCTGCTCGCAGGGTGACTTGATAAGGTTTTTCTTATTCAAATTGTGCATAAGTAGCACCACTAGAGGCTACATCAGACTCTGAGTCTGCAAGGGCTCGGCTTTGCTTTGTTTTGCTAATGCTACGCCTCAGCTAAAAGAATGTCAATCTCTCTAGGCATTGGCGGGATATGATGACGGACTGGACCCGAGACAGCCACGAGACCTTAAAGTACCAGAGTACACTGCTCTGGTAAGTTCTTTTTAATTTGTAATTATCTACTCCTTTTTCTACTGAACTCAAAATAAAACTACAACTACTCTTACATGAATATAAATCGTAATAATCACTACCGGCGAGGACGCTTTGTATACAGTTCAGTCCGACTCATAAAGCTTACGTGAAATAATGGCTGCGGTCACATCTGGGCTTCTAACTATAGTTAAGACGGATAACTATAGTTAGCTATTTCGGTAATGTGACCGCTTCTCTCTTCGCTCTAACTATAGCTAGAAAATTTACGCCTTGGTGATCCAAAACCATACAGACTAACTATAGTTATACCCAAGCAGGGTTCGTGGGTTAGTCTTAAGTTTACAAACAAACAACCAATCAGAATGTGACACTTCTCCTCGCACGTGCTAGATAAGCATATATAAACATGCAAAATAAAAAACAAGCGTGAGGTGAGGGGGAAACCAAAAACAATAAACAAAAAATTTACATAGGCTAATTAGAACTAACTGTTGTTAACTGCGTGATGTGACTGCAATGTCGACCGAAAGCACTAACCAGTTAGGTATGAGCAAGAGCCATAATGGGAATAACACCACGTAACTTGACACTAACTTAAGTTAAACATTAGTTACGTCGTAGATGTGACCGCAGCAAATAACAACGTTAACTGTAAAACTGAGTTTACCAATCTTCAGTTTAATTGATGTTTAATCTATCTCCTTTTAAGCTCTTTCAAGTTAGAGTATTTTAAATATTAGGACATCTCTATTCAAAACTGGGAGGTAATTCTTTATAAATGGAAAATATAATGGTATAGAAACTATCCTGAAAAGTCGAATTGATGTATTTAACTAGCTGGATAAGCTAAGTGCACTTTCCACTATAAAAGAATCCTTTAACTTCATTCTCTGTGTCCTGGCATAATTTTTGTGTTTCTTTTTTGTGTCATAATATAGCACTAACTTTCTACCCTGTCAATTTGTCTTTGTTAGCTGACAGGAAAAATAGAAAACCTGAAGATAGGAATCTTAAAAGAAGGGTTTGGTTTGGAGATCTCCGAACCTGATGTTGACGAGATGGTGAAGGAAGCCGCCGGACAGCTGAGCAGTAAATGCGGCGCAGTCGTCGAGGAAGTTTCAATCCCAATGCAATCAGATGGTAACTGAAATTTTATTTTATTTTATTTATATATTTTAGTTATTTTTTGCAAAGTACTTGCCCAAAAGCTTGTGGTTTTTCGGCTTGCAAAGATAGCTTGCGTAGCAACATGGGATAATATCAATGGTAGCAAAAAAGAGCTTTAAACGGGTCCAAGTCTCCTCCGTTCACTCGGGTAGCGCGAACTCGCTTGGGAACGAGGCTGTTGAACCTCGGCTTTTAGGCGGTGATCACGGCTAAAACGTATTTCAGGTAAAGGCGAAAACTTAAAATTTCTGTCAGAAACGAATATTCGTCGTGCTTATTAAAGAATCGTTCGTATTGTTTCTCCTTTCTATACAAGGACATGGGATCTTTGAAGCAATTTTTCAGATGGGAGGTGATCGAATGATGCTGAAAGGAGCTGGTTAGTAGCTTCTGTCTTACAAACAGTCAAGCTAAAGTTATTTTAGTTTAGGAAAGAGAAGTTACTTTTAGGTAACTCCTGTTTAACTCTAGTAACTCTGTTTAAAAACGGTGAATTCGCGTTGTTTCAAATTTTATCGCCAGGGGCGGATCTAGGGGGAGGGTGCAGGGGGTGCGCACCCCCCCCCCCCCCGAGTTGACCTGCGGTTTTCTAATACAAATGGAATCCGGCAAAAAAAAACTATGTTGTATTATTGGTGTTGAAGTAGAGCAAGAGACGAGTGCACCCCCTCCTGAAAAACATCCTGGATCCGCCCCTGATCGCTATTACTGATACACCGCGTTAACCTTGGATTTTGAATTTTTCTGGAGTTGAATTCTGAAATAAGCTTACTTGATCAAATCAAATTGTTTTCTTTTGTTCACGTTACCCATAAAACGTGAAATTAGGAAAGTTTGCGACGTAGTCGTGTATTAATGCATGACAGCAAAAAATGTACAAAATGTGCTGCACGTGCAATGTTGTTTTGCATATTAAACCTTGTTGGCCACTAGTTCAGGAGGTTTATTTAGAAGAAAATTAAGAGATGATGATCATTTTCCTTGGCTAAATATCTTTGAGGCTTGTTGGGAATTACTGAAAACACTTTTCGTCAAAAATTCATACCTCTATTCAATTTTCCTTTTGCTTCCATCTAGGTTTTGGTTCTTCTGCGGAAATGTACTACGATACAACTCTTCAAGAGGCTGTTTTCCGTGGTCTGAAATGCCACTCGAATGAATTGTCAAGAACCACCAAATTCCTCAGGCTGATTGCAAATTACTTGCATGAAGATTACAACAGCGTTTTCTACGGAAAGGCGCAGAACCTAGGCCGAGTTCTATGCAAAGCTTACGACGAGGCCTTTCAAAAGTATGACGTGTTAATTCTACCCACCATTCCAAAGAAGGCACCAGTCTTCCCGCAGCAGAATCCTTCCCTGAAAGGTAATGTTGTGACATTCGTTAATATGCTCCTTTACTTTGCCGGACTCAACAGTTTAGAAAGATGAGAGAAGTTGGAGCTCTGTTCATATCCGTACTGTCAATGTCGGTGTGTACAATAGGCCACTTCCAAAAACCCTCACTTTCAAAATGAGACTAGGTGCACAATCTTTCTTGTGAAAATGAGTTTTATTTGCATGAGAATGAAAAATGATTTCCATATCAAAGGCTGAGCACCTACCCTCATTTTGAAACAGAGGCCCGGGGGAACTCGGAAATGACCTATTCGCCACTTTAGAAAAGAGAGGGAACTGGGCCGAGTTAACTCTTGCAAAGTCTTCTGGAACTGTAACTAAGGAAAGGGAAAAAAGGGGGCATGAGGGAGTTTAAGAAGCGACGTTTTAGAGCGACGCACGTCCATCGGAAGTGAGCGTTTTGCACTCTTGAGCAGTGATTTTGAAAAAAATGTAGGCTAATCGTCTCAGTCTATAAGAATAAAGACACTTGGCAATACAAATATGGTGGTGTCAAGTTAATAAAAGAGAAAACGGCTCACTTCCGGTTGACCTGCGTCGCTAAAAAACGTCGCCGATTAAGCTCCCTATTAAATAGGGACTTTAAGATCCAACTACGCGACGGCAACGAGAACGTCGATTAAAGAGTGAATTTGCGTTCTCTCAGTCTTTATAGCGATTATTCCTACCCACTTACTTTGTCAAATGTAGGCGAACCCTCCTGAAGCTGAATTTCAAGGGGTTATATCCAAGCTCAGAAAGAGAAATAAATTTCGTCGTTGCTTGTTTACGTCCTCCGTAAAACGCAAATTAGGCATTTTCACGTCGTAGTTGTGCAAAAACGGGAAAGAAATGTACAAAGAGGTGTGATGCACGTGCAAAGTTGTTGTTTTGCTTAATTAAACCTATTCTTTTTGTGGACGTTTTCGTCGCCGTCGCGTCGTTGAATCTTAAAGTCCCAAATAATAGCTGACCGGCGCGTCCCAAGTAACGATTCCAGTTCCCTTCTCTCTGCTTGAGTGGCGAATGGTCGAAACTTATCACACCTTCGCTAAATTGTTGAAGCAAAGCCAACAGTTTTAACTGCTCAGAATGCTTCTTAAAGCACTCAAGGATGGGTATTTTTGCATACTTCAGAGAATTTTTATTTTTTATAGACGCCACTCGCGATATAGCGAAAAAATTTCCGGTACATGACCAAATACCAGCTTGAGTCATCCAAATAATGTCTCCTGAGTGTTATATGTAATGTTTCGAATACAAAAACTTTGTTTTTGAAACATTTTGCTTTCTTGAAAAACGGTAATTTGCTATCATTTCAATTTTAAATTTTGCGCTTCGAGTAACTTATTGTTTTTTTTTTTTTAATGAGCTGCTGATTGGCCGACGACAAACTCTCTCGGAATGTATTGTTATTTTCATGTAATCCAATTGGTAAACTTTGTCTAAGTGGCCCCGGCTGGTAGTCGCCCAGCTGTCTTCAATTTAGCAAAAGTTAATGTCTTTGCAGAATACGCTGAACGAGCCGTAGAAAATGCCGTGAGTACCTCGTCCTTCAACGTCACAGGTCACCCAGCACTGACAATCAACGCAGGCTTCAGGGATGGCTTGCCAATTGGCATGATGATTGTTGGAAGAAAGTTTGATGAAGCCACTGTTCTTAATGTCGCCTATGCTTATGAGAAGATCAGAGATTCGAAATAGTAACTGCCCAACCTTCATATGAAACTGCTGCAAACTGTTCGAAGTTGTCGAAATATTTTACATAGTGGTTTACTGCCAAATCAGCATTTAGTTATTTTTTTGTAGTTGCTAACAAAAAGGTTTAGAAAAAACACTGCTTAATCCCCCAAAAAATGTTATGAGAACAAAGGTCGGTGTAAGAACCTGTAAAACTCAGGAGTGACGTAAAACAAAGGGAAAAAAAGAAAGTCAACACAATAGAAGTTAGGAAAACAAAAGGTTCGTAAGAAAGGAAAAGTTTACAGGTTCTTACATCAAGGTAAAACCCAAAAAAGGGAATTATCTGCGAGTAAAACAGGTCTTGATTCCAAAACAAATTCTCCCCGCAGTAGTGCGCAGCATTTTGCTTTCTGGTGTTAGGGTTTAAATAGTTAAGCCAACTATATGGTTTGTTTTTTTTTATCGTCTCTCTAAAGATATCAAAATTTAATTTTGATCAATCATAAAACTCACAGCCAATTCGCTTAACCCATCAGGGTTGCAGCAAATAGATGTGTCTAGGTAGCCAGATTCAAGCGCGGGAAAAACTCAGCTAGTGGGCAAGTCATTACTGAATTTGGTTTTACTTTTGATTGGTTAAGAAATCACTTGTGACATTTCAGCCGTGTGACATCACAGGTCATAGGAATGCAAAAGCAAAATATATAATCACCAGATTACATTCAACACTGAAATATATACCAATATAATGCCTTAAAAAAGTGAAGAGCTATAAAAGCAAAAGGAAACGACACTATAATATACAGCTCATTAGTTCACGAGCAGTGCATTAACAGAAAATTCCCGATGCTTAAGAACTGTTTTTCTTTGCGTTTACATTGCCGTCGTAGTTGTTTACCTTATAATAATAATCATCATCATCATCATCATAATCATAATAATAATAATCATAATAACCATAATAATAATAATAATCATAATCATAATCATAATCATAATCATAATAATAATAATAATAATAATAATAGTAATAATGATGATGATGATGATGATGATGATAATGATGATGATGAACTTTATTAAAGTCTCATGTCTTATAGCTCAGGCACAGTGCGTTAGTAATTGGGGAGACTGTAAAGTTCTGATATAGTATCGTACGTCGGCTATGGTCACAATTTATGACCCAATGGTTTCTCAAAACTTTCAATAAAACCCAGTAAATTAATAGACACATTTGAGCAATTATAAAGCACAAAAGTGGTTTAATACCATCTATAAAGCTACAATACATGAAGTCGAAAATCTGTACTGGCTGCCCGAGGTGGTACTCCCTCCCTGTAATGGAATTTACGGGGAGGCTCCGCCCGAAAGGGGTACCTTTTTCAGGCGTAAGGTATATGAAAGGATAGGGACTTCACTGGTTGAAGTATATGAAACGGTAGCGAAATCTTTCATTTCGATCTGTAAAATGACTTAAATAAAAAGGGCTGTCGGGTGTATTTTTTATGGTTGTGAAAAAGTCGGGAAAACGTTCTGGTTTTGTGATTTCTTTTTTTTATTTTAAATACAGCGCCTTTACAGCAGTTAAAGGGGATATAAAGTTCTAAACAAGGTATGTGAAAGGGGTACCATTTGTCAATACAAGGAATATGATATTGGTACCCGTCAATGACGGTGTATAAAAGGATAAGGGGCTGGACCTTGGGACAAAGCCTCCCCGTACAAAACTTTGTTGAGTCCCTCACCCCCCTTCCCCGCCCCCACCCCAACCACCCGGGGTATGCCATTCCCGTGATACATGTACAAAACATTACTCCCGGATGTAAATGTTTCCGTGGGGGTTAGCCACGTTGGTGAGATGGTTTTTATCGCTGTTGGTACCACAAGGATCATGGGTAGGCCAATTAACGGTCTTCGTACTTCCTTCAAAGTAGTAATATTCCTTCTGCGAAGTAGAACTCTGAGACCGATACAAATCCGGACCCAGGCCGGAGCCAGGTGGGTTTCCAGCCGTCACAAACTGAATTTTGTCCGGGACATAGTTCTCACATTTGGACGCAACGTTCGTTATGTTTCGACACTGGATATTGCCACCTTTAAACTCCACAAGACTTCCACCTTGTTCCCTGTAAGGTTAAAATATAAGTAATCAGCGTTATTTGTTTACCCTGTTTTAGTAAAATCGATATTACTATGACAACAATAAACAAAAAACCTTGAAATTGATAAACGCCTTATTTTGCGCGATCTAGACCAGCTGCTGAAAATCCAACACTGGGAACTTAAAGTTTGGTGTTAAGCAAATAACCTCTTTAAGAAGTAAAGAATTCTGTATGTTTGAATTCGACTAAAACGAAAATATATTTCAGACCTTAAATTTTCAATAGCCGTGATGGATTTTTTAATAAAAGCGTTATAAATGGCTCAAATTATTCTTAAGTAGCGTCCGGATGCTGCTTAATATCATATTTCGATGGTAAGAAAATTTTGGCGTATTTTCGTTCATGCGATCTTAAAAACTAACTCGTTTTCTCACCACCTGTATAAGTGCAACTTCATTCAAAATTTGGACTTTTAGCGCTTTTTTATATATCTCTGAAACGACTCGAACGAATTTTTTTAAAATCTCTTCACATAATCTTCATAATGTATATAATAATGTTTCAAACTTTCATTAAGATTGATTTACTACAACACCTTGAAATTTCAAGACAAACCTATCCTAAAAACCGGTCATAAATCGTGCTATATTAAACATTCACTGTTTTGACGCTAATTTTTCCAAATTAATGCGGACAATACATATATCCATGACTGGTACATTTCCGTGTGAGTATTGTCAATGTTTTACATTCAAAAGATGCGATAAATTCAAACTAAAATGTACTAGTCATGGAGGTATGCATGGTGCGCATTATTTTGGGAAAATTAGCATATCGTCAAAACAGTGAATGTTGTAACGTAGATTTTTGACAGGTTCGTAGGATAGGTTTGTCTTGAAATTTTAAGATGTTGCAGTGAATCAGTCCCAATGAAAGTTTCAGACCTTATTATATACATTATGAAGATTATGTGAAGAGATTTTAAAAAAATTCGTTGGAGTCGTTCTAGAGATGTACAAAAAAGCGCTAAAAGTCCAAATTTTGAATGAAGTTGCACTTATACGGGAGGTGAGAAAACGGGTTAGTTTTCAAGATCGCAAGAACGAAAATACACCAAAATTTCCTAGCATTAAAATATGATATTAAGCAGCATTCTGACGCTAAGAATAATTTTATTCATTTATAACGTTTTTATTAAATAGTCTATCACGGCTATTGAAAATTTAAGGTTTGAAATATATTTTCGTTTTAGTCGAATTCAAACATACAGAATTTTTTACTTCTTACAGAGATTGTTTGCTGAACACCAGACTTTAAGTTTCTAGGGTTGGATTTTCAGTAGCTGGTCTAGGTCACACAAAATTCGGCTTTTATCAGTTTCAAGGTTTTTTGTTTATTGTTGTCATAGTAATATCGATTTTACTTAAAACTACATTTTCACAAATTTCAATCCATAGCCAATTTTTTGTGACAATTTTGTAGAGATCGGACAAGGGAAAACCACTTTTAAGACGATTGAAAAATATCGGTATGGCCTCTGAAAAACTGTATCGAAACACCTTAAAGGATAATGAAAAAGACGACTTTGTCTTCAAAAACGACACTGTTCTCTCACCTTCAAGAGACAATGCAGAGACAATAGTCTCCGAAGGAACTTTTTAAAGAAAACCTGCCGGGACGAAAAAATGGATTTGCACAAATTTGCTCCTTGCACATGTCGCAAATATATAAATACTGAAATATATGGCAAACATGGTAAATGCCACATTTGCCTAGTTATTTACGCCCTATATTTACTCCTCAGTATTTGCAACATATTTGCAAGGAGCAAATTTGTGCAAATCCATTTTTTTCGTCCAGTGCTGAAGAATAGTACATACACTAGTCCAAGCTCATAAACCAGAGCCTTTTATTTTGTTAACCTACTCTACTGCGTCACCTTCACAGCATCAAGCTCTCAAGGGATTGGCCGGTAAAAAATTTATTTTAATGCATAAGCTTTCATTTGAGGTAATCATTTTAAATTTTTGTTTTCCAAAGTGACTCAATGCTTTCTTAAAATTAGTGCTGCAAACAATTTACTGATTGTACAACGTAAAAAAAAAAAAATAAACCAGTTAAACAAACGAACAATAGATAATAAGATTATTTCGCAGAACAAACGCAAATTTTCCATTCCAAAGACTATACGGGGAATCGGCGTAAAGATTTCTTTGAATATTATCGACCAATCATAACTAACACTTGTCCTTCCCAGAAATCACTGCACACAAAGGTTGTACGGCATTCTCCCTACAGTTTCTGAAGTGGAGAATTCTTACTTGCAAGAGATCCAATGGTTAATGTTAGACTTGATCATGAACTCGCGACCCAGGTTTTTCCAGTAGCTGAAGTTCATGGCATTGTAGTCTGTTTCGCTCACTGGAGGGGTGGTAGAGATGATTACGTTTCCGTAAATCGGGTTGATTGGCCAGTTTGGGCGTGGCGTGACCGCGTTGGAGCCGGACATGAAAGACCTGAGGAATAACAGTTATCAACATCGTCAACATAAACCTTAACATATGTGTTACTGACCAAACGTCAAATTAAAACGGCTGGACTCACAGCCTGGGACGTTGGGGAGGGAGGGCATTGAAGAAAAGTCTCCCAAGTAGAGGGGGCGAAAACAGAGTGGACTGGGGGAGAAAAAAAGCCGGTGGAGCTTGGATTCAGATTCTGGTATCATGAACTGATTGGTCAGATCGCTGAATGTTGACAAGGGAGCGATGAATATACCCACGTGAGCCGAATGTTATTGAAGCAGATGCATTAAAGCGCAAAAGAAAACATAATTTGTGAGGTCTAATTACCTTATTGAAATGTTATTCACATATGTGTTCCTGGTTACATAACTGTTGAGGCCAAGTACCCCCGGCTACCCCAATACCCAATCTGAACGCGGCATTCGCTTTATCCTACCCTTTATCATGTTTTAACTGATCCTTTTTAAATTTTGCTTGAGCAAAAATAATTTAGCGTAAAAACACGATAGATAAAACATTCAACAGAGCCAGTGGTTCTCTGCATTCAAAAAAATTCGAATCAAAGTGTCTTACTTAAAGTTTGCGAAGGTGTAGCTGTACACTAGTGTCCAGCCGCCACCGTCTGTTTCCTGATCGCAGTAAACCTGGACCGGGTTATCACCATCGGGTTGAATCCAGTATACACCAGACGGGGCGTCTTGACGTTTCTCTTGAGTGTCCTTACATGATTTGGCAGCGTATTTCTTGGACAGTCCTACAATTTAGCATACAATTCGGGAGATAAGCCTTAAGCATATGATCAAAGGTGTAAAGTCTAGAATTGAGCTCTGCGTCGGTAGGTTTCTTACTTCCATTTGCAATAGAGGGATACTTTGTAAAATACATTTCTACCTTTCTCATTGGCTTACTAAATCACGCTTATTAGGCGCTTTACCTCACGGGAATGAGTGTGAATTTCTTCGGATCGTTTCGAGGGACAGCAAAAAAGTCAACACTACATGATGTATTTAATAAGTGCTGTGTTCGAAAATGCACAAAAATTATTTTTATTTATTTTTTATTTTTCTATGTCTCACCAAACAGCAGTTCCTTTTCGTCGCACTTTTCAGGTTCCTTTTGACCTTAAACAAAAAGAAAGTTATTATAATTAACTACATTTTGAATAGACTTATTAAGCTCCGCAAGCAAAATACTGCAATTTTGATCGTACTACGTGAAAATTAACTTTGCAAGACATCAACACGACACCAAAAGAACCCAAAACACAGGGGCACCGAACGGGAAATTTTGAGAAAAAGACCTAAACACAACAATAAAGCATGAACAAAGCTTTCTGAAATCATTGCAAGCATTTTGGGAGATTGCTGGGAAAATGATTTATCTGTTCCTCACTCCCAGCTAGACTGGTGGAAGAGTTCCCAGCCAGCAAGGTGCGCCTACAACCTGCAACCTGACTTACTGGGACGTTTTCCCGGCAATCGTATGTCTAGACATTACTGGCCAGTTTCGGTATGGTCATAGGGAAAAATTCAGCCCGTCAGTGACAAATAGCACATACCAGCTATTCGAGACACCAAAGAACCAAATCCCCTCAGACACCCTGAATTGTCTATTTCCCAGTAACACTTTCACTTTCCTTCCAAGGACATATTATTTTTTCCAAATATCCCAGCCAGCAAAAAATTGCCTGAAGAACAGATATTAAGAGGAACAGGTCCATTGGGTGCCCCTGAAAACAGAGCGGGACTGTAGCAATAGACAGCTGTTTCGGTGTCGTGTTGATGTCTTACAAAGTTCATTTTCACGTGGTACGATCAGCATTGCAGTATTCTGCTTGCAGAATTTGATATGTCTACTTGTTATTTTTGCTGATCAGGTCATTATAGATCCTACTTTCTGCGACATATTCGTTTGTGGTCCTTTGATTTGAATAAGTTAATTCAGAAATTTCCCGGCATCTTACCTTTGTTCCCACAATACCTTGCTCTTCTGAAGGGAACTTTCGGCAACTTGTAAATAAAGAAGTCTTTGCATTTCAGTATCTCTATTTCCTGCCTCCTCACGCAACAATTCCGTTCATCTGAGAAGCACACGGTTCTCTTCACGCTTTCTCCAACTTTCAAATCAGCCGGATGATCACCGTCAAGATAACCGGGAAACTTAGCACCGCAAGAAGGAAGAGTTATGCAGTCCGTTCCATTTGAATCACTAAAGGAAAAGGTCCAATTTCCATTTAAAGAGTTAAACTATTAGAATTGCGTTAAATAGAGAGGAGAAGTCGTTACTTCAAGCTTCCATGGTAGCAAATTTCTGGATAAGAAACAAACCGCAAACATAAAGTGACTGATTCGCAGTGTTTCAAACTTCACCGACCTTATTAGTTTCATTTAATTTGTCAGATGTTACGGAAATTTTCTGGGGTTGAATCCGAAAGGACCATATCTAAGTTTAGAAAAAGAAATTTAAAAAAAGAAAAATTGTTGTGTTCTCACCTACCTCCACAAAGAGGACGCGTGAAATTAAGAATATTCATGTCGCAGGTGTGCAACGAAGGCTAACAAAAGGTGTGATGTACATGCAAAGTTGTTATTTTGCCAATCTAAACCTATTTCTTTTTTGCCGTTCTTGTTGTCGTTGCCGTCGCCGTTCCTTAAGGTCCTTATAGAACTCTTTAGCTTGTATGTTTTTTTTTCCTAATGAAGGTCGCAGGGGAACATGACCCTTTGTCTTTCCATAAAATATGCGCAGATATGCACGTGAATACAGCTCTCTAGAGTGTTATCTCATGACCTGAATTGGGAAAACAAAACGTACAAGCTAAAGAGGTCTATTGTTGTGTTCCAGAAATTTTGCTACCATGGTAACGTGACGTCATACTTCTCTTCTCTATTGTGTTAAATCAAACCCAGTGTATTATGCCAAATTCTCAGAAGCTCATTGGCTGTTTGGAGTCAGTTAATTGCCAATAATGCCCAATTCTTTGTTTATTAACAGATCGCACACGAAAACTAGTTGGTTTGAGAGGGAATTTTTCCAGAGGTTCGCTCAATTTTCAAAATCTCCCTGTCCCTTCATCCGACCCTTGATCCGCAAATCAAGAGGAGTTATGCCGTAAGTCAGGACTTTTTTCAGTACTGACTTTGAAATAGCGCAAGTAAGCTGTAAAATTCTTTGTGGCCTTCATTGGTTTGTTGCCTGAAGAACCGGTCAGTCGCTTATTATTATTAAAGCCAATCAGCCCAGGCAAACTGTTCTTTTTTTAAATATCCTTTTTAATTATTTGCTTTCTTTTATACTATCGTTTTTATTATGTTAATTAAGTTTTATTTTTTGCCTTCGACTTTATCAGGTGCATACACAGCGTACAGGTGGCTACGCCCTCGTAGTTTCAGTTCTGAATTACAATATACAGGGAAAACGAGTACCTACTGTGGGTCGCTATGAACGAGACTTCATATAACTAACCGAGCAAGTACTCACGCAGTAGCCATCTTGTCTCCAGCCTCACCAGTAAATCGGTACCAGGTCCTTTTCCACTTTATTAGTTCGTCCGATTTGTTTGTCAGAGTCTGGAAGCCAGCGGCTCGATCTTTGCTACTAAGAACTTTAATATCTTCAGCGCACGGATCACATTCATACCCACCTGGAAGATTTCCATTGCAAAATTCATGATTTAATAACCAATTTTGCTGGATTAATTCGCAAAATCGCTTGCTCTAATCTTGGAAGTCCCCATAAATTAAGGTGAATCGTACTAGTTTTCTAGCGGACGGAATCAATCGCGCGCGCGCATCCCACTCGACTTTATACGCGTGAGATAAACAACAGTTTACTTTTAGGTAAGGTTACTTTTGTTTGGCCTGTTCTAAATCGAATTCGCGTTTTTTGACTCTATATACACTGTAAAATGCTTATTAAACTTCATATTTTCAAGAAAACAATACTTCCTACGCTTTATGAGTAGGTTTTAAAGGGAATAATTGCTTGTGGACTGCGGTCGATCTTGACAGATATCGGAAGAGCAAAGACTCAAAGCACAACTACAAAAAACAATAAACTACAATACTAAAATGATTAACTACACATTATCCTCTATGGTTTTGTTTTATGCCAGTTCGCTTTGTCTCTTGATGTTGAAAAGTGAGTCCAGAAGGCGGCATTTTAAGTCAGCCAAACGTTTTACTTAACGGGAAAGACAATACACGCAACGCGTAAATTGGACGCGCACGTAATTGTTTCTCCTCTGCAAAGACTGTAAGCAAAATCAGTAGATGCCCGCAATAGAATAAGCAACAGCGGTAGTCTGAACAGCGCATGAGTAACCCTTGTCCTTATAGAGTTCAGATTTTACAAGAACGAAAAGACACGTGGTGTGAAATTTCGAAGCATTGTACCAGAAAACAACCCTGATGACCCCTGTTTTTATTGCTTTAAAGTTTTGAAAGAGTTGTAAGGAAACGTCAGAGAAAAAAATGAAAAACCGGGTAGTGGACACCGGTTTAATCAGTATCTAGTTATCAGTGCCGGAAGCTAAAAATGTAGGTCTAAATAATCCTTAAGATACGTTGCCATGGTAACTTCTAATGCCCCCAAAACAGTTGTTTTAACCCAAGCATTAATTGAATAATCAAACTCTACAAAAGTGCTGGTTTGGCTTTGGCTTGCTTCTTTGCCCAATTCTTAAAACCGTCAAAAGAGAGGAAAACTGGTACAAGCCACCTTAATTTGGGGGAAGAAAAGTGACTTGTATCATTAGTGCACCCACAAAATTCTTTTTTGTAAACTCCGCTCCTTTTTGTTGTTTTGAGTTTTATAATAGAAATTGTATGCTACTAGAATGTTAAGCGGGAGATTCGCCCTCCAACACAGGGAAGGGAAGACTGACTCACGGCAAGGGTTTTAAGAACTCGGGTCAATTTAATAAAACTTTTACATGTGTTAGCGCCCATTATTTTTAAATCTAAAAACAATAGCTGCACTTGTAAATTATAGCGAAGCTCCACGCGCGCGCGTAGCCCCCTACCTAAGAAAACTGGTAATTCATCCATCCGAGAAATTTGGTAATCGCGTGACCGTACGCCCGTACGTCCGTACAGACTCTGAAGGAAAGTGAAGGGAGTCAGGCGTCAGCCCGTCGGGGAGGGTGGGGGGGGGGGGGGGGGAGGAGTATGTTATAGCTGAAGTACCCGCGCTCCCTGTTTATGTTCGTATCGTGGTGGCCGCCATCTTTGATTTTATCATAACCGCCTTTGACTCATGCCGGGGGAATCCAACATGGCGGTCATCAAGCAGAAACATTCGCGTACCCGAAAAAAACGCCTCCAATAAAGACTAGAGATCGATTGAACCAGGAAATATTCTTGATTACCTCTCCTCCATACCTTTAAAGGTAAAAGGTGAAGCAACCATATTTTACGTTGATCGTCGTGACAGTAATAACTGATAAACTTGACTTCGACGGTGCGCTCATTTTACCTCTTATCTTCATTAAGTTGAAACAAGGATATGGTGTCGCCGCGGATCGAACTCGAGACCTCGCGCACTGAAGGCCCGCACTCTAACCAACTGTGCCAACCTTGCTCTTTCCGAAGTAGTGATAACCAATAAAAATATACTTACAAGCGCTTTTCATCTCATGAAAAGAAAGCATCAGCAAAAGTAACACATTTACGGAACGCATTTTGACCTAAAATTAAAACACAAAATATTGTGTGTCAAAGCATGATGATGATGGTGATGATGATGATGATGATGATGATGATGATGGTTGTGGTGTTGGTGTTGCACTTAGTCTGAAGGCCCACAAGAAATTTTCGAGAAAAATTTGGCAAAAATTTCCTATTTTTGACCAGAATCTCCCAATAACACTAGCTTTCAAAGACAGACTCTAGAAGTCAAAGAAATTCGGTAATCAGCAAGTAATGCTGAGCCATGAACCACAAGGCGTTGACAAGGGCCGGACAAAAATACTTTTTTTTGCACACCACAGGACGCTGGCGTTGTTAAGGACGCTAGGGTTTTAGTGACAAGCAATAAACATCCTACTGCGAAAAGCAATTAGTTTCTTTACCGTTTGATCCAATCATCAGTGGTCAGTTATTCGATAAAGCGTCACATTTTTTAACAAGATTAAGGCGGCATCTGGCGATAGGGTAATTGAGAAGAGATTACAATTTAACATAAGCCAGAGATTTGCGTTCGGAAGAAGGCTTTTCTTTTTCTTTTTGATATTTATTTAAAACAATACTGTTGCGATCCGTTCACGGAGAATCTCTGCTAATGCGGTTACATTTCGAAAACAATATTTTCGTGGTATCGCGTTCTCCTTGCGCGCGTCCTTTTGCTTTTAATCACCTGGAAACTTCGGTTTTACGTGGTAGTTGCAAAGAAACGTTTCGGCGCGGCCCGCACAATGTAAATAAATTTAAGTAAAGTGGCCGAGTGTTCTGAAGTTACTCTCCTTGAAAAGATATTTGTAATTTTTAAAATAAAATCGATGATGTATTTACGGAGGTCCCAGTTATCGCGAATTATCGTTTGGGGACAAGAGCATATTTTGATTGTGTTAATTGCTCCTGTCGGAATAAAATATCATATGAATTAGCGAGATGACGTGCGAGTAATAAGCTCCAGGGGTTTCTCCTGGTTTCCGACCTTCGGTCCTGCACTATGTTGTCAACACTTCCTTTGTTTTATATTGCGCAATCGGTCAATTCAGATGACCGTCGTGCACGTATCTAAGGCTTGTTGGTCATCATGGCCCTAGGCAGCGTAGACAGGGATTTAGCGCTTCTATACCCCAGGGGGGCACTCGGGATTTCAAGTGACGGGGATGATCGAGTGGAGCCAAAATTCAAGACTCAAAAAAATCCCTAGGGCTTCCAGCAAAACCCCAAAAAATCCCTGGACCAAAAATTAACCCCCAAAAAATCCCATGCCGGGCACACGAGACAATGCAGACTATTGTATAACACGTGCGATGTAAAGCGACACCATAGTTAACTATTAAACAACAGCAAAACACGTTTGTTTGTACTTTATTCGCAGAACTACGCAGCCAGGGCACTACCGATTCTTTTTAATACCCCCCAAAAAATCCCTACTCAAATCAAGCTACCCAAGCTAAATTTTCGTACCCAAAAAAATCCTTCGATCATCCCTGTCACTTGAAATCCCGAGTACCCCCCCCTCGGTTCTATACCCATTTTAATAGCATCATGTTATCAAATAATAGGGACCTTCAATCCGACAACGGCGACGGCGACGTGGGACTTTTTTACTTCCGGTTACGTACTGCGCATGAGTAGATTTCTGAGACGGCGGTGTCCCTTCACGCGCGGACGCCTAGAAGCCTTGTTTGACGTTGTGCGAAAACGTGGAAATTAAAACCCAACTATGGCAAAGGAATCAAGGTAAAAACGAGACTTTGCGACTAAATTTAAAGAATACTAGTTTGTATGAAATGTCCGAAACGAAAAGAGCGTGGAGTCTTTTGTACACGACCACAAACTGAATGGAGATAGATTTGACTTATTTTGCTTTGTATTTGTTTGTGATTGTACTTCACTCGCTATCACTGAGCTTTCTTATCACTTACTTTCCAACTTTTTTCTCGATCAAACAAAGAGAACAATTAAGCTTAATTTTATTTTGGGTTTACTAGGAAATAGTAGAGAGATTTTGTCGGCAGCGGTACTAGATTCGACCGATGCAAAGTGTATAAATACTTTCATTGAGCTAATTTTCATTTATAATCGTAGATTAACCTTATTTTACAAGGAACTCACTGGCTGGGTTGAACAGTTATATCGACGAATTCCGACTACCGCAAATATTGCTATATTTATAACTGAATCAAAAACAAATACAAAACAGAGACGTTCACATAATTTCCACTGTTTCCTAATTAAATAAGAATTATTTTACAAAATCCAAACTTTATTGATTGCCCAATATTTTGCTCCAAATGCTACACATTTTTTAGTAATTCATGACTGTTTTCATTTGAAAGCGTCCTTCCAACCTTAATTGTATGTTTCCCTCATTCGGAAGGCAAAGGATAACCATCATGTATTCTCATGGTCATTTCTTTATCTGTCAACAAGTTCAGCTAATTTATTGGAGGACTAAAGAAAACAAAGATATTGTCTAATATTATGATGATCTAGTTAATACCACCCAAAGCAAGTTATGTTATTTGTTTTAAAAATTTTGATCATGATTAGGACCAAGTGCTAGTAAATCTCAGATACAATGATAATTTTATTGTTAGCAAATTTTGCTGATATACTGATAGTTCTTCCTCATGAAGTAATTTTTGTTGCACTGCACTTTCAGTCAATCAATGAAATGGACTGAAGAACACGAATTGCTTATGTTGAGGGAATTGATGCTTTTGCAGCCATGGCTGCACAAGAAAGGAACTAGTGAGAGAGGAGATGATTGGGAAAAGCTGGAAGTATCCTTAAATGCTATTCCTTATCCCCAATTCCGTGTTACTCAACGGTCTGTTCGTGACCACTATTCAACAATGGAAAAGAGAAGAAGGAAAAAAGTCAGGGAAGAAGACAGAGCCTCAGGTATTGCCCCTGAAGAGGACAAGGAACTAGATCAACTGTTAGATGAAACCATTGAACTCTTTGATGAGTCTGACAAAATCACAGATCAAACAAAACAAAAGCAAGAAGAAGAAGCAAAGAAAGCAGAGGAAATGCGGAAGAGATCATTGGAAACTTTTAAAGATAGCGCCAAAAGGAATGCCGATGAACAGCAAGGAGCAAGACCGAAAAAGGGTAGAGCTAGTGGTGCAAGCACTCTGGCTTACCTGAAGAATAGGGCAGAAGTAGAAGCTACTTTAAAACGTGATGAATTGGAGATAAAAAGGCAAGAGTTAGCACTGCAAGCAAAGGAGCAGGAAGGAAGACAACAGCAGTTTGATATGATGAACAAGCAAACTAGAGATATTCAGCAGCTTCAGCAGCAGCAAATGCAGCAGTTTATGCAAATGAATGCAAACATGATGCAACAGCACCAACAACAAACCCTTGCACTTATGGAACTAATGAAAAAGTTTGCTGGGAAGTGATGCTGGTCAATCTCTGCAAGAGGTCATTTAAATGCACAAAGAGTTCACATTTTTATTAACTTGAACATTTTCAAGGAAGTTAAAAATTAAATATTTATAATAATAATTACTTGTTTACATATATAGTTGTAAAGGAAATGTTGCTTAATTTTGCCAACCTTTGAAAGTCGCCGAATTGATGTTATGCCAGTATCAAAACTGGGGCTGAGCCTTTATCAAGGCAATAGGGCTTATCCAACTATAGAATTGCATTACTCTCTGTAATCATGCTCACCATTTTTTGTTCTCATTTAATAGTTTGTTTTGGTGGCATTTATTTCACTTTAATTCCAATATGTTAGCCTTTCTCGATTGTATAATTTTTTTTTATTAAAAAGCAGTTCAATTTTCGAAAGGAAAAGTGTTATGTAACTTTTGTAAAACCTGTTTGGCAGACTTAGTGAAAATAATCCCCAATTTCTGGGGGAGAAACATCAAAGTAGTCTGATGTGGTGGATCCGTAACAACAAACACGAGCATTGTGAAGAAGGGCACATGTCACATACATTTTGCCAACAGCACTTAAACTTATTTTCAAGTTTTTTTTGAAGTCCAGAAATTTAAAATAATTTATTATATCACCAAAAATCCATTCAACAGAAACTCTGACTTCACTCATAGATTCATTCCATGCAGACTGTATGGGAGTTAGTCCAGCTCCTCGAAAAGGTCCTTGCAGATGTAGTCGAAGAGGATATGCCGGATCTCCATAAATACATAGGGGGTTCCCATTTGTGTCCACTGAAAATCGTTGCAATTGGTTTAACACTCCAGATCTAGCTAACATCCCACTGTCATGTCTCTTTCCCTCGACAGGCCCAAACAGGTTGGCAACAAGGCCACTGGGTGCTGCGATAGATTGAAACTTTATAGCATGGACTTTTTTGTGACCATTGTATAAGCACTTTTGGTTTTGTCCTGGTCGGCATATGGGCCTCACAGTACCGTCAACAAACCTCCAATAGTTGTCAAGAGCAGCTCCCCTGTTGTGAACTGCAACGGCAAACTCCTCTAAATGATCTGGTCTTAACCAATCCTGGTTCAAATCAGTGAGAAGGCGGTTCCATGTTTGATATATCTTGTTCATAACAGCATTTGAGATCATACACAATTGTGGTTCTGGCCTTCCAAATCTGGGTATCATGTCTACGTATCTACAGGGATAGGCAAATCTTTTAAGAAAAATGCACAATGCCTCAACCATGTCGACATTTACACCATTGTAGCAAACGATCCGATCCGGTAAAGTAAACACCTCTGCCAAGTTGTAAATGTCATTCTTGTAAAATCTAAACTCAGTTTTACATTCATCATCGGTCATCTTGTCGAGATCGAAGCACTCGTAGTTAGTGTACGGTAAATCCTGATTTTTAGGCTTGTGTAAATCGTAGAGTAGCACGAATTCTTCAGCGTTAATCAAACGGGAAGCATTAGCCAGGAGAATAGTGTCACGGAACTTTGGCATGGCTTTCTAAAAAACTTTCGTTGACTTAAACACGATAAACATCAATGACCGTCGTCAACGTTCTCGCTCGCAAAATTCGTAATCTCAATTTTGGCGGGAACGCCAACACGACGTGGCCCCGCTCGACCCAGACTTCTCACGTTGCCGTTGCCGTCGCCGTTGTCGGATCGTAAGGTCCCTAATTGCGTTTGGCCGCCATAAAGTTAATTGACACAAAGCCCAAATATGCAAACAAATCCCACGCTAATTTTTGAGTATTCCCTTGCATTCCTGGTTCGCTTTGAAGCGTTCTTTTAAAAGTGAATTTCCACGTTTGAAAGCAGATATGCAAATAAATCCCACGCAAATATGCAAACAAATCCCGCTTTGAAGCATTTTTTTAAAAGTGAATTTCCACGTTTGAAAGCAGATATGCAAATAAATCCCACGCAAATATGCAAACCAATCCCACGCTAAGTTTTGAGTATACCCCTGCATTTCTGGTTCGCTTTGAAGCGTTCTTTAAAAGTGAATTTCCACGTTTGAAAGCAGAAAGAGTGAATAAGGAATGAGACAGAACACCAGGGGTCCGTATTTCGAAAGTCATTTTTAAAATTAAAATCTTAGAAAGCGAAGGTACTAACCCCCATAACTAGCCCATTTTGTTTTGTTAACTGATGCTATTATTGCAATTGCGAGAAAAACGACCCGTAGGATTAGCGTTCACGGGCACATTTTGAACGTAATGAAGAGTAAAACCAGGTACAACCAGAGACAGACCACCCTCTGTTAGTGGGACCGTTGTTGATTGAAATCTGAGCATCGATCTTTTCTTCTTTTGAAGAAATACAGATAACATTTTCTTCAAACTTTTATTGAAACATTTGCGTTAAAATCTGCAGTTTGGAACAAATGATAGCCACCGTAAAAAAACGCGACATAGGCCTAGTATGGGAGTTGCTCGCTATGGGCTCCTGGTATCCGATCGAATTATCATGAACCTTGACGGTACACAGAACAACGGCAGTGCTTTTTTGGCTTTCTTTGGTGAAATTTTGAGTTTTCGTTAAAAGATTTCGCATTCTAAGATGTTTTTACTGAAAGTTCAGTAAAGTAAATTTTCACACTACCCAAGTACCGTACCCACCTTCTTACAGCTTCGAGAATCGGTTAAGACAGCTCAGATTAGGTTGCTTGCAGTCCGCCTTTTCTCTTAAAATCCGTCTAGTACTTGGATTGAGATTGAGACGTGACGAGAAAAGACGGACTGCTGACTCTTTTGTAGTAAACAAACCCTCCGTCAGCCCAGAAATGGAGTAACCGATTGGTCAATTGCATAGCTGTTGACAGATCATTGACTGGTCTGTGGTGACTTTGTAAACAATAAAAATAGTCACACGTCACAACCGACGGCAAACAATAGCGAACCAAGCAGAATCTCAGCAATATAAAAGTTTTAGGATATCTTACAGAAGGAAGCTACAGTAAATTTCCTCAAGGGAAACGAATTCAAGCCAATCTTACCGGATTTAAAGAAAGTGCAATTTTTTCAGTTGTTTATGTTCTATTTATAAATCGTTTCAAGTTACTGGGGTTTAATTGATTAATTAAATTACCTTGACAGCTTCGTTGTCCCCAGACAGAACAAAAGAGTCAGCAGTCTCTTTTTTTTCTTCTCGGGCTTACGCCCTCGTTTCTCGCGGCAAGCGGCTTCGCCGCTCGCGTGCTTATATTGCTGGTTTTCAGTGTCACGCCATCCAAAACCATTCGACAGATAAAGTCCAGAATCTGGGAAATGAAAGGAGGTAAATATACAAAGACCCTCGCCAAGATTTGGGTCGAAAGAATAATTCGTATACGAGATATCCGAGGAAATGTTTTACCCAAATTTATAGAGCTTTGTATGGAGACGCCATGATATAGCTCATCCGGATGAGCTCCAACATGGCGGACGGAAACCAACAGAAACATCTGTTTCCCAGTTTTGCTACAAAAGCGTGAATTTACTCCCAGGGGAATTCATAAACATTAAAGTAATACTTTTTCTAACACTTGAACTGATTAAATAGCAAAATTCTTCGAAAAAAGTCACTTTTTAAACCTAAATGACAGCTCTCTCGGCCGTCATGAAAATGCTAGGGAACTTATTTCGGGGCGACGGCGACCGGACTGCAGGCCTGGAACAGAGGCAGCCGTCGCTTTCCTCCAAAATTCGAACATTAAGATGGCAGTGAACTCAGGAGGACGGCGTCTTGGAAGACTACCGAAGAGGAAAATATGGGTTCACATAAAGAATTAAGAGAATTAATGCTTATTTGCTTGCATGCAACAACAATAACAACAACAAGAAATTTATTTCAGTATTTTCACGTTAGGACGTGGTATTACCTACTATTCTAAACAATTTTCAATACGTTTCACTTATACGATACTCTAACGAAAAAAGTGAGCTAAAAACACACAATTAAAATAGCGGAGTTCTTGTTTTTTGTCTGTATACTTTCATTTGGCTCGTGGAACAATTTTGTCCATGTAAAGCTCACTTACGGTTTGCTGTTTGCCATACTGGATCAGATTGGATCTTGACTCTGTGACATGAAACATAGAAACATTATAAAGATATAAGTTTAGATAACAGAGCTTGGAAATCGAGCTTGAAATGTGATTCAAAGAAAACAAGGACAATTAAAAACGATAACCTGCAAAATTCTGGTTGCTAAACGCAACAAACCTGATTGAAATGAAAGTTAAATACTCACGTTCTCGCCACAACGCCAAACAGACTAGTTTCACGTCGCCGACGGAAGCACGACGGCAATGTCGTAAGCAAGAGCAGGCGCAATATTGCACAAATCATGACGTCACGTCCGGTTGAAGTTGCCGTCGCCCCGAAAACAGGGAACTTAAGATTGAGACGTTTTCGGGGCGACGGCAACTTCAACCGGACGTGATGTCATGATTTGTGCAGAATTGCGCATGCTCTTGTTCACCACTAGCATTATTTTTGTGTTTCTTTTTTGTGTCATAATATAGCACCAACTTTCTACCCTGTCAATTTGTCTTTGTTAGCTGACAGAAAAGAAAGAAAACCTGAAGATAGGAATCTTAAAAGAAGGGTTTGGTTTGGAAATCTCCGAACCGGATGTTGACAAGATGGTGAAGGAAGCCGCTGGACAGCTGAGCAGTAAATGCGGCGTAGTCGTCGAGGAAGTTTCAATCCCAATGCATTCAGATGGTAACTGAAATTTTATTTATTTGCAAAGTACTTGCTAAAATTCTTCTGTTTTTTTTTTTTTTGCAAAGATCGGTTGCGTAGCAAAAAAGTTAAAAACCGGGTCCAAGTCTCCTCCGCTCACTGGGGTAGTGCGAATTCGCGTGGGAACGAGGCTGTTGAACATCAGCTTTCAGGCGGTGATCATGGCTAAGACGTTTTTCAAGTAAAAGCAAAAACTTAAAATCTCTGTCAGAAATTAATATTCGTCTTGCTTATTATAGAATCGTATTATTTCTCCTTTCTATACAAGGATTTGGGATCTTTGATTAAGCAATTTTTCAGATGGGAGGTGATCGAATGGTGCTTGAAGGAGCTGGTAAGTAGCTGTTGTCTTAGAAACAGTCAAGCTAAAGTTATGTTAGTTTAGGAAGCATTGTCAATGTTTTACATTCAAAATATGCAATAAAAGTCATACTTAAATGTACTAGCCATGAAGATATGTATGGTGATCATTAATTTGAATGTTGTAAAGCGGATTTTTGGTCGGTCCCTAGGCCAGGTTCGTCTTAAAATTTCAAGGTGTTGCATTGAATCAATCTCAATAAAAGTTGCGGACATTAATATATACATCATGGAGATTGTGTGATGAGGTTTAAAAAGAATTTTGTCGAGCCGTTTTTGAGATATACAGGCAAGCGCTAAAAGTTCAACCGCGTGCAACAAAGGAAATAGGAGACGTCTGCACGAAGGTAACACGTGCAATGTTGTTGTTTTGCATATTAAACCTTGTTGGCCACTAATTCAAGAGGTTTATTTACTAGAAAATTAAGAGATGATGATAATTTTCCCTGGCTAAATGTCTTTGAGGCTTGTTGGGAATTACTGAAAACACTTTTCGTCAAAAATTCATACCTCTACTCAACTTTCCCTTTGCTTCCATCCAGGTTTTGGTTCTTCAGCGGAAATGCACTACGATACAACTCTTCAAGAGGCTGTTTTCCGTGGTCTGAAATGCCACTCGAATTAATTGTCAAAAACTGCTAAATTCGTCAGGCTGATTGCAAATTACTTGCATGAAGATTACAACAGTGTTTTCTACGGAAAGGCGCAGAACCTGGGCCAAGTTCTATGCAAAGCTTACGACGAGGCCTTTGAAAAGTATGACGTGTTAATTCTACCCACTATTCCAAAGAAGGCACCAGTCTTCCCCCAGCAGAATCCTTCCCTGAAAGGTAATGTTGTGACATTCGTTAATATGCTCTTTACTTTGCCGGACTCAACAGTTTAGAAAGATGAGAGAAGTTGGAGCTCTGTTCATATCCGTACTGTCAATGTCGGTGTGTACAATTCGCCACTTTAGAAACGAGAGGGAACTAGGCCGAGTTAACTCTCGCAAAGACTTCTGGAACTGTAACTAAGGAAAAGGAAAAAAATGGGGCATTAGGGAGTTTAAGGAGCGACGTTTTAGAGCGAAGCACGTCCATCGGAAGTGGACGTTTTGCACTCTTAAGCCGTGATTTAAAAAAAAATGTGGGCAAATCGTCTCAGTGTATAAGAATTAAGACACTTGGCAATACAAATATGGTGGCGTCAAGGTAATAAAAGACAAAAAGGCTCACTTCCGGTTGACGTGCGTCGCTCCACAACGTCGCCGATTTAGCCCCCTATTAAATAGGGACTTCAAGATCCAAATACGCGACGGCAACGAGAACGTCGATTAAAAAGTGAATTTGCGTTCTTTCAGTCTTTATAGCTATTATTCCTACCCACTTACTTTGTCAAATGTAGGCGAACCCTCCTGAAGCTGAATTTCAAGGGATTGTATCCAAGCTCAGAAAGAGAAATAAAATTTCGTCGTTGCTTGTTTACGTCCTCCATAAAACGCGAAATAAGGCATTTTCACGTCGTAGTCGTGCAAAAACGGGAAAGAAATGTACAAAGAAGTGTGATGCACGTGCAAAGTTGTTGTTTTGCTTAATTAAACCTATTCTTTTTTGTGGACGTTCTCGTTGCTGTCGCGCCGTCGAATCTTAAAGTCCCTAAAAATAGCTTACCCGGGCGTGTCTAGTAATAATTCCAGTTCCCTTCTCTCTGCTTGAGTGGCGAATGGTCGAAAATTATCACATCTTCGCTAAATTGTTGAAGCAAAGCCAACACTTTTAACTGCTCAGAATGCTTCTTAAAGCACTCAAGAATGGGTATTTTTGCCTACTTCAGAGAATTTTTATTTTTTTATAGACGCCACTCGCGATATAGCGAAAAAATTGCCGGTAGATGACCAAATACCAGCTTGAGTCATCCAAATAATGTCTCCTGAGTGTTATATGTAAAGTTTCGAATACAAAAACATTGTCTTTTGAAACATTTTGCTTTCTGGAAAAACGTTTGCCATCATTTAAATTTTAAATTTGGCGCTTCGAGTAACTTATTGTTTTTTTTTTTTGTGAGCTGCTGATTGGCCGACAACAAACTTTCTTGGAATGTATTGTTATTTTACTGTAATTCGATTGGTAAACTTTGTCTAAGTGGCCCCGGCTAGCTGTCTTCAATTTAGCAAAAGTTAAATTAATGTCTTTGCAGAATACGCCGAACGAGCCATGGAAAATGCCGTGAGTACCTCGTCCTTCAACGTCACAGGTCACCCAGCACTGACAATCAACGCAGGCTTCACGGATGGCTTGCCAATTGGAATGATGATTGTTGGAAGAAAGTTTGATGAAGCCACTGTTCTTAATGTCGCCTGTGCTTATGAGAAGATCAGAGATTCAAAATAGTAACTGCCCAACCTTCATATGAAACTGCTGCAAACTGTTCGAAGTTTTCGAAATATTTTACATAGTGGTTTACTGCCAAATCAGCATTTAGTTATTTTTCTTGTAGTTGCTAACAAAAAAGTTTAGAAATAACACTGCTTAATCCCTCAAAAATGTTATGAGAACAAAGGTCGGCGTAAGAACCTGTAATACTCAGGAATGACGTAAAACAAAGGGGAAGAAAAGAAGTCAACACAATAGAAGTTAGGAAAACAAAAGGTTCGTAAGAAAGGAAAAGTTTACAGGTTCTTACACCAAGGTAAAACCCAAAAAAGGGAATTATCTGCGAGTAAAACAGGTCTTATTGATTCCAAAACAAATTCTCCCGCAGTAGTGCGGAGAATTTTGCTTTCTGGTATTAGGGTTTAAATAGTTAAGCCAACTTTATGGTTTGTTTTTTTTATCGTCTCTCTAAAGATATCAAAATTTAATTTTGATCAATCATAAAACTCACAGCCAATTCGCTTAACCCATCAGGGTTGCAGCAAATAGATGTGTCTAGGTAGCCAGATTCAAGCGCGGGAAAAACTCAGCTAGTGGGCAAGTCATTACTGAATTTGGTTTTACTTTTGATTGGTTAAGAAATCACTTGTGACATTTCAGCCGTGTGACATCACAGATCATAGGAATGCAAAAGCAAAATATATAATCACCAGATGACATTAAACACTAAAATATATACCAATATAATTCCTTAAAAAAGTGAAGAGCTATAAAAGCAAAAGGAAACGAAACTATAATATACAGCTCATTAGTTCACGAGCAGTGCATTAAAAGAAAATTCCTGATGCTTAAGAACTGTTTTCCTCTGCGTTTACATTGCCGTCGTAGTTGTTTTCCATATAATAATAATAATAATAATAATAATAATAATAATAATAATAATAATGATAATAATAATAATAATCATAATCATAATAATCATAATCATAATAATAATAATAATAATAATAATAATAATAATGATGATGATGATGATGATGATAATGATGATGATGATGAACTTTATTAAAGTCTCATGTCTTATAGCTCAGACACAGTGCGTTAGTAATTGGGGAGACTGTAAAGTTCTGATATAGTATCGTACGTCGGCTATGGTCACAATTTATAACCCAATGGTTTCTCAAAACTTCCAATAAAACCCAGTAAATTAATAGACACATTTGAGCAATTATAAAGCACAAAAGTGGTTTAATACCATCTATAAAGCTACAATACATGAAGTCGAAAAGCTGTACTGGCTGCCCGAGGTGGTACACCCTCCCTATAATGGAATTTACGGGGAGGCTCCGCCCGAAAGTGGTACCTTTTTCAGGCGTAAGGTATATGAAAGGATAGCGATTTCACTGGTTGAAGTATATGAAAAGGCAGCGAAATCTTTCATTTCGATCTGTAAAATGACCTAAATAAAAAGGGCTGTCAGATGCATTTTTTATGGTTGTGGAAAAGTCGGGAAAACATTCTAGTTTTGTGATTTCTTTTTGATATTTTAAATACAGCGCCTTTACAGCAGTTAAAAGGGATGTAAAGTTCTAGACAAGGTATGTGAAAGGGGTACCATCTGTCAATACAAGGAATATGATATGGGTACCCCGTCAATAACGGTGTATAAAAAGATAAGGGCCTGGACCTTGGGACAAAGCCTCCCCGTATAAAACTTTGTTAAGTCCCTCACAACCCCACCCCCTCCAACCACCCGGGATACGCCATTCTCGTGATGCATGTACAAAACATTACTCCCGGATGTAAATGTTCCCGTGGGGGTTAGCCACGTTGGTGAGATGGTTTCTATCGCTGTTGGTACCACAAGGATCATGGGTAGGCCAATTACCGGTCTTCGTACTTCCTTCAAGGTAGTAATATTCCTTCAGCCAAGTAGAACTCTGTGACCGATAGAGATCCGGGCCCAGGCTGGAGCCGGGTGGGTTTCCAGCCGACTCAAACTGAATTTTGTCCGGGACATAGTTAAGACATTTGGACGCAACGTTCTTTATGTTTCGACACTGGATATTACCAGCTTTAAACTCCACCAGACTTCCACCTTGTTCCCTGTAAGGTAGAAATATGAGTATAGTAATCAGCGTTATTTATTTTGTTTACCCTGTACACTACGTCCCAGGAAATCCCTTACAAAAAGAATACAACGAGAATGAACGAGGATTCAAAGTTCACCGCTGTTTTGGGTCTCTTTTTTTATGAACTTTATAGTGACTAACACCATGGATAATAGAAATACTGCATAAGAAACTAGCTGACGCGTTCGGTTCTAACATTAGGGACTTTAAGATCCAACGACGGGACGGCGACAAGAACGTCGCTTAAAAAGAGAATTAGCGTTCTTTCAGTCTTTATAGCGATTATTCCTACCCACTTACTTTGTCAATTGTAGGCGAACCCTCCTGAAGCTGAAATTCAAGGGACAATATCCAAGCTCAGAAAGAGAAAAAAAATTTCGTCGTTGCTTGTTTACGTCCTCCATAAAACGCGAAATAAGGCTTTTTCACGTCGTAGTCGTGCAAAAACGGGAAAGAAATGTTCAAAAAAGTGTGATGCACGTGCGAAGTTGTTGTTTTGCTAATTAAACCAATTGTTTTTTGGACGTTCTCGTTGTCGTCCGCGTCGTTGGATCTTAAAGTCCCTATTGTGGGAAATGCGACGTCACAATTTCGAGAGCCATTCAACTTTTTACATGTTTTGCGCATCTAATTTTTCCTAGTATATTTTCCTGTCATCGACCATAAAAATAGAGTACTAAAGTGTGACGTCATAAAAATGAAATTTTTGAAATTATGGGATTTGTTAGGATATTCTGAAAGAACAATGTCCAAGAGGCCTACTTGCCAAAAATGAGCATTTGGGGGCAAATTGTCTCTGATATCGTAGCCCATTTATGCTTACAAAACTCCATACAAACCCTTCTAAATTTTTTTTGGGTCGACCCCCAAAAAAATTAGAAGGGTTTGTATGGAGTTTTCTGAGTGTAACTGGGCTACGATCTCAGAGACAATTTGCCGCAAAATGCTCATTTTTGGCAAGTAGGCCTCTTGGACATTGTTCTTTCAGAAAATCCTGACAAATCCCATAATTTCAGAAATTTCATTTTTATGACGTCATCACTTTAGTACTCTATTGCCGGTGTTTTAAAGGAAAAGGATGTATGTAGACGACTTTGTCTTGAAGACGACACTGTTCTCATACCTTCAAGAGACAATGCAGAAACAATAGTCCCCGAAGGAACATTTTAAAGAAAACCTGCGAAAATTTACACAAATTTCCTCCCTGCACATGTCGCAAATATATAAATACTGAGGAGTAAATATATGGCAAACATGGTAAATGCCACATTTGCCTACTTATTTACACCCTATATTTACTCCTCAGTATTTACGACAAATTTGCAAGGAGCAAATTTGTGCAAATCCATTTTTTCGTCCGGTGCTGAAGAATAGTACATACACTAGCTAGTCCAAGCTCATAAACCAGAGCATTTTGTTTTGTTAACCTACTCTACTGCGTCACCTTCACTGGATTAAGCTCTCAAGGGTTGGTCGGGAAAACATTTACTTAAATGTATAAACTTTCATTTGAGGTTATCAACGTAATTTTTTTTCCAAATTGTCTGCACGTTTTCTTTAAATTAGTGCTGCAAACAATTTGCTGATTGTACAAAGTAAAAAAAACAAACAAACAAACAAATAAACCAGTTACTGTGAAACTCACAAAACCGTAAACACCAGAAATATTTATGGAATGTTACTGTGTTGCGAGAAATTTCCTAGCCAATAAGGCGCAAGATAACTAAACCGCAAACAGTAACGGTAATTAGTTTGTGGTTTTGAGGTTTTCTAGCGTATCCTGAACTTTATTGCAATTGGCCAGTACACAATCAACATTCCTGAAAATTTTCAGGTGTTTACGGTACGTAAACAAACGAACAAGAGATAACAAGGGGCGCGATTCATTCAACCAAAATTTCAGACCGGTCCGACCGGGAAAAGAGGACCACCTCAAAAGGTGGACCAGTTTTTTTCGAAACTTTTCCGGTTGGGCCGAACCGATCCATTGAGTTTTGGACCGAAATTTCCGGAAATTTTGGGTGAATGGATCGCGCCCAAGATTATTTCGCAAAACCAAAGCAAATTTTCCATTCAAAAAAACTATAAGGGGAATCGGCGTAAAGATTTCTGAGATCATTTTGTTGGGCAAGCTTTTCTTATGCTGAGTAAAAGATTGCTTCGAATATTATCGACCAGTCATAACTAACACTTGTCCTTCCCAGAAATCACTGCACACAAAGCTTGTACTCATTCTCCTCACAGTTTCTGAAGTGGAGAATTCTTACTTGCAAGAGATCCAATGGTTAATGTTAGACTTGATCATGAACTCGTGACCCAGGTTTTTCCAGTAGTTGAAGTTCATGGCGTTGTAGTCTGTTTCGCTTACTGGAGGGGTGGTAGAGATGATTATGTTTCCGTAAGTCAGGCTGATTGGCCAGTTTGGGCGCGGCGTGACCGCGTTGGAGCCGGACTTGAAAGACCTGGCGAATAACATTTATCACCATCGTCAATATAATCCTTTAAAACATATGTGTTATTGACTAAACGTCAAGTTAAAACCGCTAGACTCATAGCCTGGGAAGTTTAGGAGGCATTGAAGAAAAGTCTCCCAAGTGGAGGAGGCGAAAAAAGAGTGGACTGGGGGAGGAAAAAAACCGAGGATACTTCGATTCAGATTCTGGTATCATGACCTGATTGGTCGGATTGCTGACTGTTGACAGGGGAGGGATGAGTATACCCCAGTACCCAATCAGAACGCGGGATTTGCTTTATCCTACCCTTTATCACGTTTTAACTGATCCTTTTTAAATTTTGCTTAAGCAAAAATAACTTACGGTAAAAACACGATAGATAAAACAGTCAATCAATTTTTGAATCAAAGTGTCTTACTTAAAGTTTGCGAAGGTGTAGCTGTACACTAGTGTCCAGCCTCCACCGTCTGTTTCCTGGTCGCAGTAAACCTGGACCGGGTTATCACCATCGGGTTGAATCCAGTATACACCAGACGGGGTGTCTTGACGTTTCTCTTGAATGTCCTTACATGATTTGGCAGCGTATTTCTTGGACAGTCCTACAAATTAGCATACAATTCGGGAGATAAGCCTTAAGCATATGATCAAAGGTGTAAAGTCTAGAATTGGGCTCTGCGTCGGTAGGTTTCTTACTTCCATTTGCAATAGAGGGATACTTTGTAAAATACATTTCTAGCTTTCTCATTGGCTTACTGGATCACGCTTATTAGGCGCTTTACCTCACGGGAATGAGTGTGAATTTCTTCGGATCGTTTCGAGGGACAGCAAAAAAGTCAACACTACATGATGTATTTAATAAGTGCTGTGTTCGAAAATGCACAAAAATTATTTTTATTATTTTTTATTTTTTTAATCTATGTCTTACCAAAGAGCAGTTCCTTTTCGTCGCACTTTTCAGGTTCCTTTTGACCTTAAACATAAAGTAAATTATTATAATTAACTACTGTTTCAATAGACCTATTAAGCTCTGCAACCAAAATACTGCAATGAACACGACACCAAAAAAACCCAAAACACAGGGGCACCCAACCAGAAATTTGTGAAAAAGACCTAAAACAACAGCAAAGCATGAATATAGCTTTCTGAAACCATTTTAAACATCTTGGGAGATTTCTGGGAAACATTTATCTCCAGTGCTCCTCACTCCCAGCAAGACTGATGGAAGGGTTCCCAGCCAGCAAGGTGCACCTACAACTCGCAACCTGAGTTACTGGGAAGTTTTTCCAGCAATCGTATGTGGTCATGGGGCAAAATTCAGCCCTTCAGTGAGAGAGGGGTGGGGGGCCGGTCCTTTAATTTGAATGATAAGTTAATTCAGAAATTTCCCGGCATCTTACCTTTGTTCCCGCAATACCGTGCTCTTCTGAAGGGTACTTTCGGCAACTTGTAAATAAAGAAGTCTTTGCATTTCAATATCTCTATTTCCTGCCTCCGCAAGCAGCAATTCTGTCCATTTGAGAAGCATACGGTTCTCTTCACGCTTTCTCCAACTTTCAAATCAGCCGGGTGATCACCGTCAAGATAACCGGGAAACTTAGCACCGCAAGAAGGAGGAGTTATGCAGTACGTTCCATTTGAATTACTAAAGGAAAAGGTTCCATTTCCATTTAAAGAGTTAAACTAATAGAATTGCGTTAAATAGGGAGGAGAAGTCGTTACTTCAAGTTGCCATGGTAGCAGATTTCTGGACAAGAAACAAACCGCAAACATAAAGTGAATTCGCATTGTTTCAAACTTCATAGAACTTCAATTTGTCTAATGTTGAGGAAATCTTCTGGGGTTGAATCCGAAAGGAACGTATCTAAGTTTAGAAGAAGAAAAAAAAATTCTTTTTTGTGTTCACCTACCTCCATAAAGAGGGCGCGTGAAACAAAGAATTCATGTACCAGTTGTGCAACGAAGGCTACGAAATGTACAAAAAGGTGTGATGCATGTGCAAAGTTGTTGTTTTGCCAATCTAAACCTATTGGTTTTCTGCCGTTCTTGTTGCCGTCGCCGTCGTCGTTGCTTAAACTCCCTATAGACCTCTTTTGCTTGTATGTTTTGTTTTCTCAGTGAAGGTCCCAGGGGAACTTGACCCTTGGAATAAGACGAAATTTGAAAGAAACAACTCTTTAGAGTGTTTATTACAGGACCTGTATTTGGAAAACAAAACAAACAAGCTAAAGAGGTCTATTGTTGTTATCCAGAAATTTTGCTACCATGATAACGTGACGTCACAATTCTCTTCTCCATCGTGTTAAATCAAACCCAGTGTATTGTGTCAACTTCTCAGAAGCTCATTAACTGTTTGGAGTCAGTTAATTGCCAAAAATGCCCAATTTTTTGTTTATTAGCAGATCCCAAACGAAAAAGATATTAGCGAAAGTGTCCCAAAACGTTTCAGCCGGGGGTGACGCCAGAATTTTTCCAGAGTTTCGCGCAATTTTCAAAATCTCCCTGCCCCTTCATCTGGCCCCCTTTAAAGTCGCAAATCAGAAGGGTTATGCCGTTAGTCAGAACGCGTTTCAGTATTGACTTACTGAAATAACGTGAGTAAGCTGCAAAATTCTTTGTGGCCTTCATTAGTTTGTTGCCTGAAGCACCGGTCAGCCGCTTATCATTATTTAAGCCAAGCAGCTCAGGCAAACTGTTCTGAATTACAATATACAGGGAAAGCGAGTACCTACAGCGGGTCGCTTTGAATGAGACTTTATACACCATAGACCATAATGCACCTTGTTTACCCCCCCCCCCCCCCCGCGCTCCCCAAATTGGATCACGCTTTCCAATTTCTCCAAGGTATTACAGTCGTCCAAAGAGTAATCTAAACAATGGTTATGTAAAATTTGGAAGGGGGGTGGGGGGAAACAAGTTGCATTATGGTCTATGTGAAAATGGTGAATATAAGAATAACTGAGCATGTACTCACGCAGTAGCCATCTTGTCTCCAGCTCCACCGGTAAATTTGTACCAAGTCTCTTTCCACCGTCTTATTCTGTCAGATTTTCTTGTTAGCTTCTGGAAGCCAGCTGCTCGATCTTTACTACTGAGCACTTTAATATCTTCAGCGCACGGATCGCACTCATACCCACCTGGAAGATTTCCATTGCAAAATTAATTCAATACCCAATTTTGCTGGATTAATTCGCAAAATCGATTGTTCCAATCTTCGAAGTCCCCTTAAATTAAGGTGCATCGTACTGTTTTCTAGCGTACAGAATCAATCGCGCGCGCGCATCCCCCTTCACTTTTGTGTAAGGTTACTTTTATTTGTCCTGTTTTAAATATAATTTGCATTTTTCTGACTCTTTTTCTATACTGATGTAAAATGCTTATTTAACTAGGTTTTAAAGGGAATACTTGCTTGTGCACTACGGTCGATCGTGAAAGGGATTGGAAGAGCAATGACTCAAAGTACAACTACAAAAACAATAAACGTAGAATATTAAAATGATTACTTAACTACACATTAATTATGCCAATTCGCTTTGTCTTTTGGTGTCGAAAAGTGAGTCCAGAAGGTGGTATTTTAAGACAGCCAAACGTTTTACTGAACGGAAAAATACTACAACGCATAAATTTTCTCTCCTCCGCGAAGACTGTAAGCAAAATCAGTAGTTTCTCGCAAGAGAAAACGCAACATTCAGCGGTAGTCAGAACAGCGCACGAGTAAAACTTGTCCTTATAGAGTTCAGATATGCCATTTTACAAGAACGAAAACGCACGTGTGAATTTTTGGCGAAATTTCGAAGCCTTTTACCAAAAATTAAGTGGAACTCGGGACCCCGCGCACTGAAGGCAGAGCACACTAACCAACAGTGCCACTCTTGCTCTTTCTGAAGTAGTGTAACCAATAAAAATATACTTACAAGCGCTTTTCATCTCATGAAAAGAAAGCATCAGCAAAAGTAACACATTAACCGAACGCATTTTGACCTAAAATTAAAACACAAAATATCGTGTGTCAAAATCTATGAGCTTGATGATGATGGTGATCGTGATGGTGATGATGACGATGTACCCATTTTAATAGCATCATGTCAATTGCCCCCATAAAGTTAATTGACACAACGCCCAAATATACAAACAAATCCCACGCTAATTTTTGAGTATACCCTTGCATTCCTGGTTCGCTTTAAAGCGTTCTTTGGACAGTGAATTTCCACGTTTGAAAGCAGAAAGAGTGAATAAGGACAGCTGTAAGGAATGAGGGAGAACACCAGGGATCCGTATCAGGGGCACCCAACGAGAATATAGTTCAAAACCGCTTTAACATAGCATTGTTAAACGTATTTTAGTACTTAAACGGTAGATATAGGCATATTTTTATCCCCTAAAAATTTTTCATCTGTTCGGATTGCCTAGCTGAAAGTCTAGTGATCCGAAAATTATAGGGATCAAAACTTACCTTTTCGAAAATTCTAGCCAGAAAAAAGGCTCCCGAAAATTCTAGGTGACCTTTTTAGGGTAAAAATCCGTTAAAAATAGGCAATTATACCATTTTTCAGATGTTCGAAAACTCTAGGAGAGGTAGGCAAGCAAGAAATTTTACAACAAATGTTCCGAAAATTCTAGATCGCAATTCGTCTTCCGAACAGATATTTTCCGAAAATTGTCGTTGGGTGCCCCTGCCGTATCTCGAGAGTCATTTTTAAAATTAAAATCTTAGAAAGGCAGCGAGGGTACTTGCCCCCATAACCAGCCCATTTTGTTTTGTTAACTGATGTTCTTATTGCAATTGCGAGAAAAACGGCCCGCAGGATTAGCGTTCATGGGCACATTTTCAACGTAATGAAGAGAACAACCCGGTACAACCACAGACAGACCACCCTCTGTTAGTGGGACCGTTGTTGATTGAAATCCGAGCATCGATCTTTTCTTCTTTTCAAGAAATACAGATAACGTTTTCTTCAAACTTTTATTGAAACATTTGCGTTAAAATCTGCAATTTGGAACAGATGTAAAAAAGTAAAAAATCGTAAAAAAGCCGTGACATAGGCCTATTATGGGAGTTGCTCGCTATGGGCTTCTGGTATCCGATCGAATTATTATGAACCTCGACGGTACACAAAACAACGGCAGTGCTTTTTTGGCTTTCTTTAGTGAAGTTTTGAGTTTTCGTAAAAAGATTTCGTATTATCTCTGTCGTGTCTCAGTCTCCTCATTCCTTCGGTCACGCTTCTCGCGTTCCGTCTCCCGCGTGCGATTCTGGCGTTTCCAGCATCCACAAAAGAGACGACTGGGGACGAACTGTAGTTAGGGGTTTCATCACACGCCCCTTCTCCGCGCGTGTTCGTGGGAAAAGGACGCGTGACGAAGTCGTAAGAGTGTTAACGTTTGTTGGCCAACAACTCCCAACATTGTTGGATGTTAGATGTTGCGTCCGTTTGCATACCCTGCTGCATGCTGTTGCGCAAAGTTTGAAACCGGTCAAACTGCCAACAATGTTGGGAGTTACTGCGTCGGTTTGCGCCTAGCTTAACCCAGCAGCCGCATTCGGCTCATGGACAACAACTCAGCTGACGTGGTGTAGAAGAAGGTTATTTGGCACGGTCAAAATCTTTTATTTCGTCTTGGAGTTTCGATTAAGGTATATAATCAATGCAAACGGCAAAGGGTGAATCCATGAACCAGAATGTTCCCTCGTTTTTTCGTTTTTCAAAATCTACTCTTAAAGTATTGCGTTCTGCTTTGCTAATCATCCGTAAGAAGAAGTATTTAAGTGACTCTTAAATCAATTCACACGACATCTTGCGTCCTATAATCTAATAACTTTTCATTTACTAAAACCTTTCGCCCGCCGGCGGTCTATTCAGAATGTGTTAATTAAGTTGATAGCCGCAGTGCTTATTGAGCCGAGACGTCTTATGAATAGGAGCGGCTCTCCCACATAAAAGTGACAGGGATGCTCCTCGTGAAATGAGAATCAAATCGCCAAAGGAGAGACCAATCTGAGAAAGGCCTTGTTTGACTCTCAAAAGACACCATGCTTCAACAGTTTGACGGCGTCGTCTTCATTGTAGAACAACCGCCAACTTCCGCTAAAAAGCAATGGGCTTATACGACTTCGCAAGGGGTTTTGGGAGGGCTTATAAACGAAGGGTGAGGGTGGGGGGGATAATAACCGGACTTTTCAAAACAACAGCGTTTCAAAACAAGCTGCATAGCAGTGCGGCTAAAAAAATACTTTTCAAATTTTAATCGCTCTTTTAAGCTTCAAAACATCGTAAAAATCGATTTCATTTCAATACAAGCTAGAATTCGATTTAGATTAGATTTATCCTCCCACGGAAACGTGGGTTCGTCACCCGTTCCGGCAGGAATGTCTGCGTGAGATAGATCTAGAGGGGGGCTTATAACATTATTTTTCCCTCCTTACCTTGGGTCAGCTATCAACAAGAAAGGCTGGAAGTAACGGGGGAGAGCAAATTCCGATATTTGCCTGACGAACAGGCGCATGTACCAAAAAGTCGGTTAGGTTGCAACTTCTCATAAAGCTGGGCTGTCTCGCTACAAATGACCGCCCACACGATTACGGTCACCTCTTGTGAATTTGAGAAAAAGCAAATACGATACGACGTTCGAGCAGTTTCCATGTGAGAATCGATGACTTGATATCAGTGAAAAGAAAGAACCGTTCCTTAAAACCAAGCGCTTGTACGATAAAGAAGAAGAAGAAGAAGAAGAAGAAGAAGAAGGAGGAGGAGGAGGAGGAGGAGGAGAAGAAGAAGAAGAAGAAGAAGAAGAAGAAGAAGAAGAAGAAGAAGAAGAAGAAGAAGAAGAAGAAGAAGAAGAAGTGCGACCAGCCGTTGAAAACCGCACCCAGATAGCTCGCGATTATCCGTTGTGACCAATCTTCTTTAAGAGGAAAATAACTAGCTCGAAAATACTTTTGAAGTTAAAACGTCGTTAAAGTTTTTAAGGCCTATTGTAAACAGAAGGAATCTAAGAACGTTGATACAAGCTACATCATACTGTTTAAGTCAGGTTTTCTTACCTCTTAAGTTGCCTTCAAGTGAACACGATCAATCTGTGTACGGTAACTGAGATGCAAACAAACTTACGCTCTTTAAGTCTAGAACTGTACATAATTATGTATTCTTACCACTACTTGCTTGACATGCCTAAAACAAAAAGCCCTGCTACGTTTTCGAACATCACTGTTGTCACAGGGTGGTTTGATTATTTCCTAATGACCGTAAGGCAAATTCTGTGAAAGCATTGGACTGTGATCCGACACGCAAACCACGCAAAAGAATGAATAGACGAGTAGTTTTAAGAGAGTGGTGCTAAAACGAAGGCCCCAAAAAGCAGGCTGAAGTCCCTTTTTAATTTCACTGACGGAAACACCATTCTAAAACTAGGACTCTTTAACCTGAAGGGAAGACCCTCTGATCTCAAATGATATCCCCCACTGATCTAAATTAAATAAAGAAACCACTGATCTAAAACGAAGAACCAAATTGATGAAAGACCCAATGACCGGAACAATCAAGACCCGCTTACCTGAAGCAAAGATCTAACTTTACTTTACTTTGAAAGTTTAAACAAAAACCTTTTAATTTCCTTTAACTATTTCATTTGTCCTTGCTTATATTTTCATAGACTAAAATGCTTAAAGAAGACTCACTACATAAAACAGAATTGAGGACAGTGGACGTAATTATACGCAGGTAGTCTCGTTTTAATGCAAATAAAGGTGATATGCCGGCACGCTCAAAATAAACTTGGCAAATAAACAAACAGTCCCCTTTTCAAACAATGTATAATCGACGACCGGCATTGACTTTTCCAAGTAGGAGGTGTGATTGACCGTCAGGCAAAATGAAGCCCAATTCTCTGAAGACAGTCATCTGCAACGTCTCCTTCTGATCAGAAATGATTGGACCGACATCACGCGCAAACCACACAAAATATGAAATAGATGAACAATTTTAAGAGAGTGATTTTAAAACGAAGACACAAAAACGAAATCCGTAGACCGTAAACTCCCTAATCTTAAACGACCACCCACTGGCCAAAAACGAAGTCTCAAACGAACCCCTACATATGTACTGATCTATAACAAAACCCTCCGGTCTTAAACAAGCACAGTGTTCAATAAAAATCGATTGGCGCTGCCGTGCCCAAACTTTCAGGCACCAGTGCCTATTTTTAAGGAGCCGAGTCCAGAACGTTCGTAAACATGGCGGCTGTAACAACGTTATTGAACAACAGCGATGTGGGAGAAATTGAGTTGGTGGAATCTTGGAACCACGTTGGGCGTTAAAAGTTTCTTTGTGTTCTATATTGAGTAAAAACTGTGTTTTCTGGATTAGCTATTTTCTAGTTAATGATAATGAAAACTTTATCCTCTTTTCGGTTAAATCTTTAGACAATGATTGTTTACCATGTTGCTAGTCGGTCTTTTAAAGAAGTCTTTACTCCTTCGGCCACGTCAATGCTAACCTTGGTTCTACATGAAAAAACACATTGATTTTCTTTTATTCCAAATACTACTGCTTATCTCGCCAATCTTTTTATTTCACTTTAGAACTATTTTGTTGTGATTTGCTTGGTTGGACATCCAAATGGAAGAATAGAAGTGGCATTTTTTTCTCCGGGGCACTAATACTGAAGGGTTGATTAATTGTTGATGTAATAGACGCGCAATTTTGAGAAAGTGAATCTAAAACAAGACACAAAAACGAAGACCGTAGACCGACCGAAAAAAGTCATTGTAAAAGGCTCTTAGTTCAAAACACAAAAGATTTTTCATTGTATCTGGTTGCCTCAAACGGCACAACGACGGTTTCAAAAACGTTCTTAATCAAACAGTTTTTAAACTTTAAAAAGATTAGATTCTTTCTAAAAGTCGCTTTGATGAACTGTTCTGAAAGTTCGGGAATGTATTAACTATTACAATAATTATTGCCGGGTTGCTGTAACCACGTTATTCAACAACAGCGCTGTGGGAGAAATTGAGTTAGTGGAATCTTGGACCCACGTTGGGCGTTAAAAGTTTCCTTGTGTTCCATATTCAGTTAAAAGCGTGTTTTCTGGATTAGCTATTTTCTAGTTAATGATGATGAAAACTTTATCCTCTTTTCGGTTAAATCTTAAGACAATGATTGTTTACCATGTTGCTAGTCGGTCTTTTAAAGAAGTCTTTATTCCTTCGGCCACGTCAATGCTAACCTTGGTTCCGCATCAAAAAACAAATTGATTTTCTTTTATTCCAAATACTACTGCTTATCTCGCCAATCATTTTATTTCACTTTAGAACTATTTTGTTGTGATTTGCTTGGTTGGACATCCAAATGGAAGAATAGAAGTGGTATTTTTTCTCTGGGGCACTAATACTGAAAGATTGATTAATTATTGTTGATGTAATAGACAAGCAATTTTGAGAAAGCGAATCTAAAACAAGACACAAAAACGAAGACCGTAGACCGACCGAAAAAACTCATCGTAAAAGGCTCTTAGTTCAAAACACAAAAGACTTTTCATTGCATCTCAAACGGCGTAACGACAGTTTTAAAAACGTTCTTAATCAAACAGTTTAAAAGATTAGATTCTTTCTAAAAGTCGCTTTGATGAACTGTTCTGAAAGTTCCGGAATGTATTACCATTACAATTGCCCGGGGAACTTAAAGTTCTGAAATCTTTGGTTACGGCTTTTGTTCGATAAATGCGCAGCTACAGCTCTGTGGCGGATCGCGAAGGGTAGGGGTTCCGAGTTTGCCTGTATTTAATGGTTGATGGACATTATGCGGTTATTAAAACGAAAACGATATTAAGCCGATTAGTCAGCTCAGTCGCTGAGGTGACCACCATTTATTTCTTTCCAAAATTAGAATATAATTTTTTAGCTTTAACAATTTGAATATATTATATAAAAATAACTGCGAGGATTTGGATAAATAAACAGCATTTATCTTTTGATTATATTAATCGTTTGCTTATAAAATTATTCTCTTTTATATATATTTCTGAAAGAGCACGACAAACGTTTAAAAAAGCCATTGGCTTACTTATAAAATTAAGAGCGGGCGTACGTTCCGAGGGACTATAAATCTTAAAAAACAAACAGTCATGTAACTTCGAGTTAAACACTGGCAAAACTAATAATTATAACTACAAAACAGTGCCGATGGATTTAATCCCAAGGCACCACAAAATGGCCGAAAAATCGTATAGCTAATAGGTAACAATTTTCGTGCACAAACCATCCCTCTTCCCCCACTACCACCGCCCCAATTTCTCTATTCCAGTGACACCTTATTTACGTTAACATAAAAAGGCGTTAAATATAAAAATTCAGTGACGCTTCTTTATAAGTTTTTGACGAAAGGATATGGTTTCCAATACAAAGGTTTTGGCGAGGTAAAAACTCATATACCAACCTTCGTTACGTACAATGTTAGAAAAATCCTGATCGTGATTGTGATTGCTATTAACTGCTTACAAACATAATCATGTAAAAAATAATCAATAATTTGGTTTGAGTGTGTGACAAATCGACCAAATTGGTCTGAGAATACTTGTTTAGACAGTTACGAGAAGAGGTTCCCCGTTTCAAACAATATTACAACAATGTTGCAACGCCGTGTTGTGCTAAAAAATCGTCGTTCCGAATTGTCTTGTGTAACATCATCTTAAAGACCATGTTACACGAGACGATTTACAACGACGATTTCCAGCGCAAAACAGCGTTGCAATGTTGAAATAATGTTGCAACCATTCGAAACAATGTCGCAACAATGCTGTAATGCTGTGTTGCACTAAAAATTGTCGTTGCAAATTGTCTCGTGTAACACACAATTCCAATACGCCACTTTAGAAACGAGAAGGCAACTGCAGCTGAAATGTGTCCCGCTATTGATACTGGGATCGTTACTGGGGACGCTATTGGCCAATAGTAACTGTCCCAGAAGTCTTTGCGAAATTTAACTCGTCTCAGTTTCCTTTTCGCTCCTAAAGCGACGAATTGGCCTTTTCCTTTAAGATCATTAAAGGACAAAGAGGGTGTAAGGAACATCAGTTTTACAGTTTTCCCGAACGGCAAGCTATATAATAGCTTGAATGTACTAGCTAAAAAAATTAAATATCTTAAACTAACCCGAAAAAACTTTTGATGAGCAGGATTGATTACAGTTCTTCGGTAATTTAACCTCCCCCCCCCCCCGCCCCCCCAAGAAAACGTCACTTGCCCGTCGGGCAAGTTGAGGACAGAATTTACTAGCCCGAAAGCAAAATCCACTAGCTGCTATCGGACACTGCTTTCTTTGCACAATGATCTACCTAATTGAATTTTCAACTGTATCTGCGGATAAATTCACGTGAGTTAAACTTCCAGACTGCGCTCATCGTCGTTTTTGATTTCGGTACCAAGCCTCCTATTCATACTAATATCACCTAATAGTCCCTTTAGCGGTTGTTCTGGACCTTCACGGGCTGGGCTCGAGACTGACGGGGCTGGGCCCCAGGCTGCCTGCGCACCCGAGTCACTTACGTTCACTCGATGAGCAGCACGTTGTGACATAGGAGGACTGTGGCCAATTGATGCGCCCTCTTGGGACGGGTGCACTGCAGAGCTGCGAAAAAACCCTTTGCGGGGATGCGTACGTCTGGCCCTCTTACCAGCAGGCTCTTGGCCGGACGAGCTGTTTGTCGCTGACCGAGTTCTTTCTCCTTCCACGGAAGTGTTGGGTCGAGGAACTAACTCAGAGACGCTGGGAAATGCATCAGAGCCCTTCAGCGAAGGCCCGTGCCTCAGGCTATACATGGACTTGGGCTTGATGGGCATCTCTCTCCGCAGGTCCTCCACGCAACCGGAGCTAGAAGAGGCTGTGCTGTACAAGCTGGTCTTTCGTTCTAACAACTCATCACCACACGAGTTATAGTCACGTAAGACACCGTCACGCGAGTCACTGTCACGGAGGGCTATATCACGCAATATATTTGTTTGATCATAAGAAAATTGTTGTTCAGGATGCCTCAAATCCCAGTAATCGTCGCTTTGTTCGAAAGCATCAAGACTCACGCTTGAAAACCCGAGATAACTTCTTTCGCTATGATTAACACCTAACAGATAAGGATTACTCGAGAACCCATACATCTCAGCCCCTTTAAAGGGATACCTGACAGACCTTGAACGATTTTGCTGCTCTGATCTGCTGACCTCATCGGAAACATCATGAGAGCTAGAACTAGACAACTGCCACTTGGCCGCTGACATAGCACTGTGGTCGCTTTCGTATCCACTGCCACAGAACAAGGAAGAGTGATCTGCTTGGTACAGGTACTCCACGTCATCATCATCATCATCGTCATCACATTCCGTATAGCAATCCATGAACAGGTCTGAACCAAACAAACCTTCCACGCGCTCTATCATCTCTTGGATTTGATCGTCAACCACGTCCAAGACATGCTCCTAGAAGGAACAAAACAACAACTCTTTAAAAGGACACGGAGCATTTGAATCCCCTAAGCCCTTTCAAACCCTGATAGGGTGAAGTGCTTTGAGGAGGCTTTCAGTTTTGGCCGACATACGCCCCATTTTCCGTCCTCGCAGAACAATAGTATGTACGGCTTAACTGACAGACGACCAACAACATCGCGACGTAATTGACCAATCAGATCAATAACCAGAGTATAATACCATCAACTGACGTGATAGAAGTCACTCTGACTGTGAAGATGACTACCGCACAGGTTGTCGAAACGTCAGTCACTGTCAACAACAACAGTCCTATTCAGGACTACGTTCACCCGGACGATCAAACTCAACCTACTTTTGGAATAGTATGTATGTTGTGGGTCAATTTTATCCTTGGTTTAAGTTTTATTTTCCTTTGTTTGAAACTCATTGTCATACATTACCATACCCCAAAAGTCTTGTAGTCCTCCTTTCATTTCGGTTAATTTTCAACAGAATAATTAAACTAGGAATGCGTCGCTCGATCGCACTCAAAGCTTCGTGGTCGAAATGAACACTGGGATAGCTTGCCATCCAGCGAACTGTTGCTAAGTAGTATCCAAGCACGTGATCAGGGCCTATTCCATCTTCCCTCGCGTGGCTCCCTGGCACCCCGGTTCTTTCTTACGCTTATTATTTGCTAGCGCCTGTTACGTAGGCTAGATTTCAAGTTCCACGAAAACCAAATAAGAAACCCGAAACACATTAGCTACTGATCTATCTAATACAGTAGGTTGAGCATGATCCTCCGGGTGACTGAGAATGACTGGACAATCGACAATTTGACTAGGAATACACGACTGTTATCTATGACAATAGACGGATCGAAACGCACTAATGGCATTACGAGTCTTCACAGCCAATAACATTACGGCTTAACTGATAGACGACCAACAACATCGCGACTTAATTGACCAATCAGTTCAATAAACAGAGTTCAATACCATCAACTGACTACCGCACAGGTTATCGAAGCGTCAGTCACTGTCAACAACAATCCTACTCGGGACTACGTTCACCCGGACGATCACGCTCAACCTACTTATGAAATAACTCCTGGATTCAAACCTTTCACAGTTTATCTAGAAAAGTTACGAAAAATAATTTACGTTTTTTTAGAATCATAAATTACCGAAGGGAACGTAGCGGAGTCCTCCTCAAGTCCTTCTAGTTCGAATTCATCATCATCTTCATCACTGCCATCATCGTTACTGTGGTCATCTGCAGTGGAATCTCGCCAAATTTTTTGGCGGATACTGTCCTCCAGCCACTTGAACCTGTTGGGGGTTTATTCCAGGAATGACAAATTACTATCACAGTTGCAGCCACAAGGCATTGGATTCATTCATACCGTTAAACAGCGAAATTCACCAGGATGTGGTCATTAGAAGTGAACATTTGAAGTTCATATTACGAAAGTCCAGTCTCGAATTCGTCGCGGCCGCTGAATAGAAGTACTGAAGACTCATTTATACACGGTTAGCTTCGACCTAAGGTAAGGAAACTGGACTACTTATGTTGTTCTTGCGACTGACCTCGTGAGCAGCCGGCTCCGACCGTTTAGTTTCATTGATCATCAGTACTCGGAAAACTCAGCGATTATTGCGGGCGACAAGAGAAGCCTGAAATCCTAATATACAGGTTGCTATTTACGCATGCACGGCACACATGCAGCCGGCTTCGTTTGGTGAATGAATGGAATGTACTGAACGCAATCTGATCACGCGTGTTTTGGCCATCTATCACGTGAAACTTATGCAGAGCAGTAAGCACAGCCTTGGAGTAAAGCGTTTTTACATTCTAATGTTGTCAGCGGCACTCCGTAACCTTCGGCAATTACTAGTAAGGTAATATTAAGCACAATAATCTCTTTAAGGGGCATTTGACCGCCCTGTGGTAAAAATCGTCTGGGAAAAAAGAGCAGAAATTCCCTACTTATGACGCGTGACTACCCAGATCTGTTGACTGGTTGAAGCAAATTTTCCACGCAGCACGATCAATCAGAAGGACTACCCAGATCTGGGTAGTGACAAGTCATCAGTATTGAATTTCTGCGCTCGTTTCTTAGAAGTGAAGGAAACGGTAACCAGTGGTGGCGTGGCGAAATGCTGGCCATTTTTTAAGGCAAAATGCAGTGCACATACTTCGTTCGAATGAAGTCCTCCAAAACATCGGATAAGAGATTCTTTCTTCGCTTTTTGAGGTGTGGCAATCCACTTACAAAAACGGCAGCCGTCTGTAACATAAATAAAAATAACGACAAAACAAAGCTAAGAGGAAATATTCCAAATTATAACTTTCGCAACAAAAAAAGGATCTGAGAAGAAATTATAAATCTGTAACAGCCCAGTTTCTATGAAAAAACATACTACAACTAGGCCTTTCGTTAAATAATAAGTAAACAGGTTTTCCCTTTACCTGTCAAATACCAGAAGCATATATGCTTCTGGAAATACTTAAACATAAACAGTAGTTTCACGCCCGTTTTAACCATATATTACACTTTTATCTGCTCATATTCTACCTTGAGAAATTCTTTTCGAATCTGACGTTAACCGTTGGCTGTAACCGTGACTCTTAGGCTATGTTTGCACTATACCTGATACAAACAAGCTCTTGTCGCATCCCACATACCTGATGACCCTCGCTCTTTCAAATCTATATGCTTGACCTGTAACGCTGCCCACAATTTAGGACGGAACAACACCTGTTGTCTTTAGATAGTATCGAGTTTTTACATTTTTTAGCGATCTGTGTCTTGGGCTCGCAGTAATTGGCGCTCGCTGTGGCGGTGTCCCCACCTGTACTCCTGTGAATATATGTACACTTTTTTTTGTGGTGTCACTTAACTTGTTTGGCGAAGTTAATAGGGACCTTTAGCATCAGGTTTTTCGTGGGAAACGGCAAACCGCAAACCGCAAAATGTCACGTGACCACGGCCTTGCGGTCACGTTTGCAGTTTGCAGTTCACGTTTGAACCGCAGGAAGGGCTTCCAGCGGTAAGTGATTTACGGCAAGGTTTTTTGCCACAAAAAATTGTACAGCCTCGCGTTTAAAGGTATGAACTAGCTTTTTGTATCCGTTTGCGATGTGTTTGTTGGATTTTTGATCTCGAATCAATGAATTATTGCTGATTTTTGGGCGATTAAAGTGATGCACTTCGACTTTATGAAAACAACATGCCGGCCATAAACAATGAACGCGTAGTTCAAATCAATTTTACATTCCTTTCTGCCGTACTAACAATGGGAAGTATTCTGTTTCAATCCAGAGTTAAATTTTTTTTTCTATCTTGTTACTAAATTCATAACTTAACTCAGTCTCTGTCTGGTTCCTTTTTTTAACGTATCACTCCGCGAATATCATTGTATTTTGCTTATTCCTTTTAGGCTGGGGAGCTCAGGCTACATAAAGCCTTCTGGTTTCTTCTGGGCTCCCTTGCAACCTTACAATTCCTATATGTATTCTTGTATTGTATTGTATTTTGGCTAAATAAAAGTGAACTGAACTGAACTGAACAAATCGAACTGAACGCCTTGCTAAAGTTTGAAATCTCGGCAACGCGAAACTACAAACGCGTAACTGCGGTTTGCGGTTTGAGGTTTGCGGTTTACCTGATGCTAAAGGTCTCTAATAAAAAAAAAATAGAAACGTATAATGCAGGTTTTCTTCCTATGAACGAGGCCTCAGTGGGGGATAAACTTGACATCAAACGAGAATGAGGTCTAAAGATTAGTGTCGGCCAGGGGTTTCAATAAGCACCGACGACCGACGAAATGCGTCGGCTACATTGCTCAGAGAAGTCGGGTACTTTTTCCTCCGAAGAAGAAGCAACTTCTTTGAATAATGTCACGTACAAAAATATAATTTGTTCACGCGGAAATGTATGTAACTTAGTATAATTATCATTTGCTCATTGCTTGCAGGTCTTTGTTGTGTGGCTAATAAATCAAAATTTGACTAAAACCCAAATCTTCGTAAATGGAAAACTCGCTCTTTTATTCTTAGTTTAGTCCCCTAAACGCTAGAAATCGCTTATTAGGGCTTTGCAATTGTAAAATTTTCTGAGGGAGCAAACCCCCAGACACCCCTCGAAAATGTAGGCTGTTGATACAGTCGGTTACTCAATTCAAATCTGCCGGCTACTTCAATTTTTATTGAAACCCCTGGGGACAGTGTCCCCTACTAAAATTGCAATTAGTATAGGTAATAGCATGATTTGTATAGGTAATAGGCGATAATAGCATGATTTGTGGTGATATTTGGCATAAATACCACCGGTGATATTTCGAAATTGTTATACGTATTTGAGACAATTTTGAAATATCACTAGTGGTATTTATGCCAAATATCAGGTACAAATCATGCTATTATTTGTTTATACTTCAACCCACAAAAGGTTTGTAATTTTCGCATGTAGTTATTTCAAACAAGACGCCTTAAGTCGTTTCCGTGGGATGCGTTGGTCTATGGAAGCATAATGGCGTTCTATCTAGGTTAATGGAACAAAACAAAACAAAACATCCGCTTGCTTTATCCAGGGTCGAACCCAGGGTTACAAAGTTCGATAAAGTTCCAATGTTTTAATCCAAGATGAAAGTTTAATATTCCAAGATGCTCTTGATACGGTTAAAGATTAATTGCAATGTGTCTCCAAGGTCTCATAGTTCCAATAATTATCCCTGATTCCAAGGTATAATAAGTTTACTCATGTCCTGATCCGTGTCCCATCCAGAAGTCCAATCCATGCCGAAAGCGAGTCGTCGAACGACAAGGACAATATTTTCGCGATCTTAACGCCAGTCGTCAAGGGTACGAATTGAAATTTACGCGATTTAACCTCCCATCGTCAAGGTGTTTTCGATAAGAAAAGAAAAAACTGAACTCTAGCTGTGCTCGGCAAAAACTGGCGAACTCGGAATAGAAAAATCTATCGGAAATCATAGCTCGCAACCAGACGCTACTAAAACCTTATGAAAAAGCTAGACCTAAACAAAAAAGAATCATGAAGGAAAAAAATAATTTGGCTTAGGTCGCCTTTCGTGACTTGCCAGTATCCCGAAGGATTTCGCTGGTTAACAAGCCATCCTAAATCACGAGTGGGAAAACTCAAGCGCGACAAATTTGGCAAGGAACGTTCTGATTTCAACGTTCTTTAGAGGAAGCAAATCGATTAAAAATCGATACAGTTTTTTTACAATCTGATTGGTCGGCTTGCAAGAAGAGATAATCGATAAAGATTTTAGGCAATCCTATTGGCTGCCTTGCAATTTTGGGTACAACCGAACCGGATTTTTACCGTGGGAGTGCCACAGGCATCCCACGGAATTAAGCTGAAATACCACCACTCTAAGCCAATCAAATTGCAGAAATTTCTCATGTAGTAGTATAGCAAAATAAATTTTTAAATCAGTAAGGAAGCACTTATCTTCTATACTTAACCTACCGTTCCTCTCATAACAACACAGAATCCAACCAGGAACAAGGCAAAGTAGAACGACATCAAAACGGAATCGCCCTCAAGCGCGGAGTCCTGGTATCGAGACACGCCATTCATCCTGAAGAAATTGCTGACCAGTAAGAACGTCTCTCCGAATGACTTGAAGGCGGAGTGCAGGGGGCCAAATAACAAATGTCCCAGATGACTAAACGCCATTACGAAAATGAGAATCAGAACCTAAAAAGACATTCACAGAAAACTGTTTTTTTAGCCCTTTGCACAAAATTTGGCAATTTGCAAAAATTAGCAAAATAAGAAAAAGCGATTTGGTTCACATCCGTTTAAAATCAAAAGAAGTGAATGAAAGGTCTGAAGCAAGAGCTAACACAACAACAACTAAAACACCACTTCAACTAGAAGTACTTTCCTGTGGTGCGTGACTATTCCAATGAAAGCTTCTGAGCAGTACTTACATGTGGTACTGTTTATTATTCTTTACAGGGTAGTAAAATTCGTTTTACTTTGTGGAGCAGAAATTCTAAGGTGTGACCATTTCTCTGTATGCTGGGGAGCAGTACTTAATAGACCTTATTCACGATACCCGCCATCTTCGCACGCGCTTTAGGATTGATGGGATAAAAGCAATGTCACGTGGTATTTCAAGTGCAAACAAAAGATAAAATTTGCCAATACGTGAAATCGCGGTCGACTTTGTTTATTCTCTCAAAACGAAACAACGATTTAATGGTCACGCAAAATGTACGGTTTGAGTTTCGACAAAATTAACGTCATTATTGCCTGTTGTGAGGACATCTGCGGTCGTTACTGCATTAAAAAAAGAAACAATGATAACTTTCACCCATAAATTTGCCATTATCGTCTTTCATATAGAAAGTTGTTCATTTTCTGTTGTCAACAATAAACAAACTCGACTGCAATTTCTTGTATTGGAAGAATTTATCACTTGTTTTCCACCTGAGAAACCACGTGACATCGCTTTTATCCCATCAGTCCTTAAGCGCGTGGAAAGATGGCGGGCATCGTGAACACGGTCTGTTGTGATGCTATTCACGCACCCTGCAAGAAGAGCAGAGAGAAATCACCGCCGTCCGAACTTCTGAACTAGTCAATCCTGTTTTCTCTTGTCAAACTGGTTTTTCGAGTGCGAGTATCTGCTTCTTGATAAACCGATGGTTACAACTGAACCTGCTGTATATACTAAGCACAGGGCCATTAGGCCTGGGTTCGAAAGTGTATCCTAGCAACATGCAGTGCATGCTCAACAAAGGTTTTACTGGATTCAAGCAGAGTCTTTCTCGAGCACGTCAAGATCGAGCAAGCAAAAGAAAGAGTCTGCTGGCTGGGTGATGTTTACGGTGATTAATGTGTTATTTTGTGTGGGGACTCACCATACAAGCCAGCAAAGAATGAGCAGCAGAGGACATAATTCTGCCCGCCCGCCAGAAGAATCGGAACGGCCTTAACATATACACACCACGAACAACGAGAAAAAATAGGATAAGGGAATACAAAGTTTGGAGAGCAGCCTGTAACAAAGAACAATAAATAATCATTACACTAACTGTCAAGAAAAGGTACGTTTTTCCAGAAAATATCCATACCCACGACGGAAAGCACTTTTTCTTTAGACCCCCCACCCCCCTGCCCCTCGGAAATTCCGTGATCTTTCCACCTTAGTTGGGTACTCCCTGGAAAGAATATTTCGGTCAGAAATGCTGTTGCTTTATACTATTATAAATGTAGAAATGTCATGGTTTTTGCCATAACGTGAGAAAAAACTCCATTTTGCCTTGAAGAGGTCTTTCGTAGCTAATGATTAACGGTTAAACATTGCCGGAGAACCATGGAGGGAATACCTTACATTAGCACGGATGATGCAATCTTAAAAGAACCAGTTAGATTCAAACTAAAAACAGAGTGAATTCCTCTCAGTTTAAACGTGTTTTAGAAGAAGGCTTACATCATGACCATACTACTGAAGGTGAATACCACAATAGTGAAATAAAACAATCGCTAGATATCCGGAAGTTCCTTCATGAGCCGAGGGCAAATGTATTAAAAAAAAAAAAAATCCCGGAAGCCGTTAAAAAGCATTCAGCCAACCGTAATTAACGGATCAACAATGAAAACAAGAATTCTTGTTTTGAAACATCAGTTAACAGTAAAATATCTGATATTTTGGCCAAGAGGACAGCTGTTAGTTGAAAAAACAACAACAAAAAAAACAACCAACCTTACTTGGAGCCGCCGGAAAAAGACCTCGAAAAGCCATCCCACCCCATCGGAAATTGCCACCTTTTGGACCCCCGCCCCTCCCCTCAGAATTTCCGTTGCCCTCCGTGGGGAGGGTATGGCTATTTTCTGGAACTGCACAATTCATGCATTATTCATGTGAAAAATATGGGTGATGAAAAGTTGAATCTTGATACGATTACAATTGGAGGATAAAAATGGGATTCACTGGACTAAAATTAAGGGTGCTTATTTCGTGGTCAAGATAACTTGTAATGTCGAAAATTACCATGATGACTTTTCATTAATAACTGGGCATTTGTTCCATGTTATTGCTATACGGATAACTTTAGATAACTAGTGACATTGATAAATCAAAAAAAGAAGTGGAAAAAAGCGCTGCCAGCCCCCTTAACTTGACTTTGTTATTAGGCCATTTCCGAGTTCCAAATTCTCTCACTTTCAAAACGAGGCTTAGTGCGAAACTTTTCTTGTGAAAATGAGTTTTACCTGCGTGAGAATAAAAAATCGTTTTCATATCAATGGCTTTGCACTTAGCCTCGCCTTGAAACAGAGGCTTGGAACAACTTGTAAATGTCTTAATGGTTGACCTAGAAGTGTCGCATTTACCTGGCTGACGAACACCAGCGTAGCATAGTGAAACACTTTGGTTTGACTTGTTGTTTCAACCTCTCTCAGCAGTGCATACAAACACACTGACCAGTGGATAAACATAACGACGCACACACTGCCCAGGACAACTGTTAAAAGCTGGAGAGCAATCGAAGAAGACATTTAACAAACACATAACAATTGTCCACGGCCCACGGTATTCTCTTAATGACCATAGAAACGACTTCAAAATGTTTAAAACTCAAGTGGAACCATAGCTCTCGACCAATCAGCGCGCGAGAAAATGGAAGAATGTAAAAAAGATGGTGAAACCATCAGCGCACCACCTCGTCTAGTATGTTGACTCTGATTATGGATGGGTCGCGTGGGCTTCTTACACGGGAACATGGATACTATCGGGGAGGTTCCCAACGTCCCATCATCTGCCTCCCCGAGGGGGAATCAAGGGTAAGCCGGGACGGGATTTTGTAAAGCTCCCATGTTCTCCTCCGTAAAATAACAAGAGTTTGCATCCACGGAGTCTACCAAGCATCACCTTACTTAACCTTTTAAACCCTAAGAGTGATGAGCATCAAATTTCTCCTTGTAATATCAATGCATTATAAAACAGAGTGGTCATGAGAATTTAGGACATGATCACACAAGATGAATCTAATTGATACTTCAACAAATTCTCCCCACTACTTCTTTTAAAAACGTATAGGGATAACAAATGAGAATTTGAATTTTGATATTAGGGTTTAAAGGGTTACAAAAAAAGCACGCGATTTGTTTACTTCACGTAAGGTGGATGTCCTTTCTTATAAAGGCCCCTGTTTCCCCTGTGTTGTATTTTGTGATTCACCTTTGTCACCAAAAAAGAAAGAAAACAAAAAAAACAACAAAAAGAAAGGAGGAAAATAACGAAAAAGAGACAGAAAAAGGAGTCTACAAAACAGGATATATATTTGCGGCACCCATGGACACCCATCCGGTTCCCAACCCAGTCCGGTAGGGTTTGACTTGGGTGAGCCCCGATCCTCGCGAGGTTTTGCGAGACACGTATACCTAGTGAACAACCCTGGTAAAACGACGTCGGTCATAAAAAGTGGAAAATAGGGGAGACCCGATGAAAGGTGCATAAAGCAGGAAAGCAGGAAAACCAGTTTCAAACGACACTGTGAACTGAACGTTTCTGCTTTTCACTTTCATTTTTTCCTTAGTGTTTTCTCCTTTTCCTTTTTTAGCCTAACTATGATTAATAGGATTATCTTAGACTACGAGTAGTCCCCCATTTTTCCTCAGGAATATTAGAGCGAGCGAAACGCGAGCGCGCGTGAAAATCACCCCACGCGAGAAAGGCGACTTTTCTCGCGTGGGGTGATTTTCAGGCGCGCTAGCGCTATTTTTCGGAGGAAGAGAAGCGACGACCGGAAATGCGTCTGCTGTTCGCAGGCTAGCGTTTCGCTCGCTCTACTGTCCCTTAGGACAAATGGGGAACTACTCGTAGTCTAGTATTATCTAATATATTTCAATATTTACCGTAGCTCTGCCGTTCGTTTTTGCATATATAATTCTGTTAATATTTTGTTGTAATAATTTAACTGAAAGAGCCCGGTGGCTCCCCTTGCCGGGGCTTCCTCGCCATTAGCTTTTTAAGTATTTAGATTTTCTTATTTTTTTTATCATTATCGCCAAAATTA
>OZ037995.1:5849430-5869430 GCA_964035705.1 Porites rus
CAGTCAGTCAGTCAGTCAATCAGTCAGTCAACCAGCCAGACAGTCAGTCAATCAACCAATTATTATACAGTGAAACCTGTATTCAGCAGACACCGCATTGAGCGGACACCCTCTATTAAGCGGACAGTAGCCGAGGTCCCCAAATTTATTTCCCTTATTTACTTAAAATGAAACCTTTATTAAGCGGACACCTCTATTAAGCGGACGCGGACACCTAAAAAGTACCTGAAATGGTCATTTCTATTGTTGCCAACCTGTATTAAACGGACACTTGTAATTAAATTCCACCACCCAACATGCCAGACAACGGAAATGCGAAAGATTTCCACCCACAAATTTCTCGGTTTTTACAACAGAAAACGTGACTTGACGAACTTATTTGATTAGTTTCACAGTACACTATTGTATTCTATTAGTTTCTATAGAGCTTGTTTCACTCATCTGAGTTCTTCAAATTTGAGTCTCTGGGAGTATTCTAAACGTTTCCACTGTTCATTTGAATGGCATTTGACACCTCATATGACGTTATCTATCGAAACCTGTATTAGGCGGACACCCTGTATTAAGCGGACACTACAGCATTCCCGAGGGTGTCCGCTTAATACAGGTTTCACTGTATTAATCTCTTCGATAACCAATCGAACAATCCGACGGTGGCTTATTTGCTACTGAGGTTTGCTAATGAAATTTGGAACATTCTTCGGAGTTTGAACTGATTAACCCTTTACTGGCAGCTATAGAGTCACGGCAAGCTACAGGCCATAACGACAAAACACGCCATTAATGTTGGAAATCTGTCCTTTGGAGTTAACTGCCGCAACTGGTCACCGCCTTTTTTCCTACCTTATTCAGTGTTGGCTTACCTGATGGCTCGTAAAAACGGAGTATAAACAGTAAACTCTACAGTAAATTCCCTTGTACATTCATTTATCCATGGTGAATTTGCAATCTCTTCAAGCTGCTGCACAGATTCGTTTCTGAAGAAAGTGGATTCAGTTAACAGCAAGCTACAATTTTGTAAAACAAAACTGAATGAAAGACTGCAATACGGCAAAGGGCTGATTTATTTGAGGCCAATATTTCGGCTAATCCCATGTTAGCCTTCCTCAGGGCCAGAGCTACACTGAAAGGGAATACTATGAGGGCTCCTAAAATTTGCCCTTTGTCGTATTGCCTTCAACTCAGTTTTGTTTTACTTCCAACTTCAAGTGACCGCTAGCATTAGCATCTCTACATTAGAGATCCGACAAGAAAGAACCAGTCGGTTTTATTTACGCGTTGAGTGGACCTCTGCATTCAAAGGTTTTTACAATTTTGTAAATTATGACGTCCACGCACACTTTTAATGTGTTTCGTCATTTCATGCACACTGCAAATAGAAACCTTTAGATATATTCTAAGACGAGAACGACTACGAGTACGATATTTTCTAAAAGCTAAATCAGCGTCATTTTGGCGAGAAAACGTGATAGCCGTTTTCATTCTACTACGAGTTTTAGTGATAGTGACGTAAATAATTGATTATAAAACATGAGACGTTTTATCATTTTGCGATCGGGAGAGGGCTTAACCTCTTTCGATAAAAAAACAAAAAACAAAAAAAAAAACAAAAAAAACACTGCTAATTTTTCAGATGAAAAAAACTGATTACCATGAATACGCGAAAAACCTTACGTTCTCGTCCTCGAATCTTAAGGTCTCAAAATAAGATGAAACCTGCACGACAATAGAAACCTGAGGTTTTCAAAAAACGCTCTCGAAAATCAGTGAACTCTTTTAAAAAAGATCTAACGCTTTACAAAGGACGAACAAAAACAAACGTTTTCTTAAACGCATGTTTCGGCTTTCAGTGAATGAAAAATTCATGGTCAAAAAGAAGGGACCCCTCCCTTCAGAAGTCGACAACATTGCAGGAGGGATAGGACACGCAACGCTTTCTGGTAGATTCGTCCCCGCTTGTTTTTCGACATAGACGAGACTTTTTTTAATTTGGCTACAGGCAGGTCAATGAAAAGCAAGTATGGGGGAAATTAAAAACGGCATAGGTTATCGTACAAGGTCTCACACTTCCTACGTCAAAATAATCTTGGTTTTTTTGCATGATTGAGTGTCAAACGTACCTAGTCTTCTTGAGTTCCAGGTTCATCCAAGCGCCTTCTTCTGCGTGACACTTGTTGTGACACAGAGTTGTGTTGTTTTCTTTAATGGTGGTAATACTTGTCAAGTTCGCGGACTGATTGGCACTGATTGCCCTATTTTCGCACACCTGATGAAACAAAAATGGGTGTTGATTTAAATGCGAGGACGGTTGTAGCCTGTACACAGACGTTGTTTTATTTTTCTTTTCGTTCTTTTGCAAAACATCGGCGTGCGTGAGAGCGAGCGAGCCCCTACCCCTTTGCGCTGGCGGTCAATAAAACCCCGCGGTTTATTTTTTATCACGCGCGTTCGACGGACTTTGAAGATAAAATAGAGGGTCTGTGAACAGGCTAGGATGGTTGTAACTAAGGGCTTGTTTACATGGAAGTGGAGGACCCCAGGTAGATGAAATAACCCGCTTAGGTGGGGTAACCCACCTGTGCGTTTAATCTCTCATTGTAATTTGATCACGTTTACATGATCGGCGGGGTGACCATATGAGAGATTATATGAACAGGTGGGTCACCCCACCTGAGCGGATTACCTCACTTACCCGTCCCTCACCTTCATGTAAACAGACCCTTCGTCAGTATTTCGCCCGATTTTCGCTATTGTCAAATAATAGAGGGAATCAAGTCCCGCGAAAAGAGGCTACGAGAAAGTTTGGGACTTAAGACCTGATTGAAGACATTAACGGTGCTATTCAGAAATACTGCTACATGCTTTTTTTGACAGACTGCAAATTCTGTATGAGAAATACAACAGGTTAGAACGCTTTACTTTTGCAAAAAATGGACAATGTGTTAGCTTTATTTTGTTACTGCTCTTTAGGGTACTCGTAAAGTGAGTGACAACGACCATACCTTCACTGAGGGAAACTTGTATTGTGTGATCTTGGTTGGACCAAACAAGAGGCTTTGACTGCCAGGCAGCAAAATCTAAAAAAAGGAAAACGCAGAATACAGTTTATCTCTCAGGTATTTCATAGAACATGGATTAACTTTATTTGATTTACCACAAAATACAAATAACGATTTACCACAAAATACAAATAACGATAAAACAAGACAGTTACACAAAAGCAAATGAAAAAGGCGAGGAAGCCCAAAAATTAAAAAGGTCATAAGAATCGATAAAATGATAATCAAAAGGGAAATATTTGATCTTAAATGCCAAATTCTCCAACTTTTTTTTTAAGGAAATGTATGGAGATTAGTACAATAAATGTTACCGTGAATGGTGTTTGCGTTGAGGCAGCTTTGTTCTCGTTAAGCACATCAGAAATCTCTTTCCAGGCATCTTCGACACTAGCAGTTCCAGTCAATGGATTTTCTGACCTAAAAATTAGAGATACAACAATGATTTTCTCTTAGACTTTTCGATGTATCGAATGGAACACCAACAGAGTGTTTAAATAAAGAAGTGTGACGTCAAAAAAAATCCGGCAAATTTGTGAAATTACTGGGGAGGTTGGCACATTCTCTTAAATGAAATCCAAACGATGTCCTCACAACCTGCAAAGCGATCATCAGGACTCTTGCCAGCGGATTTGTGTACATATCATGCGCATCACGTCATAAACCACAAAACCAAAGATCAACGGTTTTGAGAAAGAACAAAAACATGGCGGTCGAAGGCGGGACTGTTTCTCACTATTATATTTTGGTAATTCGCAAATTTATAGATTTTATGTCGCTTTTCAGACATAGTGTGTGGTTTGCGTTTTCTTTTAATCAATTTTCCTCTGCAGAGTTTGAAATATGAAACATATAGCTGCATCTAGCTAACAAGAACCGCCGAAGCCATCGAGTACAGTAGTGTTTTGCTGCAAACCTAAGGAAGGCTAAGGTCGCTTCCAGGTACAGAGTAGGCAATAGTTGCAATTACTGGGCTGCCTGTGGGGCAAGCCCAGTTCTTATTTCGGTTTTCCGTCGTTTCCACAGAAAAACGTACAGCCGGGGGAGGGAAGATACGAGTTTTGGTACCAAGAAACGATGTTCTCACGACTGGTTTCATACGATTTTCCCTTGCACGAATATTTTTTTGTACCACGCCCCCGCCCCCCAGAAACCCAGAAGGCATTGCAAATCACGTTGTTCGAAGCGATTTGATCATATCACGGACCATCGAAAGGAGTCACTTTGTAAGTTTTGTCACTGTTCGGAGCGTTGCGTGACGACACTAAAAACGGCTGCGAAGGAGAGTTCTCTCTGACCGACTAACCGACTGAGTATTTGAACTCTCTGATTGGCTGTTTGTGCAGTTGACTGACAGTCTGTTCATATCCTACCTTAGGAATATATTCTTGATAGACTGATTCAGGTGATACATATCTGCACATGTCACACTTGCTACTAACAACGACGTGACCACCAGGAACGAAATAAAAACCAACAGCTCTCTAAAAGACAAAATTTAAGCGAAGGAGCATTACTTTACAAAAGCAAGTTACGCGCGTTTTAGTGGCATTGCAATAAACACTAGTAACAATACACGGGGTTTTTAATACGAGATTATGCAGGGGTTACCCTTGAACTTGAAGGTCTGTTGTGACGTCTTTACCCCAGCCATATGGCTCACGTATTTTTTGTGTAGATGTCAAACTGTTCCATGCCCTCAACAAGATTTAAAGAGCGAGCACGTTGTATTTTGAACAGGTTAATAGAGACCTTTAGCTTTGAGGAAAATTGACAAAGTTTTTTCGCGTATTCTCAAAATATAGACTTCCCAGAAAGCTTCACTTTACCATTTTTCACTAGAAAAGTTAGCACTGTTATCCCTAGTGAAGGAAGTTACGCGCTCTCTTTATTGCAAAAATGATAAAACTTCTAACACTTGATATCTTGTTTTCGCCACCACGACATTCGCCATAAAACTCGTAGAAGAATGACGACGGCTACCACGTTTTCCCGCCAAAATGACGCTGGTTCACGCGCGAGCACTACTTAGTAATAGAAAATCTCGTACTCGTCTTAGAATCTGAAGGTCTCTAATACTGGTCAATACCCAACGACATCGATGCAATTCCACAAACTTACACAGTGTAGTTCCATAGTGCTTTCTTCCGAATACAAGTTTCTCTTGCTTCCGAGAGCTTGGACTCAGAAGGAGGCTTCAAAAACTTGAGATAACGCAACCTTTTTCGAATTGCCAGCGCCTTAAAGAAAGAGGAAAAATACACGAGGATGATCATTAGTCATGTAAGACAAGTAACATGCTCTGCCCTGGGGTCAAAACTGAGCTGAATTCAACCCATTACCACCTAGCTTCAGTTATAGGAGCATCGGGTTTTCCAAGGGAAACCGCACACCAAAAACTGCCGTTTGCATTGACGCGTTTGTTGTATCACGTTACCGGGATTTAAAATTTTAGCAAGGCGTTCTTTGTTTAGTGTCGCCATGTTGTTCTTCGTCAAGTCGAAGCGCGACACTTTTATCTCCTAAAAAACATGAATAATTCACTGATTCGAGTTAAAAAATCTAACTAGCACATCGCAGGCGGATATAGAAAGCTAATTCGTGCCTTTAAACGTGAGGCTGTACAATTTTTAGTAGCAAAAAACCTTGCGTAAGTTACTTACCGCTGGAACTGCAAACTGTAAACGCGACCGCAAGACCGTGGGCACGTGACATTCTCAGGTTTGCGGTTTCCCATGAAAAAGTTGATGCTAAAGGGCTCTTATTCGAGCTCAACTACCCCCACAGAAGTGCGGTGTGTGGAATAACCTCCCACCCCGCACAGTTTTAAAGCGGGTTACACTAGCCAATTTTTATCTTATAGTTAAGTTTTTGTTTAGTTACAGGCACGGCTCTCATAGAAGAAAAGTATGAGGCACAGGCTGGCGAAATCAGGAAGAACATATCAATCGCCAAGGCCGAGATGAAAGGTTGAAGACAAAAAACAAAATTAACAAAGAAAGGAAAGAAAAATCGACCAAAGCTATTCGCATTTTGCAAACGGCTATCTGTCTGTAAAGGAACTTGCTAGAGAGAAGAGTGCCACCATGTTACGAAGAATGCACAGATCCGTCATATCGAGTACACTAAATATTGCGCGCAGTTTCTAAATTCTTGCTTTAACAAAGAGGATTGTTGCTGAAGTGCTCTTGTTTTGCGAAAAAAAATTATTAAAACTTTTAGTATGATTTTGCCATAGATCTTCAGCTAAGTAGAATGGTGGACAAAATTTTAGGACAAACAGAAACATTTTTCGTTTTTTCTTTTTAGCGATTTAATATTTTAGAAGAGCCGGCTATACTATTCTTAATATTTCAATTTTTACATAAGAAAGACTTCACGACGCGTGGGTTGGTTACGGTCAGACGCCCAACTTCTGTGTTTTCTACCAAAACTGGGCATCCAGACGTGTAAAGCTGCCACAATAATAGCAGATGGCGGTCCCAGGCTTAAGTTCACCTCTGTCGCGGATGCGAAAGGCAATAGAAAGGGTCACATACATTATCTAACAATTTTTAGTAAAATCCAACTAGTGATCTATTATCAATGCTGCGTTCTGATTGGTTGAGCAACTACTAGGCTACATGTTATAGCCCACTAGTAGCGAAAAGCGCGGCAAAGGATTAAAGTCTAGCTTTAACTACGCTAAAGTTGTGTTGTCTCGATATGTTTTTTTTTACCAACTAGTTGGATTTTACTAAAACAATAATTCCTCTCGCCCTCATGGCTTCTGAGTCAATAGCCCATGAGGCCTTCCATGGGCTATTGACTCAGAGCCCATTCGGGCTCGAGGAATAATTGTTAAATATCTCCAGCAGTATATTTCAATTACTTACTGGGTCTAAATCGTTTTCTGATTTGCTAGATTCGTCCTTAAATCCTTCATTTACGTGTCCATAGTGTATTTCGTGCAGAGCAGATGTTGACAAGTCCTCGAAGCCTTCATCTGATTCTTCCTCTTTTCTCACTTGTGACCGACGTGCCATTAACAAAATAAACAGAAAAACCTACCAAAGATCGAAAAAACGTTAGGGTCTTTAAGATCCAACGACGCGAAGGCAACGAGAACGTCTAAGTAACAATAGGTTTAATAAGCAAAACAACAACTTCGCAAGTGCGTTACAATTATTTTGTACATTTTTTTGCCGTTTTTGCACGACTACGAAGTAAAAATGCATAAGTTTGCTTTTTGTGGAGAACGTAAACAACCAACGACGAAATATATTGCTCTTTCTGAACTTGGATATGGTCCCTTGGAATTCAAGTTAAGGAGGATTCGCCTACATTTGGCAAACTACGTGGGTAGAAGTAATCGCGCGATAAAGACTGAAAGAACGCAAATTCACATTTTAAGCGACGTTCTCGTTGCCGTCGCGTTGTTGGATCATAAAGTCCCTATTCTCTCAAAAACGAGACGATGATTTTGGTCTTGCAAAATGTACAGTTTGAAGTCATTATCGCTTGTTGTGAGAACATTTACGATCGTTACTGCATTTAAAAAAGTAACAGTGATCACTTCCACCCATATCTTGCCGTTATCGTCTTTAAGGTGAAAAGTTCTTCATTTTCTGTTGTTTAGAAAAGACAACCTCGACCGCTTTTCCCTATATTAGCAGATTTTATTAATTGTTTGCACCCCCCCGAAAAACCACGTGACATTGCGTTTATCCTATCAGTCTGTAAGCGTGTGCAAAGATGGCGGGTATCGTGAATAAGGTCTACTGCAGAGAAAAACCTAAACGATACATCATGCATGTATCTATTAAAATTTTAATCAATAGATCAAACTTGACTTGAAGAATTTGCTGTCTTCTTTCCATCAAGCATAGCTGTTTTCAGTAAGAAAAGTGATTCGGCGATCGCTTTGTGATTGGATCACAAATCTCACGCCATATTATCGAGCAATCAGAGGAAAGACCAAAAACAATCCGCACGCGTTTTCTCGCGCTTTTCGTTACTGGCTTCAAGCATTTACTCCGGGTTCATTTTGGGATTGTTTGTTCTCTCTTAAGGTACATTAACAATAGCAAAGATAAAACTTGTTCAGTTTTTTTCATACACAGGAGCAAATGTTTCCTTGTTAAGGAAGCTTGTTCGTGTAATCGGGACTTCAGGTTTTTCACCACTCAGAAGAAAACCGCCATCGTATGAAGTAAACAAATTCAAGAAAACAAATAAGAGTACCATGATCGGTTGAGAAATGAGGATTGACTCCAGCAGGGAGAAACACAAAGACTGCAACCATTGAATGGACATGCCCGGACCAAAACTGCAAGAAAGAGGTAAAAAAAATGCTGGTTTGCACGTGACGTCACGGCGGCAATGTTGGTGGTCAAGAACAAAAGCATTTATCTTCTCTGGGAACTTAACTCTATTTTCATGTAAATTCTTCGAGAAAAAAAAAATTCTATTCTATTGACCCCCAACATGGCCGCCTTGTCACGTGGTTGCAAACCAAGAATAAGGATCATCTACCACCAAGAACAAGACTTCGAAGGACAATAAATCGTCAGTAATAATTTTAGGGCATATAAACGCTCAGTACTTCTCGTAGCCAAAATTGTGTGCTGTTTTTTCAAGTTTACGGCAGAGGAAGACTGGAGAGACTAGAGAGTGTCGTCAGGGCGGGGGTCTACCAATGTAAATCATCAACTACTGTGCATTACGACACTATCGGCTAAAAAGTTGTCAAAAATTGAAAAAGGAAAAAATAAATAAGAATCTAGACAAAATCTTATGGTGACGAGTGAAATTAGGGAATAATTTCACGAGCGTTTTGTCCAAATTAGGATTTGGGTTTTCGGCATGTTTATTGTACCGATCGAGAATTCTAAGCACTGAAAAGATTACAGCTTAAATTTTGGCTAAAGTCCATAATTTTCAGAATTCTTCGACAAAGTACCTGATAGAATCCTTCTTGATGTGCTCTTTCGTGTGTTAAGGATTTCTGAAGGCTCTGCTAACGCCGTGACATCTTAATTCATAGCATTTGAAATAGTGATCGGTTGATAATAGGGACCTACGGCGGCCGGAAGTAAAAAAGCCCAAAAACGACGCAGTGCCCATGCGTGGAAATGATCTTTCGCCGTAACGCCAAATCCTAGAACGTGAAGACCTATTTTTACCATCACTGGTTTTAAAACCTATCATAGATTGTTTTTCTCTTTATGAAGAAAGTATTTGACGCTTCTGGTTTTCCAGTAATTACAGTACGTCTTCCCTACGTTTTACTAACAGCGAAAGTAAATGCCAGGGGAAACCATGCCGCCACTGTTTGGGTGCCGCTTCCTTAAAGTTGAAATTTGACGGGCTACGGTGACGTACTTTCTCCAGGACTCCGCATCCTTGACCGCCGTTGCAGAGGTCGCCGTAGCGGTTTGCTTAAAGTCCCTAATATCGTGTAAATTCTTCACTTACCTTAGACCAAACCATATAGTGAACCAACCAGCAATACCGCCTGTCAGCAGACACCCGAACCAAGCTACGTAGTTACAGACATGCGGCAGATTGAACCTTGAATAGTACGGCCCTCTGCCCTCCGACGCTGTTGTTGACACGCAGACGCTGACGACGCTTTGTTTTTCCAAGTCCACGGACAGCTTTTTTCTAGTGGGTGCCAGCGCAGCGAGGAAATCAACCGTCTCGGTGAGGCCGGCGCTTGTAATTGGCAAATGTGGATTCGAGCTTAAGCTGTCGTTTCCTGTGTTGTAGCCAAGGCTTATTCCATCTGTTACAGAAAACGAATTCGTTTAACAAACTGATCACAATTCTCCAATGGATCAGAGACTTGACGTTTTAAAAACTGTTCAGATCTTTACCCTTTAAACCCTAAGATCAAACTTTGAATTCTCATTTTTAGCCCCTATTCATTTCCTACCGAAATAATGGGGAGACGTTCCGTAATTCTCATGACCACTCTGTTTTACAAAGCATTGATATTACAAGGAGAAATTTGATGCTGATCACTCTTAGGGTTAAAGGGGCTCTGTCATAGCTGTCTAGTTCTTTTTGTCGACAATGCGAGTTATGCGTGCCAACTCGCTTTAAAACTTGAGAAGTTACCTGTGGACGGTCTGTGAATAACAAAATCACAGCTTGGTGTCAAACAAAATATGTCTCCCAAGCATATCAATATATCAATAGTTACAAACAACACGAATGAACTTTGAAAAACTGTTAGGCTCACAAGTTTTCAAAAAGCACAATTACAATCCGTTTCAATCTTCTTTAAGTTTGTCCATCCATGTTTCCTTTTCTATTTGCTGTGTTACTTAAACATTCCTTTAACTTTTCGAGCGGTTATTTTAAATTTTCACTAAATTTGGCGGCACTTCCCACTGTTTGGATTTTGATAAATCTGGTGTCACAACTCCTTTTTTATCTTTTATCTCTTAATTTCCTAGCGAGTAAGCCGGTCGGATGATGTGGCGCTACCTCAAAACATTAATAGACCTCTTCTGCTTTTATGTTTTGATGTGGGATGTATGTAGGTCACGTGATACCTAAAATAAATTTGTTCTTTTTCTTTTCATAAATTATGTGCACATATGCACGTGACTGAGACAAAAGTGGAAAAAAATAGGTCTCAAGAATAAGTCCTACATTGATTGGCAAGCGGAAAACGAAGAGGTCCTTACTCTCTATTCAACACTTGAGAGGGAAACTGGGCCGAGTTATTTTTTCGCAAAGACTTCTGGGACTGTTACTAGAGCCAGGAACGAAAACTGACCAATAGCTGACCTTCGTGTTTCCAGTAACGATCCCAGATCCCAGATCCCAGCGGGACACATTTCGGCTCCAGTTCCCCTCTCGTTTATTAAGTGGTGACGTGCGCTATACGCCACTTCTACATTTCCCATAATGCGCTTCATTTGCCCCCCAAATTTTGCATAAGCATTGTTTTCAATTTCTATTGGGACGGCTGTAATACCCAGCAGAAATGAAAAACAAAGGTTATGCAAAATTTTGGAGAGCAAATAAGATGCATGATGGGAAATGTGGAAGTGGCGCATAAGGATTGGCCTAAATTTGATAAAACTTTTACACATTCAATTTACAAGAGTAGCCATTGTTTTAGAGTCTGAAAACAATGGCTATACTTGTAAATTACACTTGTAAAAGCTTTATTAAATTAACCCCTGGTAATAAGTTTTTTACGTCGTTTGTCATGAGTTTCAATGACACGCACCTGAGGAAGACTCCAAGGCGGTGGTAGAACGGCGCCTAAGGGAATCACCGGGATGACAGAGAAGGGAATCTTTAGTGGACAGCTCAGCATCCTGAAACAGGAGACCTGTTGTTAAGCCCGGTTCTCATATTTCCGCCAATCTACCTGCGAGATAGCCGCCGGAACTGCCTGGTATATATAGGCGAATCTTTGTGTTTTTTTCTTCATTAGCCTATGCCTTTCATTCTCTTATCAAGCTATCAAAAACACAATATCAAAAGAGCATAACAATTTCAGTTATCTGTAAAAATTTGAACCCGATATACCGGATAGTTTCGGAAAAATTTTAAAAACTCAAAAAACTTTATAAACAATGTATGGGCCCATTAACGTTTTCTTCCCCCAGCAATTTCTCAGTTTTCGATGACTGCTTTTTCCTGAATTGTTACTTGCAAAGAGCGGAAAATTGCACAAATTGCTCAAATTAACTAACTCTTTCAACTTTTGCATTCAATTGTGCATACGGTGACACCTTCCATGGGTAAACTCGTACGCTCATGATCAAAAATGTTAACAATAACGTCATCAGAGATTCGCCTATACTGTTCCAAAATATGAGAATATACAACGCCAGCAACAAGAAACGTAAATGGTCCTCGCCGCTGGCACGCCCACCAAGTTGATATCGACTTAACTTCGCATGCACGCCGGCGGTAAAGACTAGCATTGCCTCTTTTAAATCGCAACAGTATCCCAGGCATTACCGGCGGCTATATCGCAGGTGATCGCGGCACATTAGTGCCGTAAGTTCACTATTATCACACAGTATCATGGACTTAACAAATATGTCGCCATAAAGGCCCATAAAAGGTGACTGGGAAGACGATGGGTGGGGAGAGTGAGCATGAGGCGGCGTGGCCGAGTGGTCAGCGCGTCGTCGGACCCGCAACCCAGCGGCCCGAGTCAGTTCGTGTCCCGCTCTGGCCAATTGCGGGATTTTTTCTCGGTCGTTCCGTAATCAAGCCCTCGTCCATCCTAGTAAATAGCAAACTGGTTACCTCCTGACAGTTGAGGTTTTTTATCATGTTATGTTATATTTAATTATTTGTTTGTAGGTTTTTGAAGTGGAGTGCCTGTAAACTAGCTGGATAAGCTAAGTGCACTTTCCACTACAAACAAACCTTTACCCTTATTGATGAGCACCTATTACTACTCGGGGATCTATTAATGTGTAAAATTCTGTTTTGTTTTTTCTTCTTCTACGGATAGATTAAAACCGGGTTATTTTGCTTTTTCCTTTTACCTCCAAGGCCAGTTGGTGAATGCTAGAAATGACAAAAATTGCGTTATTTAGTAGCCTATTTGAACTCCACATTACAATGAACACGCCAGCCCCCCCCCCCCCCCCCACTATTGTTCTGAACAATGTTCGTGTTGCTGCGTGAACAGCACCGATAAAGAAATTTCTTATCATTTAAGACAAAAATTAAAGGACAATCTTACAATCCCTCGTGAAGTTTGAAGCCACCGCCTCTCTCCAATGTTCTTCAAGAAGAGAACAGTTTCTAGGGATTGGTCAAGCACTAAGGACAAAAGAGAAAAAAAAAAGAATGAGAAGTTGAAAATGTGATTGATAGTTATGATAGTTAAAATACAGGCACGAGCAGTAGACTTGTAAAAGCAATTACAAGCGAGCAACGGTAAATACTGGAGACTTTAAGATCCCACAACGCGACGGCAACGAGAACGTCAAAAACAACAGTAGGTTTAGTAGGTAAACCAACAACTTAGCACGTGCATCTCACTTATTTGTACATTTCTTTGCCGCTTTTGCACGACTACGATGTGAAAATGCCTAATTTTACTTTTCAAGGAGGACGGAAACAAGCGATGACGAATTTTTATTCTCTTCCAAAACTTGAATATGGTTCTAAGAAATTCAACTCCGGGAGGGTTCACCTACTTTTGATAAAGTATGTGAGTTGGAATAATCGCGAGAAAGACCAAAAGAACGCAAATTCATTTGTGAAGCGACGTTTTCGCTGCCAGCGCGTCGTCGGATAGTAAAGTCCCCATTACAGAGATCTGGCGCGAAGATTTTATCGAGCCTCAGCACTGAAACCAAGGAAGAAAGGCTTTAAGTAAACGAAGACATTTCTGTATCAAGATTTACTCGTACATCAATCCGCTACTTTAGAAACGAAAAAGGAACTGGAGCCGAAATGCACCCCGCAAGTGTTCGTGGGATCGTAACTGGGGACGCGCCAGTCAGCTATTGGTCAATTTTCTTCTCTGTCCCAAGTAACAATACCAGATGTCTTTGCGAAAGTAAATTCGGCTCATTTTTTCCTCCTCGGTTTTAAACTGACGAATTCATTTTAAAAGTAAGCCTTTCTAACGTAACAGAGATATAATTTTTTGACCTAAAAGTGCAAGCTAGCAGAGAAATGTTTGAGTAAGAAAAGTGTACAACAGTTTTTGACAAGGGTAACTTCGAAAAAAATCACTATGAACTGAAAACTGTTTTATTACTGTAAGCCTGGGGCTGATATAGGGTCCAGGCTCCCCCAGGCTGATTATCAATTCAGCTGGAACCTTTCTACACTCGACTGTCGAGAAGAAAGGAAAGCTGAATGAACCAAGATCCCTGTTCCATTTGAAAATGTTTTTACCCACTACGCTCATTTAAAGGGGTTATGTCACGCTATTTGCTCTTTTTTAAAGCTTACGCGTTTTTCGTATCATTTGAATTCCAAAAATAATGCTTCAGTTTTGTTATTTAAGACTATATTTAGGCACTGAATCTGTTCTCTGTCGTCTGTTGCGGCTGATGGCAAGGATGGATATGGATTCAAACTAGATAAAGTTAGGCCAGTTTTATCCAGTTTTAATCATGTGACTGCAAAAATCACCAAAAAACTTAATATGGTCAGTGCTCCCTGATGAAACTTGTTTCTTTATAACGCTACAGGAGCATTTCGTGTATGAATTAAGGCACTAAGTAACGACTTCAGGACAGAATTGACCCAAAACAGCAATATCCTCCAAAATCCCTACAAATAAACAGTACCATGCGAAAGCTCTGCCAAAGAGGTTTCATTTCACACGGTACTGCTGAAGAGGTTTCTTTAGAATGGTAACACCTCAAGATTCCATCCACAGACTCAAAAGTTAGAACTACATACTAAATAAATAGCACCATGTGAAAGTACTGCTGAAGAGGTTTCATTTGAATGGTTACACCATAGGATTTGGTCCAAAGACTCAAAAGTTAGAACTACATACTCAATAAATAGTACCATGTGAAAGTGCTGCTGAAGAGGTTTCATTTGAATGGTAACACCATAGGATTTTTTCCATAGATTGAAACGTTATAGCGAGAAATAATCTTGCGATAACGTGGTCAACAAGTGAAAGGGCTAAAGAAATACCCAAATCAGAGGATCATTGAGGCTTCTGGTTAACTGATCACCTACCATCCCCTAAGTCACTATTTTTCCCTGAGTGAGAAGTAAGTGCTAATGTTGACTTGGGGGAGGGGTAGGTGGTCAGTTACCCCAAACCCTCACAAAATACCTGATGAAGAAGGAAGTTCAGACATCTCTGTCTGATGCTCGTTGATTGGATAAACCTTCACACGGCGTTTAAATGACCGCTAAAATAAATAAAAAGGACCAAATTTTGAAGAAGTAGAAAAAAATTATACAACATGCAGAATTATCCGTGTGAACCAAAAAGGGCAACAGATTACTTCATCTCCAAGGGACAAACTCGCCGCAATTAGAAACAAATCTTCTCACAGCTACAAGCACAAAGCTAGCTTTTCTATTGCGTGCCAGGTTGCCTTCGAGTCTGGATCACGAGCCCATAACCTGTAGAAAGCAACTTTACTTGTTTCACGGCGTTTTACTAGCCAGTTTAGTTTTAGAAAGTGCTTGGCGCGAACTTAAAATATCTCGCAAGTCCCACAAATCAGTCAGCAAAACCTACAGATTTTAAAATGGTATTTTTGGACTTTTGATGAAGTTTTGTTCTCCTTAGTCACTATCTTATACTTCGAATTCGCCCATGGACGGAGGAAGTTTCCAGTTTCGCGTGAAGAACTGCTCTAAAAATAAACCGGTCGGTGAAAACGCCTTGACATAACCCTAGTATGGGAGTTGCTCACTACAGGGCTGTTTTGAAGATTGTTCTCCAGTGAGTTGACTGTTTTCACACGCATGATCACATTCTCCGTGGCGTGGCCTTTTTTTTCAAACGCATGTATGATCACCGTCTTCAGGGCATGGCCTGTTTTCACACGCATGATCACCGCCTACACGGCGTGGCCTTTTTTTCACGCGCTTGATCACCGTCTCCCGGGTGTAGCCTATTTTCACACGCATGATCACCGTCTCCACGGCGTAGCCTGTTTCCGCACGCATGATTACCGTCTCCAGGGTTTGGCCTGTCTTCAGACGCATGATCTCTGCCTCCAGGCAGTGGTCTGTTTTCAGACGCTTGATCACCGATATTAGGCTGCTTACTGTTTTTGTACGCATGATAACCGTCTCGGGGTGTGGCCTGCTTACGCACGCATGAACACTGTATCCAGGGTGTCTCCTGCTTTCAAACCAGCCACACCACCGATCCAGTCTTGGGTGTAAACTCGAACCAGCCAATAGCTGTGCGTCTGTTCAATGTTCTGTGTGATCAGTTACGTCCGGTCATCGCAAAGATCAGGGTTTGATTCCCGATCAAGCCTTGGCTTCTTTTTCAACCGCTTAGGTTGTTCATTCTACTGCGAAGATCACGTTCATTTTCATGTTACAACCGCACTTCAAAATATGCTTTATTTCATATATTCAATTCAGTTCATGTCAATTCCACCATCGGGTATATTACAAACTCACAATGGCCTGCTCTCCAGTTGGCTTGATTAATGGATAGAACGTTGCGTCCGGTAATCGCAAAGGCCGGGGTTCGAATCCCGGTCAAGCATGAAATTTTTCAGCTTCTTTTTCAACCCCTTACTTTAGGTTGTTTATTCTACTGCGAAGATCACGTTCACTTTCATTAAGTGTAATCTATTTGTTAACGCGATAAAAGGACTACTTACCCTACTGTATCTGAAGAGGAAAATCCATAACAGATTAACCGGTAGTACAAGAACACTGCACATGATCCCAACCAGAATGCTCTCTACATTGAGGTCCAAAATTCCCAGCACTTCAGGAACCTGGCAGAAGTTGAAAGCAGAAACATAAAAAAACGAAGTAGTTGAGTTGTATATATTATACTTGCCGTAGCAAGAGAGGTGACTAAACCTCAGGCATGATATCAAGACAAGTGATAACAAAGATCGCCTACGAAAGGTGTCGAAAGACAAACGTAAAGGCACCTCAGAAACGTTGGTATCTCATGAGACAAATTGGAGAGGAGATCCTGGGAAACAGGACAGTTTGTTAAAGGGGCTATGTCACAAGGATATTGCTGTTTTAGGTTAACTCTGTGTTTAAGTATATGCCTTACAGTACCACAGGAAAGTACTGTTCGGTAGCTTTCAAATGAGTGGTCACACTCAAGGAGTTTCTCTTAGCACTCGAAAGTCAGAACCATCGTGTAGAGCATAAACAAAAGCATTGCAGAAAAGTACTGCTCAGTAGCTTTCATTTAAAGGATTTCACCCACAGACTCAAAAGTCAGAACCACCGTGTACAGCATAATAAACAGTACCACAGGAAAGTACTGTTCAGTAGCTTTCATTTAAATGGTCACACTTTAGGATTTCATCAATAGACTCAAACGTTACAACGACTTAATGTGATTGAACTGAAGATATAACCTGGTAACAGGTAACTTAGTTGCAGACAAGCTGACCATAACCGAAGTTGCTGCACTCACTAAAACACTGAATACTCAAAATAACATACCGCAGACTTGGGTCTATACCAGGCAATGTTGACACACAGGAAACTCAGTAACAAAGACCAGCAGCAAGTTAGACGCTACAAAGATAAAGAAAAAAACAAAAACAAAAACAAACATTACCAAAACGGACCGCGACGAATGTACCGCCCGCAGGGTACGTACCCATTTTTGAACAAAAAAATTAAGGACTTTCAAGAACACATTTCCCATTTTTCAAGGACTCCATTCAGTGCGAAAAAGAGCGTTCAATCTATGTCTTTTTCAGTTCTTCCAAAACATGAGCAACTTTATCCTGAAGGTCTTTCCGTGTTTGCTCCTTTTAGTCTCTTGAGAATCTGGATTGGATAAAGTTAGTACGGAATTTCAAGGAGTTTCCAGCACCGACTACAATTTTCAAGAACTTTCAAGGCCTTAAATTTTTATTTTAAAATTCAACGTCTTTTAAGGTGCGTGCGAACCCTTTGTACGAATACCGTATTTCACGGAGGGAGCAGTTTTACGCGGCCTGCGTTCACAGTCTATAACGATAGCAGTAGAAGTCCTAAGACCTTTTGAAAATAGCAGGTAAAAGGCAAAAGTGAAATTGGAGTTTGATTTTAAAAAGGCGTAAGTGTTAAACTTAATCCAAATAGCGATACACACGCTTTTTTTCCATTTGTACTATAATCGGCGGCAAAATTGTTGACAAATTGTCCTCAAATGGGATAACTTCGGAGAACAAAAGTATTCACAGCCCTGTAATCAAAGTTGGGGTGTTCGTTACTTTCTACAGGTAGCTCGAACAGCGGTACAACATTGTATGGCGAGGGTAAGGAAGGGAAGGCTTTATTTTCCTCTTTTTAAGTTGGCAGAATGTCAGAGACGCCCTTTACGGCAAAAAGTTTCGAGCAATTTTGTCGCCAATTATAGTTCCCATTTTAAACAGAATGAGAAGCAACTGTACCCCGCACGATGGGATTGTTTTGCGACCGCCCTCACTTCTTTCATTGGATTTTATTTGGTCCAAATGCGTCCCCTGAAACAGCCCCGAAGTGCACTTCGGCACAACAAAAACCCAGCCATTTACCCACTTCAAGCTAGCGATAATGCTCAGATTAACAGTATTTAAATTTATATGTCCTTTCACTTACCTGTGGGCGCGTAAAACGGCTGTAAGATGGCCGACCCAACAGCGATATCCACAAGTGGTAGTCTACAAAGCTCTTTGTGATGTGTTGAGAAAAACACTGAAAAAAAAGCGAAATTTTACAATAAAAAAAGAAAGAAAGAAAAAAAAAAGTAATAATGTTCTTGATTCTACCGTGACTGTGATCAACGTTGACCACAACGAATATACAGTCAAAGTTATTTTACATTACAGAACGAAATCGACTTTTTGTGGCATAAGTTGAAAATTCGAATGTCTCTCATGTTTTGCTCATCGATAACCCTTTAAGATTAATGAAACATGCTGTAGTTGATTTTTCTAAATTACGTTTTCTTTCGTTCAAATTCGAAAAAATTCGAACTTATTTTGCCAGTTCGGAGCTCAAAATCCACTTCCGGTAAAGCGAAATTTTAGAATAAAAAAAGGAAGAAAGAAAGAAAAAAAGTAATAATGTACTTCATTCTACAGTGGCTGTGATGAACGTTGACTTCAAGTACAGTCTCAGTTATTTTACATTTACAAAAGTCACTTACTTAACGTTTCCAACAACAAACCTCTTTAGCTTGTACTTTGTGTATTCCAAAAGGGGGTCTTTCGGTAATTTGGCAAAATTACGCGCACATATAAACATGAATATTGCATGACCTACAATGGGAATACAAAACGTACAACCTAAAGAGTCTATTATTCGAAAAGAGGTGTAGAACTACCCTTTCTATTAAACCACCACTTTTTTGACTCAACAAAACATGCTACATTGTAATGTCTTTATTAAACTCTTGTGCAAAAATTAAATTTAAATACTTACAACCACATACAAAAACTAAAATTAACAAAGCTACTACCTAAATAGGGATCATTATAAGTATCTGGAAAACTGCCCACCTACCCCACCCCTAAGCTAACATTTTGGCCTAAAGGAGAAGTGTTAATGTTGGCTTAGGGATGGGTAGGTGGGCAGTTTCCCAGAAACGTATAACAATCCCTAGTCCCCCAGTTACTACCTAAAAAGCCATCAAATTAATTCCTATTAATTTAATTTATCAACCTTTTTTATGCTACTGTTGCAAGTACTTGTGTTTGGTAACAGCTCGCACTCAACCTGGAAAAATAATACAAGACATTCAATTATCCTGATGAACTATGGCAAAATTGTTCAGGTAATCATTCTAACCCGAAAATGCGTGGGCCTTTGGGTCTGGAGGTCCGTTAGCCATGTCGTTGATGTTTCTTTGGACAAGAAATTGTATATAATTTTGTGTCTCCTACTCAAGCGCCACTTGTTCAAAATCACTGGATAACGCAATTAGTTTCCCTAACACTTATCAACTTCAATCTCGGGCAAAAGCCTCGAAACACTTTAGAAAATTTCGCTTCCTTTCGTTTTTCCGATCCCTTTTGCAATGTTGTTGTGTCCGCGTTACTTTGCGATCACATCTCAAGACTGCAGAGGGAAAGGGAAGTGTATAGGTGTTTCAAGAATTTTTGGCGAGGATTGTAGATAGTGATTTATCCGGTGAAAAGCGTTATCCAACATTTTTTGCACCAGGTCTACCAATAATTAATGGGGACAACGTACTGTTTGTAATAAACCCTACGATGACGCCCTAATAACTCTCTGAAGGAGGCTAGGGGGAGGGGGTGGAGATTGGAAGTGGAATGGTGATACTCCCAGATGCTT
>OZ037995.1:5874430-5924430 GCA_964035705.1 Porites rus
AACCCCATACATTTCTTATGCATGCATGTTAGGACTCTTTTCTTATAAACTTGTTGTGTGAAATAGTTTGAGACTGCTGTATGCATAATGCTGTATGGGGTTATACGGAAATCTTACCACATTATCTTCAGGGGCTAAGTCACCTTATTTTAGGTAAATTCTTCGATTGTAATAATTACTAGTTTCTAGACTTGGAAAGACCTCATTATTTTATTGAGAAAATCCCAACCTCGTTCGAGGTTGAGAAAATCCAGGCCTTAAAACAAACCTTAGTATTTATGAGTAAAATATTGAAGAAAATCTTTAAAGATGGAAGTTCTCAATACATTTTTCAAAAATTCAGTCCATTTTAAAATTATCTGAGGCTGCCCTTCATACAAGGCATACCACTTTTTGGCCTTTTGTACGTTTTGGGGGTTCTTTGATATTTTTAAACGGCGTTATAACGATATTTTGTGACAATGCTGGAATTTCCCATAATCGCGTGACGGAGCCCCTTGAAACATTGTTTCATTATGATATAAATGGCGTTCAGAAAGTTATACGTCAGTTAGGTTTAACGACAGGCTATTGTGAGATTTAGACAAAATTGGTTTATCAATCTGGACATCTTACCAGAAAGTTAATTTGAATTGATTTGGGGAAAAGCTTTGCAAAGCACATTCTCGTTGCATAGTACAAGTAACTTATTCAGAGGGTACAGGCGGGTGTAAAAACAGGGAAATTGTATCAGTCGGATTCTCTCGTCTTAATTACTCGGTGGTTAAAAGTTTTTACAGTTTTCACATGTAAGGCTTCCAGCTAGATTGCTAACAGTAATTGGAAAATCGTCCTGGGACGTTCTATTGTTTATGATTTGCTTCAATAAAGTTATTGTAAGACTCGAGAGTTTCCTTATATTAGTTTTCATGTACGATTTCAAAGAACTCTAGTTGCAAAATTTCTTTACAACGTTTGCTTCAAATCTAACAGAATACGACCCACTATATTATATATTGGGAATACTGGCTTTCCAAACGGCAACCGTGAACAAATTACGAAGGAATATTTCCTGGAAGACAAGGGTATTACTGTGGACCAGAAATGAAGATATAGATTAAAGTTAATATTGAGTAACTTTAGTGTCGAAAAAATATTTATCTCGTGCAGAGTTGATATATATTACTTCCCAAGATGTTAATAAATCACGTAACACACTTGACATGTTTATCTGATTTTTGCTTTTGTTGACCTGTTACATAATAACAGTTTGGTCAAGGCAGAGCCTCTCTAATTTCTCACTTGTTGCTCTTTAGTTGGTAAAAATTTTTAGCAACTAACGAAAAAGGTAATGTCTTGCAAAGAAAGTTCAAAATCAAAGACTTGATATTTGTTCAAAAATGTGTAAAGCGCGTGGTATGAAACATTTTCGTTAACATTCCTTATAAGCGTTCTTACTAAACAGTCAGTTACAAGAGAAAGAGAAAGGCAATTTTAAAGAACTTCCGCTAAATGGAAAAACCCGAGTTATAAACAACCAGCAATTTACTTATCAGTAGTGGTTAAACGAATTTCACGTATAGAAAGGCTAGAAATTGAACTCATTTGAAACTGGCTAGTTCCACTTCCGCAGAACTTCCGCTAAATCGGAAAACCCTAGTACGAAGTACTATTTGTAAGCCCGTAGTACGAAGTACTATTTGTAAGCTCGTAGTACGAAGTACTATTTGTAAGCCCGTAGTACTAAGTACTATTTGTAAGCTCGTAATACTAAGTACTATTTGTAAGCCCGTAGTACTAAGTACTATTTGTAAGCTCGTAGTACTAAGTACTATTTGTAAGCCCGTAGTACTAAGTACTATTTGTAAGCTCGTAGTACGAAGTACTATTTGTAAGCCCGTAGTACGAAGTACTATTTGTAAGCTCGTAGTACGAAGTACTATTTGTAAGCCCGTAGTACTAAGTACTATTTGTAAGCTCGTAGTACTAAGTACTATTTGTAAGCCCGTAGTACTAAGTACTATTTGTAAGCCCGTAGTACTGAGTACTATTTGTAAGCCCGTAGTACTAAGTACTATTTGTAAGCCCGTAATACTAAGTACTATTTGTAAGCTTGTAGTACTAAGTACTATTTGTAAGCCCGTAGTACTAAGTACTATTTGTAAGCGTAGTAGCTGAATAAGGGTTACTGTTGTCATACCATTTCATCCCATCGCTGACATCTTTGATAGTCATTCGTTCCAAGAACCAGCCTGGGTGTTCCCCGACATTATCGTGCCATACACGGATTTTCGAGATGTTATTCTTAAAACTGATTGGAACACTGAAAAAAAAGCAATTGAAATGAAAAATGCGCGCCGTGCTTTGGTTGACGTACCCCCAGTACAATGCAACGGATTTCATTCAAATGATGTTGTTGCCCTTCAAGTAACTGTGCTCACATTGTGTGTGACTCCTTTTAAGTTGTTCTACAGTAGTCCTTGTTCACGATGCCCGCCATCTTTGCCCACGCTTTAGGATTAATGGGAGAAAAGAAATGTCATGCACGTGGTATTCCAAAGAGCAAACAGGCAAAAAAACATTTGGCCAATACGAGAAAGGGTGGTCACGTTTGTTCATTCTCTCTAAACGAGACGACGATTTTAATCTTGCAAAAAGTACTGTTCGCTTCGAGGACATCTAGTACGGTCGCCACTGTATCCAATCACTTCATTATAGTGTTTAAGATAATACGTTCTTCATTTTCTGTTGTCTAGAATAAACAAACTCGACCGCGACTTCTTGTATCGACAGATTTTATCATTTGTTTCCCCCCTGAGAAACCACGTGACATTGCTTTTATCCCATCAGTCCTTAAGCGTGTGCAAAGATGGCGGGTATCGTGAATAGGGTCTATTGCTATAGGATTAAATGGAGCCGAAGCCAATTGTCGAACATTTTTGGCATCCTATCGATGAACGGTTAGGACTCTCATATATTACCAGGAACAATAATCGTTTATTTGCTGTCCCTTTCAGTTCATTTCATCAAGGGTTTCTTCGTATAACTCGCCAGTTCCTTCCCGAATCCTTTGAAGATACAACTATTCATCCCACTTTTATAAAATATGATCAGTTACCGATAATTGTTTTACCTCACAACAAAAACATCACAGGAGCTTCTCTGAAACAGATGTCTGCCCTCACACTTTAACTCAATTGGATTCGACACTTGACCTTCACCATGAAGTACGACATATACCTGAATACAAAGGAAAATTATCATAGCAAAGAGTCCAAATTTCATTTCGTAGAATGCTGGAAAACAAATAGCAACATGTGAAAGTACTACCAAAGGAGTTTCATTTCAATGGTCACACCACAGATTTCGTCCAAAGTTAGAAAAACATACTATATAAAATTAATAGTACCATGTCAAAGTACTGCCAAAGAGGTTTCATTTGAATGGTCACATCATAGATTTTGTCCACAGACTCAAAAGTTAGAACTACCTTTCAAGGCTTCAGTCATCATTCACTCTGAGGGAGAAAATCCTTGTATTTAACCTTTACTAACCCTTTCGCTTCCATAATCATTAAAGAAATGCATAATGCAGGTTGAAATTGAGGACAATGCGATTTCCATAGCATGTCCATTCAAATGAAACCTCTGCTTCAGTACTTTTGCTAGGAATCATTTGTTTCTCGATGCACATACTTGAAGTTTCATTCTTGGCATTTTAAAGACAAGAACATTTAGTATTGCTATAAACCTTGTCAGCCAACATAGACAAATGAGAGAACCAAAAAATGGAATTGAGTGAAGTAAATAAACTGTTTGCAGCCTATCAGTCACGTGTGGTACAAAAACGTCCTGTTGGTACGCAAATAGACAAGAAAAACAAATTAGCTCTCATAATTCAGAATGGTAATTTCCTTTGTTTGTATTGTTCAAGAGCATCTCTTGCGTCCCAGCATGACGTCTTTGTATCACGTGACTCATCAGCTGCAAAGGGTTCTAAATTGCCTCCTCTGTTTTGTTTCGCAGAAACGCAGTTGTGGTTTTCAACTACATGAAATGAATTACACTGGCCAATCACAACAAGCGCAGATGTCGATACCACCGAACTCACTTAACTGTTAGGTCCCCGAAGAAGACCATCGTTTTCATTCGAATTTTTGAACAGCCCACGTGACCATACTAAGCGCCGGCCTTTTTTGTCTGGCGACTTTTCTTCCCTTTTACAAAGGAGATAACGACAGTTTGCGGCTCAAAGGTTCTAACCTGCCAGGATAGAATTATGTCGAAACATCCCCGCCTCCGCTCAAAATGATATCACAATCAGTGACCACATCTTTTCAATTGATTTCCCACGCTGGAAAGTTCTTCTTTGAGTATTCATGGAGGTATCAACCGCGAACCGTTTGAACCGTTGCTACTGCCTATCTGAAATTAGGGAAAGTCGCAGGACGAAACGAGACACTCGGAATGGTGACGTGGGCTATTAAATTATTCAAATGACAATGACGTCTTTTTTAAGTGCAAACAGTTTAGTGATTTAGGTTAAAACCAATCAGGACGTGAAGTGCGTGAACCTGGCGTCAGGGGCGTGAAACACGTTTAAGTCACGGCTTACTTGCTTCTGTTTTGCTTCTGACTGGCTGAGAAAATAGCGTGAGGTTTTTCAGCCAATCACAGAACGTGGCAAAGAAAATTCATTCATTGTGTAAGTGACCATTGGTTTCTGTTTTGCTCTTGATTAGTCGAGAAAAAGGGCGTGAGGTTTTTCAGCCAATCACAAAGGGTGGCAAATCAAATTCATTTACTGTGACATTACTTCCCACATTCTTTTTTAAAAACCATACTTTCACAACTCAAAAGCAAAACTTACTTACCCCAGCTGTCGTTCCTGCTCCAAACCAATGTCCTGTCTGTACAGTAATCTGAAATCTTAAGTCGTGTATTTTAATTTTTCTTACTATCCTTATAAAATAGGCCTATTTCGAAACTAAAAAATTCATCGAGTAATGGTATAAAAAACAAAACAACGAATGGTAATAGCAGTATCCTTGTATAAGAGACGAATTTGGACATTTTAAAATTTATACCTTGCTGACAGGCTAGCTTTGGAGGAAATAATAAATATGTACATTGAGGTTCACGGATGATGAGGTGACGTTGATCATGAGATGCAATCCAGTTCTAGTGGTTTAAATCGCAGTTAAGAATTTTAATATAAACCACCTCACTGGGCCCAGTTGTTTGACGAGCGGATAACACTAAACCCGTCACTAGATAAATCTCTATCCAGTGGATAACGCAATAGTTTTTCCCATTCGCTGGATGGTTACGAAGGAGTTTAAGTATCGACGTTTTGGGCGACGCACGTCAGTCGTCTCTTTAACCCTTTCACTGCCAGAGTGTTTGATGGAGTTTTGTAAGGTGACTCTAACTTTTGAGTCTGTGGATGAAAACCTATGATGTGACCATTCAAATGAAAGCTCTCTGCCTGTACTTACACATGGTGCTATTTGTTTTTCAAAATTTTACAAAATGAAATTTGGAAATCTGGTCGAAATTTGCCTTTGGCTACATTTGGCAGTAAAAGGGTTAAGAGTAAAGATACTTAACAAATTTGGTAGCGTCAAGGCAAATTGAAAGAGAAAAAAGCTCACTTCCGATTTAAGTGCGTCGCTCAAAAACGTCACTGCCTAAACTCCTTAATGATCCAGTGGATAGCACTTCTGGCGTTTGAACAACCTGGGCAAGATGGCTAACTAAGAAGCTTTCTGTTATAGCTGGCCAGTTTGATAGGTTAATCCATATCCACCCTTTTAATAACCATCTATTGCAACAGACCACAGGAAACAGTTCCAACACCTAAATATAGTTTTAGATAAAGTAACTGGAATTATTAAAACCTGAATCATTGGATAATGCAATTCTAGAGCTCTGATTGGCTTATCCATCATGGTATATGAGCCATTATAGCATGCTCTCCAAATATGGTAACTGTATGCGTCTGCTCAAAATTAAAAACAAGCTGAAAATCGGTTGTTTTTACAAATAAAGTCGGAAGATTTCCCGATATTTTGTGTGCGTTTTTGATAAAACAATTATTCCACTCGCGCTTGTTAGATATGAGATGATTATAGCCAACTCATATCCAACGCGCACTCGTGGAATAATTGTTAACTACATTTTTGGAATTCAATTGATACAAAAACGTTTTAGCTTTTTCAAAAGATAGCAAATGGCATGACATAGCCCCGTTAAGAAGAGACATGAAGTGAATATAGACGAGTAAGATACCTTTGAGACGTGGCAGCAGGAACTGTGTTATCATCAATGTACACAGTTTCATGGTTTTCCTTGTTATTTTTTTCAGCTCGAACACAAAATACGAGTAGAACCATGTAAAGAAACGTAATGCAAACAACAACAGCCAACGTTATGGGACTTTCTTTGAGCCTGTTCAGAGAAATCAAGTGCAATTACAGCATTTAGAACTTGTCACAATTTGTACTGTTGAGAATGATTTCTACCACGGTTTACAGTCAACTCAGGTCAAGCTTACCCCCCAAGATTCCATTGATGAATATTATTTATTATTCCAGCTAGTGGTCTATTATCAATGCTGCTTTCTGATTGGTTGAGCAACTACTAGGCTATATGTTATAGCCCACTAGTAGCGAAAAGCGCGGGCTTTTTGGCGGGAAAAAGGATTAAAGTCTAGCTTGGGAGGGGGGGGGGGAGGGGGCGGGGTTAAGCTTGACCTGGTTTGACTGTATACTGTATCTCACAGATTTAAATTACTTGTCTGAAATAGAACTGCGGATTGTAAATAGTACACTGTAGATAGAAACCTGTAAATAACTTCGAGCGAAGTGTGTTTTTTTCGTGTCACTGTTTATAGAAGAGTATTGGCCATTACACCGTGTCGGTTCGATCCCAGGACACACTCCTGAAGAGGTCAAAATGTAAACACGACCATAGCAAACCAACAACAACAAAAAAAGGTGAAGGCGCACACGAACCATATATATATACTTGGCAATTACTCGCCCCCATACACCACTCTTCTTTCAAAAGTCAACTCTAATTCGTTGTGTAACAAGTGCGTTCAGAATTTCCTCATGTTGTTATATAAGAATTTGTTTTTCACTCATTTTCCTGCTTATATGAAGAATATGTTTTCACTCCGGTCCTCTTCCTATGATCTTCGTAGCCACTACATTCTTTCACTTAGTCAGGGGCACCCAACGAGAATATAGTGCAAAACCACTTAAACATAGCATTGTTGAAGGTATTTTAGTATTTAAACGGTAGATATAGGTGTATTTTTATCCCCTAGAAATTTTTCATCTGTACGGATTCCTAGCTGAAAGTCTAGTGATCCGAAAATTATAGGGATCAAAACTCACCTTTTCGAAAATTTCAGCCAGAAAAAAGGCTCCCGAAAATTCTAGGTGACTTTAGATAATAAAAATCCTTTAAAAATGGGTAATTATACCATTTTTTAGATGTTCGGAAATCCTAGAAGAGGCAGGCAAACAAGAAATTTTACAAGAAATGTTCCGAAAATTCTAGATCTCGAATCGTCTTCCGAACAGTTATTTTCCAAAAATTGACGTTGGGTGCCCCTGACTTAGTAAACCTAAAACAACTACCTATGGTCTTAACCCATTTTTCTTACTTTTCAGCTTAGCAGTGGAATGCACTGCCTGAAAAGACGTTGCAAGAAACGCACCTGTTAATATCTGCAAGATCCTCTTCTCGAAGTGAATTGGGCGGACGCAAAAATGCCCCGCTGAAAGCTGTTAGATGATTACACCTAAAACAACAAAAACACGAATAGCGATGATGATAGCGAAGCTGAAAACGATGACCTCAACGATGAGAATGACAACGTTTGTAATGATGATGATGATAACGATGATGACGTTATTCATGTACTAGCCGATAAAGAATATTTTCAAAAATACTTTAAAAAGCAAAGAAAATAATGTTCAACTATCTTTTTCGAAGACAGGCGATTATTTTCAATTCCGCCTCCAATACGTCATATGTAGATGAATTTTCCCAGAGTTAAATAATTAGGGATCAGTAACTCAAGTTAAAATAGAAAACAAAAATTCGTCATCATGTATTCAGGCATTTTATAAAACGTGAGATTAGAGATTTTTACGTTGTAATCGTTGTAACCGACAAAGAAATGCCCCAAAAAGTGTGATATAGTTACAAAGTTGTTGTTATTTTGCTATTAAACCTACCGCTTTTTTGAAGTTCACGTTGCCGTCGCCGTGTTTGTAGGGAGCTTTAGCAACGACGACGGCGACGGCAACGAGGACGTCAAAAAAGCAATAGGTTTAGATTGGCAAAACAACAACTTTGCACGTGCATCATGCTTTTTTGTACATTTCTTTACCTTCCTTGCACGGCTACGACGTGATAATGCCTAATTGCAAGTTTTATGGAGGACGTAAACAAGCGACGACGAATCTCGTTTTCTCTCTCTAAACTTGAGAGAGTTCCTTAAGAAATCAACTCCAGGGAAATTCGCCTGGATTGAGAAAACGAGAATTCATTTTAAAACCGACGTTTTCGCTGCCGTTGCCGTTGTCGATGCTAAAGCTCCCTTAGCTGAATGATGGGCAGTAGGAACCAACTCTTAGTAACCGTAGTATATAGGGTTGGTTTAGAAAGTGTTAACTACACATGTAGTTCATGTTATAACTACACGAGTCTACCTGCAGGAGACAATCGTATCTGTGACTTGATCTGTCAGTTCACACCCGTCACTGAACCAGTCTTTGTACTGCTTGTTCCAGTAGAAGCACCCCACCCAATGCATTCTCAATGAGTACAGAACTTTAGGAACGCCTTTTACCTGCAATCATCACAAAGAGGTATTATTGGTCACTTCAAAGTTCAGTTTCTCTACACAAATTCCAAATATAATGACGACTTTGTTTTTGATACTCTCAAAATTCAGGAATTAGTTTTCGGAACAATATGATAATGGTAGTGGAAAACGAATTCTATTTCATTTTGCACGGATGAACCGGAGATAAGGGAACAAGGAAGATATCCAATCCCTTACGACCTCAATTTTTACGCTTAAAGATAAAAGTAAAACTTACCGACTTGATACGATAGTATGCTGTGTCTTTCAGCACGACCCTCGCAAATATGGAACCTGAAACTAAAACAAAATTGTACATTACTAAGGTATGCAATGTAGAAAAGATATTCTACTCTGTTAATAAAAATAATAGCTCTTAAGTTAATTGCTGTGATTCCAGTGGCGAAGAACTGCTGACTGTATCACTGACTAAACGTAAGACCTTTGGTGACTGGGCGTTCAGCACCTCTCAGTATTCGCCAATCTCCATCAATTGCTGCAGCCGCACTTACGGTAGTGTTAGGGACTTAACCGGGTTATTTCTAATCAACCAATCAACGTTAACTCGTTGCCTAAAAAAATCCCGCGAGTGCGGCCGGGTTTTCTACAGTCTTAACCGAGTTCTAACCGGGTTATGCAGGTCAAGCAAGAACAATAGATTTTCTTAACCAGGTTAGGTTTTTTGTAACCACCTCGCGAGGTAGTTTAACGCGGGTCAACCTTCTCAATCAGTCCATCATCTCCGCCTACGCGTGAGAATGGTCCAAATTTTGGCTATGCACACAAGCTCAACAGTTTTAACAATTTTATTTTCTGTAAATTTTATCATAGTAATTTTAGATTTGAAATCATTCCAGTTATCTTTACAACCTAAGCGGAAGGTTGGGCACGCAATGCATGCTTTCCAAAAGGAATGTTTCAAACTGTTTTCTGTGCGACGGCATGTTTATCTAAACAAAACCAATGTATGCATATGTAACACTATATATTAAAAAAGCTTCGTTTCAGCCTGAAACTGCCAATTTAGCCCTGCAGGACATAGTCTGATTCAGCCTCTCCTGAAGCCACTTGAAGCCTGTAGGTCTTTATCAGCCCTCGTTAATTGGAATAAAAATAGGATTGTATGTTACTCATCGAAACGGCCCCATTTTAGGGCTAAAAGGGATCTTTAGGGAGCTTGAGTGGCAAATACGGGGACGGCTACGAAAACATCATTTGAAAACTGAATTCCCGCTGCTTCAAACTTTATCGCGCTTAGTTCCATCTCGTTCAATTCGTCAAATGTTGGCGAATTGTTTAGGAGTTCAGTGAATTCTAAGAGACTGTACCGTTCAGGAAGGGCTAAGAAAAGACAAAGAAACCCGTTATCTTGTGTCCACGTCATCTACAAAACGTGAAATTAGGAACCTTCACGTCGTAGCTGTGCAACGACGGCAAAGAAATGTACAAAAAAGAGTGATACGCGTGCAAAGTTGTTGTTTTACTGATCTAAACCTATTGTTTTTTGCCGTTCTTGCTGCCGTCGCCGTTACTTAAGCTCTCTTTTTTGATACACAGTGTAATCAGATTACCATTCCGTAGCTGTTGGCCAGAGAGATACAATTCTACAGGTTCCCCTGAACTTGTGACGGTGTATTGGTTAAGACTGCCTGAATCTGATTCAGCAGTGCTACAAGACAACAAACACAACAAAATTCACAGTTAGCCTGATATAAGAGACCTTAATATACGTCGCTTCCGTGTAAGGATACGGGTACATTAGTCATAGCCGTAGCTGTAAATACCGATAGACCGCCTCTTGATGAAGAAAAACGAGAATTCAGTGTAAATAAAGCATATGCAAATCAGTTATGAGTCAAGTGAAAAAAGTTCGAATCTTTCGGATTTGCTGCCAATAACTGCTTTGACACGTACAGTACATGTCAGTGAGAAACCTAAACCAAAATACAATGTAAATGCTAACCATTTCTAGTCGGTGATTAACCCTGATCTAACATGACTCATGACTCATAAAACAAGCTTTCTCAAGAGAAATGGACAGGTTACCGGATAAAACCCGGCGATGACGCCAGGAACACATCTAGAAAATAATGGACGATTTTTATAAAAATACGTGGCACAGAAACATGTTCCACTGTACGCGAATTTCCCTTTCGTAAACGGTCGTTGCCCTTTTTTCAGAAGGAATAATTATCTGTAATTCAAAGTGTTTTTACTAATGCCAGAATTTCGGACACATAAACAAACTGGGGAACATATGACCCGTCACTCAAGCTAACGTACCTGGCGGTAAGTTTGATGACAAATCCAACAGGAAGGACAGTAATCGGCTTCAAATGAATTTGCAGACTTTGATTGGTCATCCTCTCTGTTTGATTGATGATGTGTGTATTTTGATGTCCCCACCTTAGGGTGTAAATCTCTGCAGACCGCTCAAGTTTTTGCTTCTCATAAGGAATGGAAATATCGATAAAACTGCTCAAGTTTTTAACCTGGATCTCTTCTCCGTTGCAACGGTCGATGCTGAGACTGGCAACTTTAGTGTGGTGCTAAGAAAAAAAGAAATATATAAGCAAGTTTGGGTAACATTTGGATCTGCTTGTAGGCCGCCTGCAAGCAGATCCAAATGCTGCGGCATAAAAAGAGACCACAACAGTGGAATCCATATCAAGAGGGAACGGTGTCACAGTCCCACACAACAGGTTATTTACCATTAGGGACCTTAAGCAAGTACGCCAGCGACGGCAACGAGAACGGCAAAAAAGCAATAGGTTTGATTAGCAAAACAACAACTTTGCACGTGCATCACGCTTTTTTGTACATTTCTTTGCCGTCGTTGCACGACTACAACGTGAAACTGCCTAAATTCACGTTTTGTCGAGGACGGGAACACAAGACAACAACTTTCTTTTCTTTTCCTTAACTTTGATACATTCCTTTAGAATTCAGCTCCAAAAACATTTGCCAACATTTGACGAAGTAAACAAGATGGAAAACCCGCGATAAAGTTTGAAGTTGAGCGAATTCACTTCAGTTTTAAGTGACGTTTTCGTGGCCGTCGCCGTCGTTTTTTCGGCTTAAGCTCCCTATTTACATGGGCAAACCGGTCGGTTCACGGCTTGGGCAAATGATGAGCAAAATTCAGGACTCGAAATCGTGCGGTGTGAAAGTCGCCTAAGCATTTCACAAAATTGACTCATTCTTAGTCGCATAACAAATTTTCACGACGTAAACAGAAGCAACGAACTCCGTATTGCCGCAGAATAGAATTCATAGACACGGAGTGTTATCTCCATACCATTTCACTGAAGAAAGGATTTTCGTCGTAGACTGTCACCACAGCTCCAAAACATTTCCTTTTCCTGTCAGAAGACGTAACCTGTAGTTGCTCCTCAAGATCCGTTGGCATGTGAAAACTGACATCACCAAGATGAAAAAAGGCGTTTGAAACGGAGCTTTCTTGTATTGCTATAACTCTTATGTTACGCGATACGACCCGAAGTTCCTTCTCGCCCCATACTTGCGTCGATAACCTAGCCTGTTAAAAGAAAAAAAAATAATGCACGTTGTGTAGGTAAAAACAGCGAGTAACATTTCTCATTCACGTTATTTGCTGTACAAATGGTTCTAACTTTTGCGTCTGTGGGTGAAATCCTAAAGTGTGACCATTCAAATGAAAGCTACTGAGCAATACTTTCCAGTCGTACTGTTTATAATGCTGTACAAGGTGGTTCTAACTTTCGAGTCTGTGGATGAAATCCTTAAGTGTAACAATTCAAATGAAAGCTACTGAGCCGTACTTCTTTGTAATGACTATTATGCCTTGTTGTAAAGCAAGCTCCATGAGCGGGGAAAATGAATCGAATCCTGAGTTTTCATTGGCTACCTGAGCTGGAAAGATGAGCTTATTTGCCCGGTCTGGATTTTCAACAGAGTCTGTAAGTCAGTGGCCACTCGTCTGTGGATGAAATCGTTTATTGTTGCCATTCAAATTAAGATAGTTAACAATGTCCTTGGGATGCTGTATTGGGTACATTACCTTAAACAACTTAAAATATAAAATGTATGAAATGAAACAATTGATAACCTTTATAAGCTCCTCTGCAGCTTCAGTTACTTTGAGCAGAACATCACTCTCATCTTCTTTCCTAATTATAGTGTTGCTATGGGGATAAAAAGGGTAAGATCAAAATTTTAACCCTTTAAGCCCCAATATCCACATACAAATTCTCCAAACTGATCTCTATACATTTCCTTAAAGAATAAGTTGAGAGAATTTGATAAAAGATCAAGGCATTTTCCCCTTGGTGATCATTTTATTAAGTCTCTTAACCTAATCTCTTGACATTGTATGGATATCGTTAGGTGAAAATTGACGTTCGTCACTATTGGGACTTAAGGGGTTAAATGGCGGTCCGTTGGATACTTGATACAATTTCAATGCGTTTTTTGTTCGAGAGGTCGGAAATTCAGATGCTTGATAATGCATTTAACAAGAAAAAGTAAGAGACACGTTATTGGACGTTGCGATGTATCCATCATCACCAACAAGAATGAAAAATCGTCCGGGGTGAATATCAAAATATGTAAAAATTGTTGAGTTTTGAATAATTGAACGTCGCTACACAGTGGCATTCCTGTACGCACACAGGACACCCAAGATAGTGGAAATGCCATCAAACGATATTCAATTACTGTATTTAAAAAATCAACAGTTTTGTAACAACTTTTGACATTCAACGATTTGTTATTCTAGATAATTAGTTTACTAGCCTAGAGCTCTAAAGTGCTTTCCCAAAATCTGTTAATTACAAGGGTTACTGCTACAGTGGTCAGTTTGAGTGGGAGGTCAAACAATACAGAGGATCAACTATATTCATTTTCTTAAGAACACTTCTAAAACTCATTAATATTTCATAAAGAAAATTCAAAGGAAATTAACGTTTAATGAGTGTTTGGATATCGGATGAAAAACTGCTCATTTTTGCATCCTTAATTTCTCCTTCAAAAATGATTTTGTTTGAGAAGAAATATCAAACATTCGACACAGTGTTTGATCACCAGATGAAACACCTCGAAGTTCGTCAAAAATACTCCCCTACGCGTCGTATTTTCAACTCTCTTCTCGGTGTTTCATCTGGTGATGAAACACTGCTTCTCATGTTTGATATATTACTACCAAATTTTACGTGCATTCTAGGAGACATGCCATTAAAACACCCACCGGGCATGCCATTTCATTAGCCCCAGAGTGTAGTACTAGACAATTTAACTTATCAAGAAATGATAAAAAACTCCCAAAGCAAATTGTGATTCGCAAAGATCAGCGAGCATATCAAAGAGCGAGTGCAATAGCGTGATATAAATAGCAGCCCTTCAGCCAAGACAGGCCACCCCGCAAAACGCCTGCCCTTAACAGGAAAAGCACTGCTAACCAGGCTCAGATGTATCGATTTTAACCCTGCCTAAATTTACGTTAACCACTTTGCATTTGTCACGCCTTCTTCCAAAAGAAACAACTGACGCATACCTGTTCAAACGCCTTGAAGATGCTTCTATCAGACTTGATGTGACGTTTACGACTCTATGGACAAGTTCTTGGCTGACGAGAGTTCTAGCCTCTGCATCTTTCGGATCCATCATTTTAAGTCTGGCCCGCATAAATTTGCCTAGATTCTGTAGTATCTCCGATGCATTTTCCACGCTGACTGCAGAAAGCTACAAGTAAATGGGAAGCGGGAGCGCGCAATAAGGAGTAAGTCAGAGCAAATGAATTAATTTAGTCTTGCTAATCACTCGCTATCAAACTTACTGCACTTCTCAAAATTTAGCCTCACTTGCAAAGTAATGTGACCCCAGCTCAGCCTCCTCCTTAGGAGCTTCGTTTTTCGCATGTCAGAGGCGAGCGCGAAACGAGTGACTGGCGATGAACCGCAAGGGACTATGGGAAGGGTACAGACGCCCGTTGTCTCCTTCCCGCCTTCCTTTGCGCGCAAATTTTCATCAAAAGAGAGACGTCTGGGTACGAGGCAGACCCCAGCTAGTAACGTCTGCGAAGCAGCGCCAAGAACCTTTTTTTTGGAACCACCTAACGAATTACCGGAAATGGGTTTTGGATTTCCCTTCAACCTACTTGATCAATCGAACAAATGCTTTTTCAACAGGCCAATCATGAATCCTTTTTTCAAACCTGTCACATAGCTGGGGAGTCCAGAACAAGGATTTCCACGCTGCCTCGCGGACAGACTTAACCAGTAGTTTAATTTTGTCTGTGGAGCAGGCTATTCAATAATATGCGAGCTGTAAAGTCACAAACTCAACCAACAGTTACGTTTATTGCTTCCGTTAATTACACAATAACAAAAAGTACCTCCTCAGGTTTCTCGGTCAGAGCTTGAAGTGCTGAACCTGTATGAAAGGCTAAGGTCTGAAAGTTATTAGAAACAAAACACATATTAGTTCACTGCTAAATTCGTTGTATCACGCTGCGCGTTTTACAAACCTCGAAGAAATTTTGGCTTTTTCTGTTCCATCGATCATCTTAGCGGACCTTTTAGATAACACATGTTTACTTGAACGAGCTCAAAAAGTCATAGTTTGTGATTTGTAATCGGTGAATTTCGATCCGTTTTGTTTGTTTCTATGTTTCAAGGTTCGTTGTCGATGATCGTCCCGTTTCGGGCACTAATCGACTAGTTTGCCTCGAGGATTTTTCTGATCTTTCTTATTCTTGTCACTTGCAAGAATAAGGAAATGCCGGCCTCCTTCCCTAAACAAAAATTCCATTCACCATCGTGATTTCCTTTGCTATTCTTGAGCAGTCTAGAGTCATTCTCAGTTTAGTTTTTGCGGGCCAAGCTGGACGAGGGCGTTGCATTGTGATTCGCATTAAACACGCCCCCACTCAAATGATTGACGAAACAGAAAAACGCAAAATTTCTTCGAAGTTTGTGAAACGCGCAGCGCAATGCAACGAAAGGAGCAAGGGTGGCACAGTTGGTGAATGTGCGGCCTTCGGTGCGCGAGGTCTCGAGTTCGATCCCCTGTGACATCACATCCTTGTTTCAACTTCTCTCCTTTCTGTGTAGCTTTGTCTTGCTTTAAACACCCTTAAAAACGGAGCTTTGATGGAGAGAGGGGGGTGGGGGTGGGGTTAAAATGAGCGCACCGTCGACCTCAATTTTATCAGTTATTACTGTCACGAGGATCGACGTAAAATATGGTTGCTTTACTTTTTACCTTCAATAAATTTGGCAGTAATGACTCTTTAACTGCCTTTTTTTAAAGTTTTTGCCCTCAATTCAGGAACTGTAAGTTTGGTGGTATACTTTCATCAAGCACTGTTTTAGCCATTGTAAGGCGATTGTGGGTAAAGGATATTGAAGACACTGACTTTCACGAAACGTGTCGATGTCGCAAATATTTTTGCATCGTAATACAGTAAACACCTGCATATAAGAACAAATGGATAAAGAACACCAGGCTGAAATTTGGCTAATAAAGCCCCATTTTTATAAGAACAAGCTAAGATCAGGCTGAAAATTGTAACATGTTCTTATAAAATGGAAAAAGTGCCATAATTACAAAACATGTAACTTTATGTTTGCGGTCAGATAGCATAATTATTTATTTTATTTTCCTAAAATATGCTAAATATACCTCTAGCAACATGTTTTGGATAGTATTACTAAATAAAAATTTAAGAACATTTTAAATACTATTAAATCATATTTAATGTAGTTAACGACTAGGAGCTATGGTCCCGGGTGTTTTGGGCATTCTTTGGTAGCGCATTGGTCGTCCGTAGCGTTGTGCGTGACTATGTTTGCGTTTGTAGCGTTTACCATTGTTCGTGAGCATGGGGGCAGATTCCTGTCCAGCGGTATGTCGCTTTGGCGCATGCGGAGGCCACGTGCCTACGTTGTGTTTGCGTTGTACTCGAAGCTTTCTTGGCGTGGCGTGGCGTTCCAGTTGCGTAGCGTTTCTCTTGGTTCTGCCCCAGTTTTGGTTAGCTTGGTTTCTCAGTTCGAGTAGCATAGCGTTTTCTCTTGGTTCTGTCAAAGTTTTTCTTTTTTTTTTTTCCGGTCGAAGTGGTTTTTCGTTACCGTTGTTCGTCGTTGTTCCTTTTGTGGTTCGTCCTCTGCTGGAGAGTTTTTGGTTGTCGTCTGTAATGCCGCGCCCATCTCGCTCGACCAACAACAGCTTATCGGCGGGCCTTCCTACCGAAGACTCCCTTCCATCTACGGCAACGTCTGAAAGTCCTGCGTCGAGTACGGCTTCTAGTTCTTGGTCGCCTCAGTTGGCTGACTCCCTCACCGAGGCTGTGGTGCGGGCAATCGGAAACTCCATTCCCGCCATTATTTCATCTATCCAGAGAAACGCCTCCTCGCAGGCTTCTTCCTCGGTTCCAGGCGTTTCTGCTAGCGGGGCTCCACAACCTTTATTTTCTTCAGCGTCCGTTTCGAGTGCGAGTACAAGTGACGGTGTTTCTTCGGTGGCTTCAGGTACGTTTACCCTTCCCGCGTTTGTTCCTACGTTTACGCCAGTGCCGGCCATTACCGTCTCGAGCTCGGCCCGCCCCGTAGCACCTACTCCCTCCACGTTCGCATCGCCCGGCGTTACTAGCGGTCTTCCAAGCCTTGAGTCTTCGTTGGCATCTCCCAAGTCTGAGAAGGCTTTTATCGTTGGTCCGGGGCATGCCCCTATTCCTTCAAAACTGGTGTCAAAAATTGTAGGTGGCCAGTTTGTCGAGTTGGCAGATTTGTTGTCCGTGAACCTCCGCACCGTGGAGCAGGAGCCGCAAACGTTCCTCGATGGTAAGCTCGTGGTGTCCTCGTCAAAACGCAGGCAAGTGGAAATAAAAGACATTTTGACTTGGACGGAAGCCTTTACTATTTTTCAGATGGTGCTGTGCGCGGCTCACCCTCATCGTTGGCCCGATCTCTCCAAGTATAAGCTGCTTATCATTCAAACGGCTCGTTATTTTTCTAGTGCAGCCTGGTTAGAGTATGACCTGGCGTTCAGAAAGGATGCGGCTGCCTCTGGCCTCAGTGACTGGTCAAGGATGAACTTAGACCTATACAACTTTCATTTAAGGTCTCCAGCCGTGGCCTCACCCTCACCACCGCGGCCATCTTCTTCCACGGCATCAGCTCCACTTCCTGCCGCCTCCCGTGACACCAGCCTGGTCCTTCCGTTTTGCCATTCATGGAACGATGGGCAGTGCCGCTGGCCCTTTGGTAGGTGCAAATATCGACACCGCTGCAGTAACTGTGAGGGTGAACACTCCCAGATCAATTGTCCATTTCCCAACTCCTCTGGCGCACGATCCCGATCTCCCCAACCCGGGGGGAGAGGGGGACGGTACTGAATGGGCGGTTACGCCCGGTGAGGCTTGTGTACATAGTGTAAATAGTTTTGTTGCGTTTTCAGTGGGGCAGCGTGATCTGCGTTCCTCGGTCAAGTCATCTTGTTCTGTTACAGTTCCAGTTAGTATACCCAGCGTTGCAGTTTCTGTTCATTCTTTCTCGCCATTAGCCCCAGCCTCCCAGGTCTCTCCACTACGGCTGGATCAATTTCAGAGAGAGCTGCAGCATCATCCTGACCGGGCAGCAGTGGCCTATGTGTTGTCCGGATTACGTGAGGGTTTTCGCATTGGCTTTGAGTCGTCCATGGTCAATCTTAAGTCCGCTTCTTCGAACATGCGGTCCTCCTTCGAGCACCCATTTGTGATCGACTCCTACTTGCAGACCGAAGTTTCCTCTGGCAGGGTGGCTGGCCCCTTTTCAGCCCCTCCTTTTCCTTCTCTACATATCAGCCGATTTGGGGTCATTCCCAAGAACAATAAACCAGGCAAATGGCGTCTCATCCTTGACCTCTCCTCTCCTGTTGGGCACAGCGTGAACGATGGCATTCCCAAGCCTCCCTTCACAGTGCAGTATGTTTCAGTCGATGCAGTTATTGAGGACATCATGGCGCGGGGTCGCGGAACACTAATGGCTAAGTTTGATGTGGCCAGTGCATACCGGAATGTGGCTATCCATTCCGACGATCGCCCCTTGCTGGGGATGCAATGGCGTGGGAAGTACTTTGTCGATCTGGTTCTCCCGTTTGGGTTGCGTTCAGCGCCTTTTATTTTCACTTCTATTGCGGACCAGGTTGAATGGATCTTGGTTCATAATTATGGTGTGGACTTCCTACGTCACTACCTGGATGACTTTTTTACCCTTGGTCCACCGTCATCCCCACTCTGCCACTTCTATTTACTTACCTGTGTTCGCCTTTGCAAGAGGCTTGGCCTCCCCCTTCATCCTGACAAGGTAGAGGGACCAACAACTTGCTTAACTATCCTCGGGATTGAACTCGACTCCGATAGACTTCAGGCTCGCCTGCCCACTGAGAAAAGAGACCGGATCGTTACGTTACTTGAAGAGTGGTCCACCAAGCGTTTTTGTAAGAGGCGGGAGTTGGAATCCTTGATTGGCCACCTCCATCATGCCTGCAAGGTTGCCCCACAAGGGAGGACTTTTCTTCGTCGGATGATTGACTTGCTTTGTGCCTTCCGCCTGGACGATCACCCCATCAGGCTAAACCAAGAATTCCGTCGGGACCTTACCTGGTGGCGGGAGCTTTTTCAAACCTGGGATGGCCTCAGTTTCTTTTGCATGCCCACGTGGGCGCCCGTCCCAGACTTCCAAGTCTCGTCGGATGCTGCAGGCTCGCTGGGCTATGGGGCTATTTTTAACACCAAGTGGTTTTGCGGCACTTGGTCTATGCAGCAACGGTCGTTATCGATCGCGTACAAGGAGCTCTTCCCCATCGTTGTAGCCGCTGCCTTATGGGGTTCTCAGTGGGTCTCTCGGCGGGTCGAGTTCCTGTGCGACAATGAGTCAGTGGTGGCTGTACTTAAGTCTGGCACTTCACGGGACCACCACTTGATGGGGTTGCTGCGTCATCTTTCCTTGCTGGCTATACGCCACTCATTTATGTTTACTGCGTCGTCAGTTCGCGGCTTGGCCAATCCAGTAGCTGACTCCCTCTCACGCTTTCAATTTCAGCGTTTTCGTCGCCTGGCACCTCAAGCCGACCTGACTCCTTGTGTGATTCCCGAGTCGCTGCTGGCTGCACTCCAGACGTGTTGACCCAGAGGTGTCAGTTTCTGCTCTCCCAGGGACTCGCGCCTTCCACTCGGCGTGTTTATCTCTCTGCTCAACGTCGCTATATTGACTTTTGCCGCCGGGATGGTCGCCTTAACAGCGATGGCTCCTTCGCTCCTGCCGATGAGGAGACTCTTATGCGCTTTGCTTCACTCTTGGCCGACACCTTGACCCACGCCTCTATAAAAGTATACCTGTCAGCAGTACGTTCCCTACACATTGACCATGGCTTGTCGGACCCTTTCGTCAACTGCCTTCGCTTGCAGCGTTTGCTCAGGGGAATTAAGCGGGTTCAAGGTCCAGTATCACCCCGGCGCCTGCCTATCACCCTGGATCATCTGCGGGCAATTCAACATCGTCTGGACTTCTCCGCGAGAGACCATGTGATGCTGTGGGCGGCATGCTGTTTGGGTTTCTTCGGTTTCTTACGAGCTGGGGAGTTCACGGTGAATTCCGCATTTCAGCCTAGTATCCATATGACTGTTGCTGACCTGCAAGCTGATTCCCTGGTGAATCCTACCTGTTTTAAAGTTCATATCAAGTGCTCTAAGACTGATCCATTTCGCATGGGCTGTGATATATATGTGGGGCGTGGTGAGGGCCCAGTGTGTCCCATCCGTGCCTTGGGCAACTTCTTGGCTCTGCGTGGCTCTTCTGAGGGTCCTCTCTTTACTTTTAGTGACGGTCGCCCTCTTACTCGGCAACAGTTGTCATCTACAGTACAGTCTATCTTGCACTCAGCTGGCTATACTGGCTCCTATTCAGGCCATAGCTTCCGTATTGGGGCAGCAACTACAGCTGCTGCTCGGGGAGTTCCGGATCATCTGATCAAGACCCTAGGCCGGTGGTCTAGTGATGCCTACCAGATTTATATTCGCACTCCAGTTAGCTCCATCGTCCACGTATCCAGACAGCTGGCTGCATAGCAGGTATCTCTACTACCTTTGGGGCTGCCGTGGGGGTGGGTGCCTCAGGTTTGGGCCCTCGGGGCCTGGGGCTCTGCAGCCCCGAGCCCCCTTGCTCCGGGTTTCCTACCCGGAGGTCCCTTCGGCTTGGCGCGGGGGGGCTCGTGGCTGGGTTGCGGGTTGGTAGGCCTGTGGGTGTTCTTCTGCCTTGGGGTGTATTGCGGTTGCAGCCCCCTGGCCCATGGGCACCCAACCTCCACTTGCGACGCAGGCGTTAAATACTATTAAATCATATTTAATGTAGTTAACGACTAGGAGCTATGGTCCCGGGTGTTTTGGGCATTCTTTGGTAGCGCATTGGTCGTCCGTAGCGTTGTGCGTGACTATGTTTGCGTTTGTAGCGTTTACCATTGTTCGTGAGCATGGGGGCAGATTCCTGTCCAGCGGTATGTCGCTTTGGCGCATGCGGAGGCCACGTGCCTACGTTGTGTTTGCGTTGTACTCGAAGCTTTCTTGGCGTGGCGTAGCGTTCCAGTTGCGTAGCGTTTCTCTTGGTTCCCCTCCCTCCCTCCGCTTTCTTTCTTATTTATTTATTTAGTTATTTATTCTTTCAGGGGTTGGTTCATTTTACTTCCACTGGGCATCTGGCCTCAGTGTGACGGGTGCTATAGTGGGGGGCTGGGCGTGGGGGGGCTCGTGGCTGGGTTGCGGGTTGGTAGGCCTGTGGGTGTTCTTCTGCCTTGGGGTGTATTGCGGTTGCAGCCCCCTGGCCCATGGGCACCCAACCTCCACTTGCGACGCAGGCGTTAATAACATTTTAAGACTGTTTCGTCATTAAGCACCCGATAAATAAGAACTCAATCAGCATGACCTCCGAAATCCTGTATTCTTATATGCGGGCGTTTACTGTACCGCGATATCTTTTTCAAGTGCTGTTGATGTTCCTGTCTTGGGATGAAATATCGCGGTTTACCGATGTCGACATCAGTGTATATTGGCAATATTCCTGGTTTCTACTATGTTCTAAAACAAACCAAACCAACGACAACAACAACAGCTTTTTCTCTTTACGGAGAAAGGTCCACATTTTTAAGAAATGTAGAGGGGGGGTGGGGGGGGGAGAAACATATTTCGAGGTTGGGAGGTTCGTATAATAGCTCTTTGAAGTGGCATCAGCGTACCAGAAAGAACTAGAATGCAAAGTGGAAAAACTCAGGTACCCAAAGTTGGAGGTCATGCAGCCGAGGATCAAAGGCAAATTAAAACTTCCAGCTGTTGAATAAACCATCCTCAGTGCACGCGAAGTTTTACAGTCGTGACTGATTAATACTGTCCATAATTTATTAGTGAATACTAATAATAATAATAATAATAATAATAATAATAATAATAATAATAATAATAATAATAATAATAATAGGGAATGGAGGGGGGCTTAAAAGTGTGGGGGGTTATTACCTTTCTTCCCCTGAAAAGGGAGGGCTTATTAGAGAGGGGGGCTTAATAGAGGACATTCGTTTCTGTCCTTGTTTGTGCACTAGTAATTGTGCTACCTCTATAACGTCAAAAAATTTATTTTATTTATTTATTTATCTACCTTGTCGTAGACAGAGTAATTGCGTAGGATATGTAGAAGCCTCTCTCTTATCCGCTCTCTTAGGTGAAACATGGAGCTAGTATTTTTAGCAGAACCAAGCCTGAAGCAGAACATTATTACATTCCACTCAGTTTCAGCTATTTTGCTCTTCATATACTGTTATACGACCTCACTAGCAGTAGCCCTCTGCTATCGACAATCATCTCACGACAGCTCAAGTTTTTGGCCACAGTTTGCGCATGGAGTAGGATGAACCCGCTAACATCTACGCGTTACATGAGCCCTCCCACGGGCGAAGATCCCCAAGGAACGGATCGACCCCGATACGCACTTCTCAGAGGATGACATCGTGCGCACTACCCAAGACCGAGCCAGTTGGAGACGACTTACAGTCGACTGTTCATTGCTCGACCGACCATGACGATACTGTTCCGATTTTATTAGCGGAGCTCTCGTGCGCGCGAAGCGCGCGCAGCGGAGCACCATAAGTAAGAAAATTGTGGTTACCTATACATCCAAGAAATTCCGGTTCTGACAAAATCGTCCGTACATAAGTACGTACGTCCTCCCCTTCATGTTAGCGGATGGGAAATGGCACACTTACTAGCTTGGAGTCCAAGGCATACTTTTTGTGTTCAACTTGGCATTGGACATTCATGGTCAATATACAACTGTCAAAAAAGGGCATCCGCTGGCCAGTGTCACATGACTGTATTGCGGGCTCAGTTATATGATTCATTGAGGTGACCCATTTTTTAAAGTTATCCCCTGACCAGTTTTGGTTTGAAATTGCTCGCGGGCTCAGGTCCATTTTTTTAAACCTGGAATTCAGTTTGCTTTGAATTGTTGAATTACTTGAGAAAGACATTTCTTAATTCGCTTTTGGTCTCGGCTAATTTTTTTTTTTAAAGATTCTTACCCGTTCAGAGTCTTTGCCAAAGCTGTAATTAACTGCTGGGTACCCTGTTCATCCTTCGTCTCTAACAGCCCTACCATATTCACCCCAACTGTTTCATTCAACCTAAAAACAAGAGAAAAGAGTGAATACCCCCTCAAAATTGCCTTGTTTGTTTTTCTATGTCGCTGAAAAGGCAGCATTCTATTTTTTAGTATTTCACACAAGGTTCCCACACTTCTTCCCATAATAACGACGGGCTTTTGTTCTTAAGGGTAACCATATTTATAACGCCTCGTATGAGTCTATACTTGACTTTCATTTCCTCAATGCCGATTTTATTCTGTTCCCTTCAAACTAGTATTTGTTAAAGTTTTTGGGAGGTTTGAAAATGTTCCTCACTTAGAATTCAAGGACTAAAATAAACTATAATAATAGGCTAAAATAAACTGTTTACAACCTAAAATTTGGGTTTTATTACGGTTATTCCTCTGAAATAGAACATGCAGCGAAAAGGTCAGCTCCAGCCTCGCTTCTATTGAAAGGCAGGGCACTGAGGACACAACTGTAAAATGGCCTACTAGTAAAAACTTACAGATACTCTTCCATACTGACTCCTTCTGGCAGAACAGGAGGTTTAACTGTCACATTCCTAGCCTCCATACTACTCCTGGTTCCCACTTCGCCGTCTACCGTGACATATAAGTTAACTGCAACAAAAGACAAGATTCCTTGTTGAAAGCATTGGCAAAGTTCAACTTGGCTTTACAATGGTTCCAATGTTGGTCACCAATCTCGTTTCCACGCTGGAGCTACAAGCCTCCAATATTGGCAATTTTCAGGTAGCGCGTCAGGATGGGTCTGTGTCGTTTCGAACTGCACTATGGGACTATTATATGGATGCTATCGCTTCTTTTATTTAGCAATTACTGGTTGAAGCTACAGTGAGGGACAAAAGTGTTGACACACTTCCATAAAATGGCCCCTTTTTGCATAGTGGATATACTTATCCCCTTCCCCTGTCTACCCCAACCCCTTCCCCCCAAAATCAATGTTGAATTTTGGACCCTCAAGTCTTTTTTTTACTTCACACAACATTGATTCGGGGGGTGAGGGAATTTACGGCGTTTAAAAAGAATGAAATAATAAATGAATTAAATGTTTGTTAAAAGCACCCGTTTTAAACAAGTGTGTCAACTACTTTTGTCCCTGATTGTCTGAAACTTGTATCTGTGTTTTCCGGCTAGATTTTTGACGCTACTGAATTTTTGTGCGATGACGTTACTCTATGGGCCAAATTGTTTGTTTATAAACAACAACTTGTAAAGTTTCGTCCTGATTTGTAGCATACGTAGAGTAAAATGTACGAAGCGTATGTCATTACTTAATCTTGTACTCCGGCGCGCGTTCCTGATACCCTGTCGGGTCGAGAGGAAATCATTTGTGTTGTGATCAATGCCATTGCTGCGGATGTAATGTTCTCGCAAGGATTATCAATAGTGGAAAAAGGATGGAAACACTAGGGTACAATGAAAATTGTTCTTGTAAATAATAATAATAATAATAATAATAATAATAATAATAATAATAATAATAATAATCATCATCATCATCATCATCATCATCTTTATTTTAAGAGGGTGACACCTATTACTATGAAGTATTCTCCCTAGTGGCCCTCTAAAAACAAAATTGATAATAATAAATTACAACAATCATGATAAAAAGCCCATTTACAAATAGTAATTATAATAAAAGATCTTAAGAATTCCAGTATTCTCCCTCCCTAGTAGCCCTCTAAAAACAAAATTGATAACAATAAAATTACATTAATCATGATAAAAAGCCTATTTACAAATAGTGATTATAATAAAAGGTTCTTAAAAATTCTGAAGATTAAAAAAATTGAGAGATGTTAAAAACGGAAGTGAATACATTGGTAAAAAAGGGAATCCAATCTACAATGATATTAAAAAAAAAGTAGGGATTTATAAAAATCAGAATAACTTGTTAACTTTAAAATTGTCCACCGTATAGTTTGAGGCGACGTTATTAGTCAGTGTTGTCTTCATTAAGCTAAAGGAGGCGGTTGGTTTTAAGTTAAGAGCATTTAGTTCATTAATAGTGGAATAAAAGAACGTTCTCCTCATTGCTTCAGTTCTGGCTTTCGGTAAACGGTATAATGTTTCTGTTCTGGTAGAGTACTTGTGTTCAAACCGAAGTGAGTCCAATGTTGTAATTTAGTATTCCGGTGCCCTACCATCAATGACTTTCTTTAAAAGGCCGATTTTATTGAGCTTGAATGGTTGATCAACCGGTAGCCACTTAAGCTTTTGAAAATTATCATACGATCGTGCATCCCGAGGACTATCCAAAATTAATCGAGCGCAGCGTTCTTGAAGTTTAAACAAGTGTGTCAACTACTTTTGTCCCTGATTGTCTGAAACATGTATATGTGTTTTCCGGCTAGCTTTTTGTCGCTGCTGAATTTTTGTGCGACGACGTTACTCTATGGGCCAAATTGTTTGTTTCTAAACAACAATTTGTAAACAAGTGTGTCAACTACTTTTTTCCCTGATTGTAGGTATGATATGAAGAATTATTATATGGCTTAGTCTGTTTTCGCCTTGCGATAGGTCAATATCTGGTCCATAACTTACTGTACGGACCAACATTCTAAAACTAAATGGTGATTTTGCAGATCTAAAGCTGTTTACCTCGAAAAAATGATGAGTAATGAAAGCTAATATGTTTGTAAACCCTGAGCACTTGGATTTTGACCTCGTCCTTCAAAATTTTAACTAGAACCAGTGTTTATTTGAGAATGAAACTGAATCATTATCTTACCGAAGAAGACGATTCTAGTCACCGTTTGAAAATTTTAACGCAGAGATCGAGACGTTTTGCCAAAGAAAAACGAACAAATCCTTCGATAACAAACCTACCTTGAAAAGCTTCTTTGCCCTTTACAGTGTTTTTTTACAAAGACCAATGAAAGAAAGATGGATTGAAACCAGACACAGTGCCCAGTCTCCAAAATACTCCTGCGTTACATTGGCGAGCTAAAACTTGCAGTGATGTTAGTTTTGACCGAATGAATTTCTTTCAGCATGGCGCATTTGATTTCACTTTCACGGAAAGCCTTTGTTATGACTGCTATTGTTTTCGTGAGCCAATAAATATTTTATTTTTTGAGGATTGTCAAATAACTGTAAAATCGCGTATCCTGCACGTGTTCCCGGTCCCCCAAGCAGCAAGCCACATAATAAACATCTTATTAGCCTCTTTTTCTTGGTCCGCACTCTAAATGACGGATCCTTGATTCTTTCCATACACTGATAGCCCGCAAAAATCATCCAATGGTTAGTGCTTTACTATACTCTTCATAACTCTACACTGGAGTATTTATTGTATTGGTAAAGGCACTCAAGAAAGACCCTTTAAACCCTAACAACAAAATCCAAATTCTCATTTATTGTCTCTACTATACGTTTCCTGTAGAGGCAGTAGGGAGAAGCTTTTAAAGTAACAACTAGATTTATGTGATCATTACATTAATTATCGTCACCCATTTGTATTGTAAAGCACTGACATCTCAGGGAGAACTTTAACGCTGATCACTGTTATGACTTAAGGGGACACAGTCGATGCACCTGCGCATTAGATACCATATGTTAGTTGATTTGCATATCATAAGATACGCAGTTCATGCCGGCTGTCTTTAACCAAATCTAACATTATAGGATGAATAAAGGAAAAGCCAATAACAAGGTTTCAATAAAATATCGAAGATCGAAAGAAACACTAACCAAGATTGAAGCGAATTTCTAGATGTATCCGACGCGTACCTTTGATTTTGGGTTGAGGTAAACAATTTTTCAAAGTTGCAAAACTGGTGTCCGGGCCAGCGCGGTCCCAAAGCGCTTACTGTGTCCCTCTAAAGGGTTAACTGATTATTGTACTCTCTACCTTTCTTTCCCGCAGGAAGATAAAACTGAACCTCCGATCTGTATCCGGAGTAGATGATTTCTTTAGTAGCACCATTATCAACACTGTAGCGTACATCGTAACTTGGAGGCATTTCCTGCGTGCAGAAACATAAAAGAGAAAGATGATTTTTCAGTCAGTCAGACAGGCGGCTTGGAATAAAAAATCCCAGTACTCTCAACAGGAGTGAAACCTATGTATGACCTTCTGGTTACTAGCAGATGCTCTACCACTGAGCCACAGAAGACTCGTGGGAGTTAAGGTCATGTGAAAAACATCCTGCATACTGCTAGGACTGGAATGTCGATAGAGAGGTTAAGCACCACGTTTACGTCAAACGGGAAATCTCAAATGCTTCTTCTCAAGAAGAATATATTCCACGAATATTGACTGTTTTGTAATAGATTCCTCGCGTTTACATTTGACCTTTGTGGCCTTTAGTCTTTTGTCTGTCGTTTGTAAACAATAGCTACAACAATATAACTACTACGTCGACTAATCGGAGCTCCTGACCACATTCCTGACAGATTTTACGTCATCAGTGTGGAATTTCTGTCACTGAGGTGCAGGCGTCTCTCCTGACGAAATGTCCCAAACGGCGTGGAGCAAGGAAAGACGGCTGTTCTTGCAGGTTATTACTTAGTACGATTACCCATAGACAAAATGCTTTGGTGGAGTTATGGTAAAGATATCAAACTAATTTCATCAAGAAGCACAAACCATGATAATTATGCCCAACTTTTTTCATCCTTGTTATTAAATTATGGCTCTTGTTGTCATGTGTCGCAATACCCTTGGTACCAGGGGTTTTTTCTCGCGTGCGGAGACTGAGTGCGGCGGAGATGCTTCGGGGTCAGTCGCAGGTCGACACGTCCAAGAAAAGTCTCTGACACCCAGGGTACCATTGCAACATACACAGGAAACTATTTCAAAGTCTAAATAACAAAACAAAACTGAACCACTATTTTTGGAAATCATTTGATGTGAAAAAAGTTTTAGCTTGTTAGTATGTGTAATCAAATGGTGACGAGTGAAATTATTCCCTAATTTCACAAGTATACCATTTGATTACCTATTCATATCATGGGTGACGAATTAGGTTAGCAATCGAGGATTTTTGACTTATTTATCCATGATCGTATCGATCGATCGTCAACTCCACTCTCAAACGTCAGAGCTAAAATTTGGCTTAAGTTTTCAGATTTTTTGGACAACATACCTCTAAGAATCCTTCTTGATGTGCTCTTTCGTGTGTTCAGGTTTTCTAAAGCGTCTTTTTATGCCCTGACATCTTCATTCATGACATTTTAAAACTTCGTCGCCATCTTGAAACGGAGACTTACGACAGGTTGCCATGGCAATTTTGTAATTTCACATGTGAAATTACAAATTAACGCTGAAATTTCGCGTCAAAATTAAGGAGTAATTCGTCACCTATGATATTAAAAAGATAACAAATAGCGTGGACATCTTATGCGCCGCTCGACTGCCTTACCATAAAACTCCAGTCCGTACAGGTTATCTCAAATGGGGTATCCAGGGCAGTTCCCAGGTCTGGTGTGACTTGGCAAATACCGCAGTCATGGATGGTATTTGTTTTGATGTAGATACGTGCTATTCCTTTCCGTCCATTATTATGGTCCGTTACTACGAAAGCCACCATGAATTCTCGTCCGGCAGGCAGATAATTTCCCAGCAGGACTAAATTTGGATGCTTGGTGCCTGTAGATGTTTGGCTCGATGGCAGTTCTATGAAAGAAGGAGTTCCCGCTTTAAAAATTGAATATTTCTTTGCACTGCGTGGTACTGTCGATGGGTCAAAAATATTCTCATACTCGGGGTCTTCGTCACCATCACTATCAGCACCATCTGTAGTGATCGCCTTTGTGGACACAGGACTTTTGGTGGTTTTTTTATTGTCATCACTACCACCTCCACCACCACTGCCCAGATTATCCGGCCGACGGGATGGAACCAGGTTAGGGCTCATCATCTCATCAGGATCCTCACAGATATCGCCACTGGAAAACTTCGCATAAGTTAGCTGGAAGGACGTGGGCTTACGACCAGCCTGTGGCCTTGTAGTTGGAGGAATTTGCGTGGTCGAAAATGCAAGTGTTGAAATTGGTGATTGAGTACTTGTCCTGCCAGTGTTTACAAGTAAGTTTGCTTTGCACTCTTTATCATTCTGCAGTTTAGATTTTCCCACATGAAACAGCTTCCATTCGTATGAGATATTGGAATGTTGACATGATAAACAAAGCCCCGTTATAATCAGAGGTGAACTTGGATTAATAGGTCCTTTAACACACTGGGCGCAGTTTGTAGACAGCCTGAAAAGAGTACAAGAATTATTATATTCGCCATTTGCAAATCTCCCATAACATACCTTGTTTGCCTACCAAAATTGTGTGTTTAGGTATTGTCCTCAATTTCTCTTGGGACGACTGTAATACCCGGGAGAAATTTAAAACAAAAGTTAGGCAAAATACAGTTTAAGGCGGAGAGGAACAAGGTGTATTATGGAAAGTGCAAATGGCGAATGGTATCAGTTTTTCCTCCAGTAGTGCATCCTCATTGGTTATTCGAGGTCACATGACTTCAAAACAATAAAACTGTTTCTCGTGGGCAACAATGCAAACAAAATCAATTACGTAAGAGGGATACACTACACCGTTACCCGCCATGGCGGTTGCTCGCTGAGATTTGCCGGCCATATATATATATATATATAAAATCTTTTTAAAGTCATTAAAATGGCTGGTCCCCGCAGTGCTCCTAGCATGAGAAAACAGCCGACCCAATGGTTTCCCTGCGAAACGAGTGCAGAAAATTTATACTGATAACGTGTCACTACCCAGATCTGGGAAGTGTTTCTGATTGGTTGAAAATTTGCTCCACGTTGAATTTGATTAGGTGGATATTCTAGCTGTGTCATGGCAACTTTAGAAACAAGAAGGAAACTGGACCAAGGTAACTTTCGCAAAGACTTCTGGGATCACTGATAGGGACGCGCCGGTGAGTTATTAGGGACCTTACGATCCGACAACAATGAGGTCCTTGAAAACGTCACTGAAAAAATAGACTCCGCATCCTTTCAAACCATTTCGCGAAGAGAGGGGGCCGCGCCCGAGTTCAGGCAGAAATGGTAGAAATTAAGGCCTGACCGTTCCCGGCCTCAAGTAAACATAAAATTTGGTCTTATTTCACGTCGTAGTTGTGCAGGGACAGCAAAGAAATGTACAAAAAAAGCATGATGAACGTTACGTGCAGTTGTTGTTTTGCTAGCTAAACCTATTAACTTTTTGCCGTTGCCGTTGCGGTCGTAGTTTCGTATTAAATACTGTACGATCCGACGACACGATGGCAGCGAAAACTTCGCTTAAAAAGTGAATTTACGTTTTTCTAGTCTCGAATCGTCAAGCTCCTCTTGGCCATTGTCCCGGGGGGGGGGGGGGTACTACCATATATGGGCTATATAGGTATGTGCCGCTGTGAAGGGTATGGTTTTCAAGCAGTTTACTCCAGGATAGGGTATATAAATCAGAGCGTTTGGGTCTAGAATAGGGTATCATTTCTCAGGAAACTGATCACTTGGTTGAAGATTTTATCTAGACTAGGGAAACAGCTACTCTAGGATAGGGGGGATTTGGGGAGTTTACTCTAGTATAGGGTAGCAAAATTCAGCTGAACTAGCTCTGGTATAGGTTAAGGGTTCCAGGGTCCCAGCAGCACATCCCCACCCAGAAATTCCTAAAGTACTCCCCCCCCCCCGGGCCATTGCCCCCAGCAAAAGTCCCAAAAGTCTTTACGAACGTTAACTCGGCCGACGGCAACAAAAACGTCACCATCAAAAGGGCTTCACTTTTTTCAATTTTTATTGCCATTTGGTAAATTTTCCTGGAATCAAAGTTTCTTAGGGACCAAACCCAAGTTTAGAAGGAGAAAGAAACATTCGTCGTGTTGAGTTTACTCCCTCTGTAAGAAGACGCCTAAGGGAGTTTCACGTCCCAGTCGAGCAGTGACGGCAAACTAAAGTAACGTAAAGTAAAGTGCGCTGCTTGTTGTTTTGCTTAATAAACCTATTGCTTTTTCAACGCTCTCCTTGCCATCGCCGTTGCTAAAGCTCCCTAATATTTAACCATGCGTTGCTTTCTTGATACATACGATCATTTTTTAATGGCCAGTTTTGCAGAATGTATACTCTACTTACAGATGAGGATCTTTTTTGTCCAGGTAGAGGTATTTGAAAGCCAAAGCCTCTCTGGAATCTTTCTTCACCTTAACGGAGAACTCACACGTGCGTCTGGACTTAAGACAATCCAACGGGAGACTGAATTTGGATTTGCTAGTATCCACGCCTGACAAACAGTCTGGTCCCTTGCTGCCTTGTTTGAAACAAGATGCTGCACTGAAGATCCACTCAAAACTGTCATTGAAAATATTGACTTCATTAATTCGAAGTATTTACTTACTGTAGTTGCGTTGACATTAGCCAACTCAGTAAAAATCACACACACTTACACACACACGCCTAGCCTAAGAGTAGCCGCACTCCCCCCCCTCTTCCCCTTTTTTCCTTTGTCGGGGGGGGGGGGGGGGCTGCAGCTAAACGTAGGATAAAACGAACCACTCCCTTTTTTTTTCCAGAATGGCATAATGAAGAGGAAAAAGTGTGATACGCGTGTCAGGGCCTAAAAATGAATGGAATGCACAGAACACAATCTGATCACATGCGTTTAGACCTTCTACCAGTCGTAATCTTATCACGAGTATTTTCACCACCTATTACGTGGAAATTTGGCAAAGCACCCTGTTGGAGCAAGAGCCTCATCGATCTCGCCCACTGCACTCTCTCATCTTTGGTTATTTAACAATTATTGAACCAGCAGTAGACGTTGGCTAGGAAGTGCGGGCGAACATGTGGGTTTTCCTTGGAGATGTGATCGATGAAATTGTGTAGATGAATCAGAGAAAGCCCTTTTAGTGTCAACAAAAGGGATCAATGCGGATCAGGAAAACTGGATTGAACAACACAGTAAACAAGACTCATATTTAATTGAACGATTTTATTCACAGTTGCTTATATACAATTAACCTGCGAATGGTGAGGAGCGAGTAGAGACGCGTGTATTCGCCGGGCAAAGATACATTGAAGTAACGCGTGACACAAATAATGCGTGTTCACAGTCATGACTGCACGAAGTCTTATTATTCAATCAAATATTCAATCTGTGTTCAATGACCAAAAGGCCGTTGATATGCAATAGAAAATAATGACGAAGCTTTTAAAATCACCACTGAAGTTTAAAGCTTATTGAAGATTTCGGATGACAAGCGTCGTAACATGCGTGGAAACGTATAAAAAATATAAAAACCATGCACTGTAGAGAAACCTGAATAATCTTAATTTATTATATGGAGGAGAGTGTTTTACTGGGAACTAAACCACTCGTAGATTCCATACGCCACTTCATTTGGGACCCGAGTGGCGTATTTTCCGTATGTCACCTTTGTGAGTGTCGTATCGTTCAATGACGTCACGATTCCCGCCTTTTGCTTTTGTTGAATTGGTTTCTCCATATAATAAAAATAACATTACACGTTGGCTCGAAGATATGAATTTTATGTTCTCGTGGCAAGAACAATATCTCACTCGTTCGCTTCGCTCACTCGTGAGATATTGTTCTTGCCACTCGAACATAAAATTCATAATTTCTCGCCACCGTGTAATATCCTCTATTTACATCGATTTCTAGACTTTGCTAACGCTCATATCTTATCGAAAACTTGTCCCGCACTAAGCTGAGATCAGGCTCAGCTTTCATTTTCCTGCTAGGTGAATAGATTCCTGACCGGTAAGACGAATCGAAAAGTCTCTCATTTAGTGACTTGTGTTGTGTGTGGTTACGTGTGCTTGCGAATCGAATGTAATAATGATTGTTGCATCATTTGCATGTGCATTCCCGTGATTACCGTGACATTAGACGGACCTTAAACTCAACACCAGGGCCTTCGCGTCCACATACCATGCATATTACTTGGTGCAACACGGGCATCTGAAGAATGTGGACACATACGGGAAAAATCTCCCTACAAAGTTAAAAGAGTGCCGCTGACCAAAAATAGGCTGCGGGCTCTTTTTGTTGCCCACAATGAGGCTGAGTATGATGTGAAGAACTATGCAGATCACGGAGGATGTTACGGACTCGGTGGATAAAAGCCTCCGAGATAAGCATAATTCTTCAAGAGAGCCGAGTTCAATAAATGTTTTATTATTCACTAGAAATACCCTGAAGTTCTTAACAAGCTTGCCTCTTCGTAAACTTTCTTCAAAACGTTGGCCTATACCTAAGCACGGTTTTAGGATATAAACAGATTTTTTTAACCTCTAGATAGTAATCAAAAAGTGGATAACATCCATTGAGCAATGAGCAATATTTCTGGTGTAATCTTGCATTTCTTCCGCTCAGTTACAGTCAGCAATTCAGCTATTTCGTCTTCGAATAGCCGTCAACGCTTTTTTTTATTCACTGTTACCCAAGCAGCCTCGTTTCCAGGTTAATATGCCATCGATCAACCTCGTTTCCAATCAAATATAGCATCTAATCGATGGTACATTAATTTTGCTCCCATCTTCCAAATATGGTAAGCGCCAGTTGTTTATGAAGAATAAACAGGGCGATTGAAGCCAATCAGAAACGGCGCAATATTTGGAGTGCATAACATTCCTAGCTACTATACCTTATATTTGTATCATCAGGGTAGTCAGGATCAAAAGAGGAAGATGCATCCAAGACAACCTGCTTCTTTTCACCACCAACCACCATCATAGTCGCGCCCTCGATAATAGCAACCAGAGGGGTTTTAACCACCTCTATCCATTCTTTGTTCACTGCTTTTAGTTCCGTCATTTCTTTCGGATATACCTGAAACGATTTTGAAGCAGTTCGTTAGTACACGGCAGTGCTGGATCCAGACACTGAAATGGAGGGGGGCGGGGGGCGTTGGGAGGTCTTCCAGACCCTTAGATAAGGGGGGGGGGGGAGCCTCCCACGCAGTCGTTTTTAGGGGAGCTCGTATTTCTTCCCTCCCCACAAACGCCTGCTCAACCGAGGACAACATTCCTTTCCCATTGTTGCATTCGCGTGGTAAGTGACCAATCAACGGTTTTTAAATAAAGTGTTGACAGGCTAAACATGACTCATAAGCTAGTGATAGTGAAAAAACGTGACCCAGAACGTGACCTTAGATTTACCTTTTTCCTTCTTTTCTGTCCTTCGCTAAGGTTATGCAGTGCACGGAGAATTCTAAAATCTGACTGAGTAAATCTTACTTTTGCCGCTCTGAGACAAACATTTATTAGAGGTCATGAAGGTTTCTCAAAGTTTCATGCAGATCGCGTAATTATCAGGTTACCCTGCGGTCAAGGTCGACTTTCCAGAATTGGGAAAGTACAACGTGATTGGCTAAGCGTGGGAAAGGAATGTTGTCCTCGGTTGAGCAGGCGTTTGTGGGGAGGGACGAAATACGAGCTCCCCTAAAAACGCCTGCGTGGGAGGCTAGGGGGGGGAGGGGTGGTGTTGGTGTCGAAAAAAATTGTTTCGGCCCTTCGGGCCTCAGTTTGGTATAACAATAACAATAAGGGTGGGGGGGGGGGGGGCGCTCCCCTGGATCCGCCACTGCACGGCATTCTGTGCGGAAGGTCCCGATTTCGATTCCCAGATGTGACCAAAAATCCTTCTCTCGACTCATTTCCTTTCCATGTAGCTTTAAGTTACTTTAAATACCAGTAAAACGGTAACCCGGTAAGGAGAGCGGACCGTCAGGTCAGATGACGCTTTCGATACCGACGTAAAAACGAGTCTTTATCTTTATCTTTCTTTACCTTTAAGTTGCGCGAAATTTGCGAAACTAGCTGTTTCAGGTAATCGGAGCCGTAAACGGAGTCATACGCTCGACGGAATCAGAGTCACTGTCACTCACTGTCAGAGTCGGAAGCAGAAGCAAAAGATTAACCAATCATAACGCTCGTTTCCAGGAGTTGTGATTGGTTTAGATCTTCTGCTTCGACTTCCGACCCAAACAACCTAGTTGTCGGCACAAGATTGTAAGGGAAGATGAAAACGCTGTTTTCACCCTAGGATTTCAAATGACGGGGATGATCGAAGCACTTTTTAGGGTTTGAAATTTTCTATTCTCGGATTTCTTTTGGTTAGGAAAATTTGGCAAGTATTTTTTGGGTGGCTTGATTAAAGAAGGGTTTTTTTTTTTTGGGGGGGGGGGGGGAATTCAAAATAATCTTCAGATTTGTGGTACTTTCCGCGTATCCCAGCCGCGTAGTTCTGCGAATAATGTACAAACAAAATAGTTAAGGCTCGAAAATTCGGGATGGAATTTTTTGGGTGTTAATTTTTGGTCCAGGGATTTTTTTTGGTTTTGATATTTGCCTCCATTCGATCATCCCCCTCACTTGAAATCTGGAGGGGGGGGGGGGGGGTACTTTACTTTCTAGGGCTTGTAGTTCAGAAGGAACAGAAAATTTCTCACTTCCCGGCACTTAAAATGCGATTAACATTTACATTTGATGCAAGCCAATCGCTGCCTAGCTCAACTTCACAAATCGCTTTTTACTTGTAAGTTCATAAACATTCAATTGAACTGAAAAGCTAAATTCCACCAGGAACTTATAATGGGGGAGAGAGGGAATCTTAGGACGTTGGCTGAAATAAGTGAATTTCACTTAAGTTATTTTTAGATGTTGCAATTAAAAGGAAGTCCAATTCCTGGGATGTCCGCACATTTTAATCGACCGCCTCAAAGCAAAGAATGCAGAATAACGTAACGGCGACACACCAAGAGAGCATAAAAGAATAATAATAAAAATAAATAATAATATGCCATTATTTTCTTCTGAAAACACTAAATAAAAGTTTGCGGACCTCTCCGGAAACCACCCTCCGATTAATTTCAAACGTTTTAGGTCTAAACATAACTTTGGTGAAATTCACAAATCTCAAAGGCTAGACTGGGCATTTCAGCTTTCTGTAACCCAACTCACCTCTACCTGAATGACATATCCTCCGTAATCTAGCGTGCGCTCAGGAATAACAAGAACTGGTTCACTGAGGCTGTCTTCATTCAGGTGAACTACGTCGCCCTTCCTAGAACCGTCATTGTAGCTTACCTGGTTTTCAAAGATTTTCCAAGAAAATAAGGTTATTCAAACATGCCTGAGTTTCGTTCTTTCTTTGGGACTTATCTCTTTTGCACAATAAGAAGTAAATGGAAGATTTGAAACAAAAAAAATTATGCTCTTTGTGCCAAGGCTGTACATAACCTTGCATAGAATATACTATATAAATAGCTGGCGAGCGTCTCTCTCTCTCTTTTCTTCCGTCCCCCGGCCCAACGGACCCCCCAGAGAGCTCGTTCGCAGGCTAACATATACACTTATCGCCCATCAAACTTCTGCAGAGCACACTAAAATTCCGGGGGGGGAGAGACTCAACAAAGTTTCATCGTCAGTTTCAACGGTCAAGGACAACTTTGTCATCTAACTTGTGCAGAGGGAAGAGGTCTTTCAAACTATAACAGAATGAGCACGATTGAGTCGAGGAGGCCAGGAAAAAAAAGAAAAACACCATGTAAGCTAGACCTGAAATTTCCCATGAAAATTTTGTTCCACTACCGGCCTGCAGTTCCTTTCATCTCATCCTATGATCCTAAAAGCTTTCCCAAAACCTTTTTCCCACCGAAATGAAGCATACTAAATGCCCAGCAAATGGAAAAAAAAAACAATTGAGACAAGAAGGGCGAAAGAAGAGCCCCAACTTCGGAAGCCGATATTTTGCATCAGGAACAGGAATTAGGGCTGGTAAACAGCTTTTTTTGGTAAGATTCGGATCTTTTGGTGCACAAAATGTCAGCTTTGCTCGGGAAGTGCAAACTAGAAGAAAATCAGAGGCTAAGATACCGCATTAGCCCCTGAATTTGCAACCCCATTCAAACTAGCCAGGATGCAAATGCGGCATTTACCATTTTTGCCACTGATTTCCTCCTACTTTGCACTCGGCTCTTTTGCATCATCTTTGCCCTGAACAAATTTGAGCGAAATTAATTTTTCGTGAAGTGAATTTATAGCAAGAGAGTGACCCGAAAAAAAAGGTTGAAAACGCGTTTTCCGGCAAAATTCCCAGGGGGCAAATGGGTTAACGGTCTAAAGTTTCAAGAACATCTCACCTTCCATTTGTACACAAGCTCATGAGAAGCATTCCGTGGTAAGGTTGCATAGGCTTCAAGTTGGATTTCTTGGGATCGACTAACCTTCAAGCAAAGCGAAAATGTGTTAAAGGAAACACACAGGCACCGGTCTTACTGAAAAATATCAGTGGAGAAAGAACCATAGGGGGAGGAGGAAGGCGAGAAAATGGCTGAAAAAACCTCGTGGCATGAACAACGCTACAAGAAGGAAAATTCCCACACTACTGAGTCACGCGAAGGGTGTAGCGAACAACCGGGCATGCGCACGCTGAACGACCGCGTTTCTCTGGCATTGAAGACGCTCATAGTTGTTAACTCCTTCAAATTGCATTTAAATCCATAGCGCAGTCAACATTAATAGAACTTAGCCTTGCAGCTCTTCAAAACCTCTAATTTAATTGGGACCCTATATGTCCGCAGCTCTTTTTGTTTTCCTTAAAACCAATCCCGTGAGGCCTTACGAGATACCTGAAGAGAGGTCCAAGGTCGCCCCTTATTCGCGATACCCGCCACTTTGCACGCACTTTAGGGTTGATGGGATTGTAATTTAAAGGGACAATAGACCATTTTACAGTTGTGAGTTTAGTATCCCAGGCTTTGAGCGACCCGGCGTAAGGCTGAGGTTGACCTTGTTTTGATAACTGGTTTGATACAAACCCCTTTCCTTTGTTCCTGAAAATTAGAGCGATTTTCGTATGACCTTGAAATGAAAACGCGCCAACAAAACAACAACAACAAACGAACGAAAATAGAGCGATTCAATTGGTTTATCGAACGGATACAAACGCGCTTTGCTTTTGGTTGGTTAAGCGAACGCTCGGGTGAAAAAACTTTCTAGAAATCAACCAATACCATGCTTTGACGTCATACTGCAACTTGATTGGCCAGTCGAAAAATGTCTTCTCCATATTAGGATTTTCTTTGGCGGGAAAACGCACCGGCTATGTTTTGATCTTTCCATCCATAGGCTGATAAAACAAATAACGAACACTTACCGAAACCATTTTTCAAGGTCTTACGAAAATCGCTCCATGCTTAAAAAATACCAGTACAGCAAGATCCTCGTGACATGCCGTAAATTGCGGGTTATAAGTCCTTGGCTTTTATATCTTCGCAGGGGGAATTTAGGAGTGGTTATAAACGGAGGGGCTAAAGCCCCGTGCAAACGGACGCAACATTGTTGGCCAACAACTCCCAACATTGTTGGATGTTACACGTTGCGTCCCTTTGCTCACCCTGTTGCATATTGTTGGATGTTGTTGCGTGTTGTTGCGCAAAGCTTGAAACCGGTCAAACTTTTCAGCCAACAACTCCCAACATTTCTTTTGTTCCGTGATCGCCGAAGCGTAGCGGAACAAGACGCTGTGGGAGCGTAAATTTGGGCGTGGTTGTTCTTAGCGTATGTGAAGTTTGTTATGTGTGAGGGATATGTGGCTAGTGCAGTGGTATTGTGTATTTGAGGGGTTAGTTGAGATGTGTGAAGTAGTAGGCATGGAGTTATATTTGAAATAGATTGCTAAGATGGTGGGTCTAGTTTGTGAGGTAGTTACTGGGTTTCTACGAGGTTGTTTTTATTGGATGTTGGTAATAGAGTCAAACTCTGTTAATAGTGGCGCTGAGGTGTTGATAGAAAATGTCTGTATGAAGTGACATGTTTTACAAACATACTATTTTCCATCAAATGAAGACTGCACACTGAAAAAATTTTGACACGAATATTCTCTTTTGTTAAAAATGTGGAAGATCAACTGGCATAATATGTCTTTTCACAAGCAAAGGCAGATAAAGTTCCTGAAGTCCAGAGTCCACATGGATTAATAACAGATAACTACTAACATTTGATATGCTACTGTATTCAACACTGCTTGAACAAAGATCATCTTCAATTTTGGCAATATGTACACCTTTAAGCTCATATATATCCTCATTCCTAAATGTATATAGACTCTGAAAATATTGTATCAATTTATGCATGGAAGGTATTTCCAACAATACACGTGTACCTTGACTATGACTGTTAACAGTACACATCTCTAGCACGAGAATCAATACCAATAATTCCGACAGTTAAAATGAATGAGTTGTAGTTCAGAGCCAAGAGTGTTTCAAGTGGCATACAGTAGTGATAACCCTCAATTCTGACATCACCATGCATGTTACAAGTATAACTTTCGGTGTATTCAAGCTGGAAAAATCGCTCAACACTGCAAACATTTCTGGCAATTCTGTTAACATTAACACAGATTGTCTTGCAAGCAATGGCAGACTAGAATATAATTGGCTACCAACAGTCATTATTTGAATCATATCATTGACTGAAGTAATCCTTCTTATCTTACTGTAAATTAAAGCGCCGAACTCATTGCAACACATTAGGGACCTTTAGCATCAGGTTTTTCGTGGGAAACGGCAAACCGCAAACCGCAAAATGTCAGGTGACCACGGCCTTGCGGTCACGTTTGCAGTTTGCAGTTCACGTTTGAACCGCAGGAAGGGCTTCCAGCGGTAAATGATTTACGGCAAGGTTTTTTACCACAAAAAATTGTACAGCCTCGCGTTTAAAGGTATGAACTAGCTTTTTGTATCCATTTGCGATGTGTTTGTTGGATTTTTGATCCCGAATCAATGAATTATTGCTGATTTTTGGGCGATTAAAGTGATGCACTTCGACTTGATGAAAACAACATGGTGGCCATAAACAATCAACGCGTAGTTCAAATCAATTTTATATTCCTTTCTGCCGTACTAACAATGGAAAGCATTCTGTTCCAATCCAGAGTTAAATTTTTTTTTTCTATCTTGTTACTAAATTCATAACTTAACTCAGTCTCTGTCTGGTTCCTTTTTATAACGTATCACTCCGCGAATATCATTTTATTTTGCTTATTTCTTTTAGACTGGGGAGCTCAGGCTTCTTCTGGTTTCTTCTGGGCTCCCTTGCAACCTTACAATTCCTATATGTATTCTTGTATTGTATTGTATTTTGGCTAAATAAAAGTGAACTGAACTGAACTGAACAAATCGAACTGAACGCCTTGCTAAAGTTTGAAATCTCGGCAACGCGAAACTGCAAACGCGTAACTGCGGTTTGCGGTTTACCTGATGCTAAAGGTCTCTATTGTTGTTCCGCATTTTCCCCAAATACTACAACGTTTCCTTGACAGTATGCAGCAGGAATCGTTTTTGTAGCATCTACGCCACATGAAGGTCCTGGATTCTTCTCGATATCAGTAGAAAGCTTAAATTGGCCAAAATTAACCCGGTGAATCAAACTCTTGTAAGCACTATAAAATGGATAGTTGCATGTACCTATTTTGATACCTCGACACCCCACCTAAATAGCCTCTTCTTTTATGCTTAGACGACAGATAAACCTTCCCTTGTTTTTGAACTTGCTCTTAGTAAAAAATCGAAAAAACGTACCTCACACTCTTACAAGCTCTTACAGTTATTCCTGTTCCGGTTTAAGTATAAACCATTTCTATTTTTAACGTAACAATGAATTTTAGACGACAATGGTGTATTTTTCAGAATTCTCACTTTCCGTGTTTTCTTTGACAAAGATTTTCAATTTCTTCATCGGTAGTCTGCTAGGTGCACGACCGCGTCGGGCAAAATGACTAACGAGATTTAATTCAACTGGATTGTAAGTTCTGTTATCAATAAATTTCCCACGACGAGATCTCAAATTAACTTCTTTTATTTCCTCCACAAGACAATTTTCCTTCTGTACAATTGACTCATTACCTTTTTCTTGTCGTCACCTCACTGACATCAAAACACTCTTAACACAAAACTTGCTGACAATGCAAAATCCCGACGCCGAGCATCGAACAGGTACCGCATAACAATATACACAATTACATGAAAAACACAACGCGCAAAACAAAAAGAGTACATTAACAGTCACTCTGCTAAACAAAATTGAAAGAATAAGAAGAATTGTTACCGTTATCACAGTAGTTCCCAAAGAAACCTGAGTCCCTTTTGGTTTCAATTGTTGACAATCTTCTCTTCCTTCATCGGAAGAGATTTTTATCACAGGCAACTCCTTGTGTTCCGCATTGTGAAAATCAAAATCACTTTTGTCACACTGATTACCAGCTACACAAATCTTGCGACTCTCAAACTTGATACACATTCTTCTGTTCAAACTCTTATCGATTTTACACGTGCACTCTTGACATTCCGATTTGTTATTGCTTCTACGAGGTCCATGGTCTTTAAATGTCTTGACAATTTCCTTTGTTTTTCTTTGAGTTCGCGGACCAGCCATTATGAAAACACTCAGTGTTATTTCAGTGTGGGCCTACCGCGAACAGTGTGTGCATTTGTAAGTTTAACCCTCGACAAAATACTTCAACAATACGTTCCTCGAAACACCGTCGCCAAATGATCAAAATCATTAGACCTGACTACCATCCCTGAAGCGCTACGAATTCTGCTCGTAGTTTCACATTTCAACCTGTCAGTTTTGGCCACTGAAACGTTGTCGGTTAGTCTCTGTCGTGAAATTGACAACGTTTTCACGTTTTTCGTGGGAGCGTATTCTATTTTTAAACTCTGCCTGTGTCAATATGGTGATGCAAATTCAAGTTCAAATTGGAGATACTAGAAGAGTGTTTTTTTTATGAAACCGCCAGAGAGTGTTGAGGATTTACAAAAACTACAGTTTGCGTGAAATTCCGAAGACAGGTTTTATGGATTTTGGTTTACTTTACGAAAACGATGCAGGAGAATATGTAGTGTTGAATGACGTTCGCAATGCAGACATTCGCCTCGCTTCGCTTGTTAACTTGTTTGTTTACGTTAGCACGAACTGCGTGCCTATTGCACATTTGCGTCAAAACAAGCGGTTTCCATTACTCTATTTGGGCCACGCCCAAATAACAATGTTGGATCCGTTTGCACAGCCCTTCCAACATTGTTGGGGCTACGCACGCTCATTATGCATAGTTTACAAAGACTTATGGGTTGTATCCTTCCCACGATGCACTGCAGGTCCCAACATTGTCGGGAGTTGTTGCATCCGTTTGCACACCGCTGCCAACACGCACGCAACAACTCCCAACATCGTTGGCGCAACAATGTTGGGAGTTGCTGCGTTCGTTTGCACGCAGCCTAATATCCGAGGGAGGTTATTACTGGAATAGAAAAAGCGCTTCGAAACAAGCTACAGCAGTGGTGACCAATATACGTTTTGCGTTTGCTGGTTTTTAATTAAGCTTCAAAAATGTCAAAATATATTGCATTTATTTCAATACACTTGAAGAGGACCTTACATACGAGGGGTTTATAGATCACGGCCCAGTCGTTCGAAGGCCGATTAACGCTTAACCCGGGGTTAAATTAAACTCCGGTTTCTTTTTCTTTTGATCAAAAGAATTTTCACGGATAATTTTCTCTGTTTTTTTTAGACCTTCCAATCATCAACTTGTAGACAAAAAGAATTCAAACTGAAATGCTTTTTAAGCTTTCAAATCTGAATTCAAATCTCGCACTAACCCCGGGGTATCTTAACCCAGCTTTGAACAACTCGGCCCAGATCTATTTTTATATATCAGATCTATGTTTTGCTTAAAGGTAGATTGGCCTATAACTAAGGGGGGGGGGGGGGGGGTAAAAGCTGCAATGTATGGTAGCCCCTTTAACTACAGGCTAACTCTTCTCTACGGTGCGTAGCCTGCGAGCAAGCTCTCCGGGGCGCCTTTGCGGCCCAAGTGTAATGACGTCATTACTAATGTCATTTCCGCCAATCAGCATTTCGCATCGACTTTTTCGATGCACATATTTAAATTCCAGAGACGTAGTTGCAAGCCCTCCATCCTTTTTCCGCCCCGCCGCAAGAGCGCCCCGGAGATCTTGCTCGCAGGCTATACGGTGCTACTGATCTACAATGGCCGCTTTGCGATTTCAACTTACAGAAGTTTTATGAGGCCCATAGATGGTGACCTCAGGAGCAGACCATTTTGGATCATCAATGATGGCAATATAGATTGAGGCTTCTTCTTTGTCTATTACATTGTCTGCGGTCACTGAGATCAAATAACGTCCATTTCTACGAAAAAAAAGGAAGAACAAGGCAACAGAGGCGCTTCCCATTTACACAAACCACCCGGGTGGAAATCTTGTGCATAAAAAGGGGTATAATGCTTCAAACCCGCAAAAGCCTCATAACTGAAGTACGGGGTAGAACCGGGGGGTGGTCACCATTGACACAAACCACCCGGGTAGAAATCTTGTGTATAAAAAGGGAAAGGGGTACAATGCTTCAAACCCGCAAAAGCCTCATAACTGAAGTACGGGGTAGAACCGGGGGGTGCTCACCATTGACACAAACCACCCGGGTGGAAATCTTGTGCATAAAAAGGGGTATAATGCTTCAAATCCGCAAAAGCCTCATAACTGAAGTACAGGGTAGAACGGGGAGTGCTCACCATTTACACAAACCAGCCGAGTGGAAATCTTGTGCATAAAAAGGGGTATAATGCTTCAAACCCGAAAAAGCCTCATAACTGAAGTACGGGGTAGAACCGGAGGTGCTCAAGATTTACACAAACCACCCAGGTGGAAATGTTGTGCACAAAAAGGGGTATTATGCTTCAAACCTGCAAAAGCCTCATAACTAAAGTACGGGGTAGAACCGGGGGTGCTCAAGATTTACACAAACCACCCGGGTGGAAATCTTGTGCATAAATTTAAAAGTATAAAATTTGATGAGATGGAAGAACGACCTGCTACAACGTATGTCCAAAACAGCTGAACAGACTAGAAAGAGTTGAAAAATTAAATCGCCGCAAATCACAGCCCATAGTTTCTGACGCTTCCCATATACACTTTCCAAACGGAAAGGCGCGAGCCATTTCATTTTCCAACCGGATTTTCCCATGTATTTGGAAAATACCGTAAGATTCCGAAAATACGCCCCTCCTTGTATAAGCACCTCCAAATATAAGCCCCCCAAACTCGTAACGCAAAAAACCCTCCGTTACGTCGCCCCTCCGAATAAAAGCCCCCTGGGGGGCTTGTACTTGGAAATTGCCCTCAAATAAGGAGTAAAACAAAGCAAAAACGGTAAATTTCCTTCCAGCTATAAGCTAGACCAATCGATTTTAAAACGCAAATTCCCCTCCGAAGATAAGCCCCTCCGAATATAAGCCCCTCCAAAAATAAGCCCCTCAAGAAGGGCCATTGAAAAATATAAGCCCCGCGGCTTATTTTCGGAATTTTACGGTACCTCTGATTTGTTGTTACCTCTACTCGGAAAAGACCCCCGTGGTTTGATTCTTGTAAGCAATCACTAAATCTTCGCATTTTGGGTGGTCGTCTATGGGAGGTATGACTGTATTACACTGAAACCGCCGCCCGCCAAAGCCTCTGAGAAGGGCCCCACATTATTACAGTATGTTCAAACAAAACAAGAATTGTGATAAACGCTGCAAACAGAATTTGGTACTTTCTATATGTCACAAGTGAAAAGGCACGATACACCTCTATCTATTTTAAAAGGGATTTACATGGAGTCACCGGAGCATAAAAATGCTTATATCTCCCCGCCAATGTGCACTAACAGGCTCATTTTTGGCAATTTTTGGTAATTTCACAAATTTAGTCTTGGTGACATCACCACTTCTCATCTCTATTGTTTTCTGGGTTCATAAACAACTTACTTTGTATAGTTGTAGTAGACATCAAGTGATGTTGTATTGAAGATGCTTGCCGGAGAACCATCGCCAAAGTTCCAATAAAACGTCACATTTGTTCCTGACTTTAGACTGGCTCTCAGATACGTTTCTGTGCCTCTCAGTCCTACTCCTCTTTCATGATGAATTCTAAGCTAAAATGGCAAATGTCAAAGCAATAAGATAAGAAAGAATCATGCCAGGATAATAGTGAACGTACGCAACAGGACGGGAGAGGAAAGAAGACGGCAAACCTTCTCTGACAAGCGCGACAATAATTTTGTTTGAATAAACTTTTCGCCAAACTTCAACTTCCTTTAAACAGGTTTATTTGTAAAAGACCAGAAAAAATAATGTAGAGTGAAGATCACGGCAAAACACCCAAGTAACAGCCCTGTCACGTTTGTCACGCACGCCATCCTCTTCTTTCTGCTGTTCTGTTGCGCAAACTCACCAATAGGGGGCTTAAAAACAACGAAAACGGCAACGGCAAAACAAAAAGGCATAAGATTAGATTATCAAACCAAAACTTCATTGCACTTACATCACACCTTTTTTGTACATTTCTTCGCGGTCGTTGGACGACCACGACGTTAAACTACATTATTTCACGTTTTGTTGAGGCTGTGAACATATTAGACCAGGACTCTCTAGGTTTTTTTCTTTTAATTTTAACTCGGATGCAGTCTCAGAATTCAACTCCAGAAAACTGGATTCACCACCACTTGACATATTGAACGACATGGATTATGAGTGATGAATTTTGAAACAGCTTGAATTCACTATGTCAGAGACCTTTTCACCACAGTGGTCGTCAAGTTGCTAAAGCTCCCTGATCATGTCACGCTTCAATACTTCACAGACTTTGTTACTTCTGAATTAGCCATTTTGGAGTTGCGTAGGGAACTGGGGCGAGTTTCAAATTTCAGCTAATCGATAAACTGACACCACCATATAAAAGGTTATGTTGAGATTGGTCATTGACCAAAATTGGTGCTCTAAAGTTGAACAGGGATCAAGCTATGACTCTTGAAACATGGTTAAAGATCCATACAAACGTCTATAATTTTGTGACAGCGTCCCCCTAAACCATATAAACTCTTAAAAATTTTCAGTTTTTCTTTTAAACTGTAAAATTCGTCATGCATCTACTACTTGGAAGGAACTTATTCGAAAATCACTGTGTTTGCCGATTTTTAAGAATATCACAGAAATAGTGAAAAAAATTAAGAGTTTATATGATTTTGGGGGATGCTGTCACAAAGTATGGCTCTCTAACCGTGTTTCAAGAGTCATAACTTGATCCCTGTTCAACCTTAGAGCACCAAACCTGGTCAAATGACCAATCTCAACATCATCTTTTGTATAGTGTGACAGTTTATCGGTTAGTTTAAATTTGAAACTCGCCCCAGTTCCCTAAGCAACTCCGAAATGGACATTGTCTACACACAGAAGACCCTTTCAGTGTTTTTTTCCCCAACTTTGAAAAAAGAGCCGTAAGCGAATAACCATCAACACTACCGGAAAGAGGAGGACCTTACGTAGAGGATATTACACGGTGGCGCGAAGATATGAATTTTATTTTCGAGGGGCAAAACAATATCTTACGAACGAGCGCAGCGAGTGAGTAAAATATTGTTTGCCACGAATTCATTTCTTTAAGCCGCCGTGTAATGTTCTTTTTACTATATAGACAAAAAGACATTGATAAAATAATAGATTAGTAATTGTGATGGCTCAAATTTACAGTACAGCAATATAAGACTTTGTTTACAATAATCTTGAGAGATAACACTGAACGGAAAAGGGCTCTGCAATGACAAAATATAAGCAAAGCTTTGAAAAATGTGTAAGTAAAATTCAAAAGACGCAAGACGCCCACAAATTTCGGAAGGAAATTACCGAAATTACGTCATCGATAAACTTACGTGTGAGATTATGGAAAATAAACCACTCGAGTCCCGGATGTAGTTTTTATGAATTTTACGAGTGGTATATTTTCCGGTAAAACACTTGCGTCTATATAATAAAATGAGGTAACTTTACTATCAAGATTTTTAGGTTATGCGTACAAAGAGAGTAAAGATATTGCTCCAAAAAGTCGCGAACTGTTATAGTTCGTGCCCCCACCAAGCGAACGCCAGTAAAATTCCGCAACTTTGCGGAGCTAAATCTTCGTCAGTTTTTTTCAATTTATCATAACCAGCTACTTTTGACCAAATTTGGAAGAATTTTGCCATATTGAACTGATGACGTCAAAAATGCTACAAAGTTGCAGATTACTGAACCGTTAACCGAGAAGACCTGGGGATGAGGTTGCGTTATTTTGGAAGTGATACCAAAATGGCGGAACGTTTCACTGGTTTCACGAGGAAGAAATAGGCGAACTATTGGCTAAAAACATAGCAAGAACAGCAAGACATCTGCTACTTGGAGAATATTTGCGGAGCTGAACTACCCTTTTTCACCTAAACTTGCCGATTAACGTGCACTATCGATGATAAACTTAATATCGATGAAGGTGAGCATGTTTTAGCTTGTTTTTAAAACTAGGAATTATTTTGAATGAATAATAAAACAATTATTGAATTCAGCTTTCATATCATCTGAAGAATTATGGAGACCTCGGAGGGTGTTATCCGCCTCGGCCGTGATCTCCATAATTCTTCGGATGATACGCAGCTTCATTCAATAACTGTTGATTAAAACAAGATTAATATAGAGGGTTGGTTGGGAAGTTTTAGGAAGGGTAGACAACATAATTATTACTGGTACCATAGTCCACTACGACAAAGTTCTCTAAAAATGCCAACAATGATTTGGGTCGAAACCCGCCAACCATTAGTGAGGTTCGTAATACACCAATTATAGGGAACTTATGCAACGACGACGGCGACGACAACGAGAACGGCAGAAAAGCAATAGGTTTAGATTGGCAAAACAACAACTTTGCACGAACATCACGCTTTTTGGTACATTTTTTGCCGTCGCTGCACGACTACGACGTAAAAGTGTCTAGTTTCACATTTTGTGGAGGACGTAAACACAGGACAACGACTTTCTTTTTCTGAAATTCGATACAGTCTTTTAGAATTCAACTCCAGAAAAAAGTTTGCCAAAATTTGACGAATTGAACGAGATAGAATAAGCGCGAAAAAGTTGGAAGCAGCGCGAATTCACTTTTCAAGTGACGTTTTCTTAGCCGTCCTCGTTTAAACTCCCAGACCTAACTAGAACGTCAAAAAAGCAATAGGTTTAGATTGGCAAAACAACACGTGCATCACACTTTTTTGTACATTTCTTCGCCGCCACTGCACGACTAGGACATGAAAACGCCTACTTTCACGTTCTATTGAGGACGTAAACAAGCGTCGACGGATTTTTCTTTCTCTTTCTAAACTTGAGAGTGGTCCCCAAGAAACCATCTCCAGGGGAATTCGCCTACATTTGATATTTTCGGCGCATTGGAATAAACGCGTCAAAGTTTGAAAAAACGCGAATTCATTTTCAAAGTGGCGTTTTCGCTGCCGTTCCCGTCGTCGATGCTTAAGCTCCTTATTCTTACCCCAGAGACGGGTTTCCTTACGTCGAATACAATCTCAGTGGAGTTCACTCTACTGACTTTGTTATATGCTTGGACATACACATAAATCCTTCAAAGAAAAAAGAAAAATAGAAACAGGCAATATGTCATCATATACCATGATCTAAGATCAAAACATGATGCCTGTGGATAACAGGCCCGAGGTTTATTTGTCGTTCCTTATTCCTGAAACTAAGGAATTAACGTGAAAAGACAGTGACTGCACATGTGGATCAAAAGCTTTTTTCACTCACGCTTGATATACATCAAAGATCTACGAAGCGATCGTTGGGATCGCTAAGGTACATGTAGACTTCAGGTTTGATGTACAGTCCTTTAGAATCTCGAATTTGATTACCGAGATCGCTCGACCTCTTTTTAGCAACCGCCACAATAGAATCCAAGCTTAACTAAAAAACATCTTTGATAAGCCGTGTTGTAGAGTGCTGTTTGTCATCGGGCGAATCGACTTACGTCCGGACAAAACAACCACAATTCATGCCTGCATAGTTTTCACTCCACACATTGTAGGAATGAGTGTATTAATGAAAAAGAAAGCATCTGTTTCAATTTTTAAGTTTGTCCATCCGTGCCTCCTCTCTTTTGATGTTTTATTTATGCCTTCTATTCGCGGTTTGAGCAGTTGTTTTGTTTTAATTCATGTGTCACTCAGTTCGGTGGCAGTTCCCATAGCCTTTTAGTCTAGTCACGCAGCGCTCCTCCCCTCCCTCTTCTCCCGGGGACGAGCGTTGCGTGACGAGACAAAAACGCCTGCGAGGGAGACGCAGGTAACGTGTCTAGTCACGCAGCGCTCCTCCACTCCCTCTTCTCCCGTTGCGTGACGAGACAAAAACGGCTGCGAGGGTGACGCAGGTTTCACTGTTTGCACTTCGATAAATTTCGTTACACAGTTCCTTTAACATTTCAGCCTATATAAAGTAAAATAAAAATGCTCGGGGTACTTTTACTAGAGGCGTTGGTGACCCACAGGAGACGGAACATCCGAACTGTTCGAGGCATCGCTATGTCACGCGTGACATGTGATCCCATACATTCACTGTATTTCGTAA
>OZ037995.1:5929430-6059430 GCA_964035705.1 Porites rus
GCGAAGTGTCTTAACGAATTTAGTTGTCGATTCTAGGTAACTCAGAAATTGCATGCAATAAATTCTCTCCCAAAAAGTCACTGTGTTGGAACCCCATAGAAAACGAGTATCACCGCTGAACACCAGACATGATGATGCAAAGAAAATCAGCTTTACAGCTTGCCCGAGCGTGTACTTGCCCGAAAATCATTAATTTTTTGACTAACTCCAAAAAATAATAGGCCCTTTCCGAGTCGCCCTAAGCCTCTGTTTCAAAGCGAGGCTACGCGTGAAGCTTTTGATATGAAAATAAGTTTTTATTCTCATGGAGATAAAAATCATTTTCACAAGATTAGAGAAGGTTTTGCACTTAGCCTCGTTTAGAAAGTAAGAGTTTTTGCAACTCGGAAACGGCCTATTTTTGACGAGCAGGATTAACATTTACTTAAGGACTATTTATTAATAATATTAATTAAACTATTAAATAATTAATCGCTTTGTCACTTGGGTTATTAATTCGCTGTAGCTACCATAAAAGCTTTAGGAGCTTTTAGAGCCTGACGGGTATTTTTCTTTGTTTTTACCCGAAGATTGTGAAGATCACACAACGACTAGTCTGACATGAAATGTAGTGTTATACCAGTTTGGTACTTGTTTTTATAGGATGAGCTTAGAAAAGACAGGGCCTTCAGTAGCGATGGTCGAAAACACCTCCTCCTTGTAAACTAAGGTTTAGAGGCCTCACTGGAAAACAATTATTTTACTCCACGTCGCAATAATATCTGTTTAAACCCTTCCAGCCGAAAGATTCTTTTGGAACTGTGCTTGCAGACATCTGTCATCACGTTGGGTTGGTTTTGTGCATGGTGCAGGAGTTTACTCAGATTGTGTTTGCAGCCCCCGTGGTCGCAATTGCCAGTCTTCGTCATTTTTTCAAGATTGATTGTTTAAGCCACAAATTTAGAACAGTGAGTAGTAAAAAGTTCAAACACACTTTCAACCCCTTTTGTCTCCCCCTTTTCAATGAGTCACATTAATTCAATTGTTCAGATTAGGACTGGAAAAATAATATGGCCTTGATTGACATGTAGCAATCAACAACACAAGTGCTCAACAGACATAACAAAAAATGTAAACACGTGCTCTCTCTAGAGAGCTATTTTTTTAAAATAATTGGGACAATATTATTATAGTATTACTAGGATCCCCAATCTCACATATGAACTTTTATCATCTATCACTGACCTTTTAGCTCTTGTTGTATACACACTTTTTGTCTTGCTCCCTTGCTATTAGTCTCACTGGATGCCCTGACTGTCACGTAATAAATTTGCTGAGAGCCAGAAAATACGTGGGACACTGTTGGAACTAAAAACACAAGAATTCTCTCAAAAGCGTTAAGTTGAGCTTGCTTGGAGATAAGATACGAAATGAGGCGGTGATTAATTCTACATGAAACAGGATTTCCTCGCTAAAAGTTTTTCACGTCTTACTTTATCAACGGTCAAGTATTCTTCAGGAATTTTTGTTTTCTTTATCGTATTCAATGATCTGTTTCTGAATCGATTGAGTACGCATGTATAAATACACGAAAATCAAACGTCTGGATTCTAGAGAAATTACATCCATTGCCAAAGAGCAAACACGTGATGAAAATAGCACGTCATTTGAATCATCGCCGAAAATAAACCGCATGCTCATGACAAGACCCATTTTATCCTGCGAAAACATCTGTTTCTACTCGCTCTTCGCCACTGGGGACGTACCGCGAGGAGAAAAAGATGTTTTCGCAGGCTAGATCCATTTGCATACAATGAAAGTTTAAAAGACCTGACCAGTTTGCCTCACCATCAACATGTTGCTCATAAAGATTATTTTTCTCGACCACTCAAGTATTCACTTGTTCCAAAGTAATCAACGCTTTCAAGCGATAGAATTCGTGGACCAACCCATTCCAGAAAAGCTCAACATTTTTCGCATTAATATTTCCTAACCATTCTTCATGAGGGCCACAAGTTTATTAGCCTTTGGCTATTAAGTGCTACCCTCTTTAAATAAAGGCTTTATTATTATTATTATTATTCATGAAACATGCATGGCGCTCTGATGTGTCACGATTCTTCTTCCCAGTTTCCACGTTTGGGTGCATGACATCATGTCATATCCATGGTTTGTACAACTCTCATCAACCACAGCTCTCACCATCAGCGTGCAAGAAATCACTCAGTTATACACACTTACGACGAAAGCATGAAAGCAAGGCCTTTTAGGGCGGCATCACAATTAAATTGTATAAAGTGGTAAGAGCGCACCTTACAATAAAATAGTTCTCACAAATACTGTACTGCTGCGCCTTGTTATTATTGTTCCGATAATAGGAAAGTCTTGATGTTTCATGTATTTCCGAAGGACTCTTAGCTTGCCAAAGGTAAGTTTCTCCACAGGGGGCCTTCACAATCTGTCTGTGTTCCCGATTGTTATTTTATAGTAAATGTACTGGATTTACCGTTTGCTTCACCTATAGCGATATATCGCTAACTATGTATATAAATCAATGATAAATAAATGTTGAATTACCTTGCCTGTGGTGTATAGTCATCCTTTTGCCTCAAAAGCGCTTTTTTGAGCGATTTTGAATGAATTTGAGTTCACCGTTGACTGTTCCATATAATTCATTCATTCAAAATCGCTCAAAAAACCGCTTTTGAGGCAAAAGGACGACTATACACCACAGGTAAGGTAATTCAACGTTTATTTATCATTGATTTATATACATAGTTAGCAATATATCGCTATAGGTGAAGCAAACGGTAAATCCAGTACATTTACTATAAAATAACAATCGCCTACACAAACAGATTGTGTGGGCCCCATGTGGTTTCTCCACTGTCTACCTTCCAATGTACGTTCATTTACAATAACTGCTCCAGGAATATCTTTTGGGGTTAATTTTTAATCTCTAAATCACAAATTGTTCCTGCTTTTGCCACCCTATTTATATTTTGCAGGAGATTTGGTGGCCCATAGGTCTCACTTTCATGCTTGTCTCATAAGTGTGTATGGCAAAACAGTTATCTACACAGGGCACAGAGGAGTTATTTGTGTCCTTGATTGTTAATTGTAGTTGAATTTTACATTGGATACTGTGCATCGCCTTTGTTTTTACGTTGTTGAATCGAGCAAACAGTCATTTAATTATTCTATAAACATGGTAAAATATTATCCAATGCTTCGGAAAACCACTAAAGGTCATGACTGTGGACTAATAACAGCAGCTAAGATATGATAAAGAGACAAGGCTAGTCTCTTTGTCTTCTCAGCACTTTGTGCCTCGCTCGGAAAGCTTCACTTTCCAAATACGTCAACCTTGGGGCAACATTCATTCCCACTGAGCTTTGGATAATATTTGACCAGATTTGTAACACGATTGCATGGCAGTTTGATCAGTCAAGTTCGTATTCAATTCTACAGAAAACAAAGGCGAATGTAGCCTCCCCGCAGATGTCCTTTGGGGTTTGTTTGTCACGCATTCATCTCTGGGGAGAAATGAATGGGGAGAAATGAATGCGTGACAAACGAACCCCAAAGGACGTCTGCGGGGAGGCTAAGGCGAATGGTGCTATCAACTGTAAAGCTTTACTGCAATCAAGGTCACCAAAAACTCCTCTGCCCCCTGCGTTATCTATCATTATAGGATAGTGAAAATGCAAACAGAACAAAGACTTTACCCTCACCTTGAGTTGTCACATTGGCAGATGAGTTAAAATGCCATTCATAGGACACAAGGCATCCTTGCCTCATGTTCAAGAATTTTACTCTGGCTGTCAAAGTCGTGGAGACATTTGCCTCAACATTGATGCACTCACGTCCATCTGTAACTATCTCCACTGAGTCTAAATAATGTTTGACATTCACCTGATGGCTGAGAGAAAGCTGGCTCAGAGCATTTGAAGCTGTAACAGTGACGGTTACATTGCCGCATTGTTTGAAACCATGAGCCACAGTTACACAAGAACATCCCAAAGAATCAAAACCCGTGGTTGAGTTTGAAACATTGAAAGAAGGGCCTCCATCTCCAAAGTCAAACCTAAATTTGGGTCTTGATCCACTCAAGATTCGATACTTTAGATGCACAACTAAGGTTGGAAACAACGGTGACATCTCCGGCGCTTTTCTTCCTTGTTTCACTGCAACAAGTTTTAACCCTGTTATTGGAACCCCTGCAAAGACCAGACTACATGTCTTTCGGTATGAGAACAAGTTACTAGCTTGTACACAGATGTTGTGATTACCAGGAATGATTAACGAGAGCTGTACTGTGCTAAAAGTGGTTGTCAAGTTTCCTTCAAGAGCATGCTGTGATGTATTATAAAGCTGACTTCCAGAATACCATTTCACTATAATGATGTCAGCAGTTTGATTAAGTTTTCTGATTTTGTCCAGTCCACTGATCTCATGCATTGGCCTCTTGATTGACAGCCCTGCAATGGCAGTTATTGTAGTATTCACTTTTACTTCTTCAGGTAAGCTGACAGTGAGTGATGCAACCAAGGGCACAGCCAGTGAGTAGACACTGCTTAAGTTTGTCCCTCCACAGGTAATACCGTCGTCATCATCATCATCATCACCATCACCATCACCATCATCATCACCATCACCATCACCATCACTATGGCAACTGCATATAATTAAACATACAGCAAAGTGAGAACTCTGACATCTTGAACCACAGGTAGCCCAAGCTCTATGAGTAACACAATCTCCGAGCATTGTGATGACATTTTACATATCACTAATGCACACTGCTAGTGGCCAAAGGACCTTTCAATGTAGAGAGGCCTGACTCTTTGGAATGAGTTGCAGCCTGCACTGAAGCTAAGCAAATCCATGACTGATTTTATGCATTGACTTAGGCAACTGCTTCCGGATATTATCTCCTTCAGTTAGTTAATTATTTATCACGTTTTTAGCCTCCTGTGTTTTTTAATTCTATTGAAACAATGATGCTGAAAAGCCCCATGGGGATGAGCCAATAAAGTATGTATGTATGATTGTCTGTTCATAAGTTCAGGGTGTTATTACTAGTTTCTAGCCAGAAAGGAGGACACTGGAAGAGAGGGCCAAGATGTCTCTCAAGGCCAGGAGCCGATTACCCATGGAAAGGCAAAATTGGGACGTGTCCCTTCCACTGAAATTTATGAAAGATATCATACTCTGAGGTGTTTGTACATTGCCACAAAATATACAATTGGGTTATTCAAAAAATCCACACCACCCCCCTCCCGATGGATTGGCATGTTTCTTGACCCACTCCGACCCACACTTCTGGAAACACTAGACCCCTCTCCCACCTGGATTTCCCTTGCAAAAGAGCCCCCCTCCCACCTGAATTTCCAGGTTTTTCCAGGTTATTAGGCTTAAACTGAATTTATATTCAAAAGAATACATGTATCACACAATCACACCAAGAAGATGTTATTGTGTAATTTATAAAGTTTTATGTGGAACTCAATTAAACAAGCCAGAAAATATAAATAAGCGAAAAAGTTTTTCGACTAGTAGCTCATGATCATTAAAAAAATTGTTTTGACCCTCCTGCCTGGATTTCCATAGCCTTTAGCCACCCCTCACCTTCCTGCCCCATCCAATGAGAATTTCCAGAAAGCGGTACATTGGGGAAGTGTGGATCTTTTCTGGACTTTTTTCATAATCAATTGAGGAGATATCGCTGGAACTTGTTAGTTTCAATACTCACCCTAAGTTGCATAAACTCTGGTTCACCCTACTGTTTTCTTGTATTTGTGAAAGACAAAAACAATGGTTACCATTCTTAACTGCAGCAAACCTAAACCTGGAATGGAAAATGAACATTTTAGCAAGGGCATTAACAGTGGCAATCTAAGGCAGGCTCCTCCCAGGCAGTGCTGGATTCTGAACTCCACACCATGGATTCCGGATTCCAGCTACTGGATTCTAAATTCTTGGTCAGTGGAACTTGGATTCCGGATTCCTTGAGCTACATTTCGGATTCCAAAGCCGAGGATTCCGGATTCCATAAGCAACCCTTCCTGGATTCTGGATTCCACAAGCAAAAAATTTCCCAGACTACGGAATCCAGATTCCCTATTCCTGTACATCAAGGTTTTAACCAGAAGGGTGTCCTGTCGTCCTATGGACACCCATTTTTGGAAGAAATACAAGGAAAATTCACTTAATCTCTGAAAATGTTATGAGAAAACATGCCTTCTGGACAGACAGTTTTCAATGTCTGGCTAGAAGCCTGTTGTATATGAGGTGAGTATATCATAAGGATCTGACATGCATGACCAAACAATTATTGTTCATTTAAGGAGCTCTGATCCATCAACCAGTTAACGCGATATTTCATCTGATATCCAGAGCAGAAAAAAAAGGCAGGTCTCCACTTTTATCACATGATAAAAGCAGGGCACAAAAACATCAAAGTGAAAAACAAGGTTAAGTGCACTGGAGTAAGAGCAGAAAAAGCCCTCCATAAATGGCTAGAAGGGTGCAAAGAAAATCATTTTTACAGCTTGCCATTCGGGCAAGCTGAAGCAAGCACTTACATGTACTAGCCTAAACGTCATTTCAACTAGCCCCAAAAGCTTGTTGACTAGCAGAATTGATTTCACAGTTCTTCTTCAGACTCCTGCTATGCTGTTGTCCAATTTTGTTAATCACTTGTATGATTAGTAATGGTAACAGGACTGAGTGGAGTCCAATTCGGTCTGTAATCATACGAGTGATTAACAAAATACGCGGTCGTCCGATTTGGTTAATCATGAGTATGATTACAGACCAAATTGGATGACACGAAGTTCTGTTACGAACAATCATAACTTTAACAAAATTTGTGATATATTAGGCTCTTTTTTTAATCAAAACAGAAGAAATTCTGAGATTTTTTTGCTAGCAAAGAAAAGAAAAGCGATTTAAGCGCGCATTATGGCACGTACTGTCCAATTACTTAGGCATGATGCATACTGTCCTATTTAATTGTCCTATTAAGGCTGAAATCTGGGCAGTTGATAGCCAATCAGATTTAAGAATTTTGTTATAGTTATGATTATAGACCAAATTGGACTCCAGTCAGTTCCATTACCATTATTTATCAAAAGTACTGTATCTACAACAGACAATACGATACTTACTTGGAATTTATTACACAGAGGTGGACACAGGAAAATGGTGTCACTTGATCTTCTTGTAATGAATCAACTGATGAATTCAAATCTACTTCACTATTATTGAAGCAGCCAACAAACCAAGGAACTAACGAGAAAACTTGTGTTAGTCAAAGGTCACATAATAGAACTGTACATGGAGCCAAAAGAAATGAGAATGCTTATTTTGAGTCAAATGAATCAATAAGTCATGAGTCCAGTTATAATAAGTCACGTCCAATGTTCTTACCAGGAGTTCATGCACTGGGGTCCACAGGACCCACAGAGAAGCTAAAAAGGGGTCATGAGGGAGAAAAGCGGGTCACAATTTTTAGATACAGTTAACTCAACATTTTGACAGGTCTGAATATTAGACTGATAAAGATGGGTGTTTTCTAAAGATGCCATAGCCAATTAAATTTTGGCTCATATCATAAAGAAATGTACGTATGTGTACGTATGGTCACGTACACTTTGTAATAGGTTTGTTTTCCTTCTTTGCGCCCTTGGGACCTCTTGGGAAGTGCAGCAATGCCGCAATGCTGCGGTCTGGTAAGAACACTGCAGGTCAGCATTGAACATTGACAACAGTGGGGTCAATTAGGGTTGGGGATCAACCATTTGACTTTTAAGAGGGGGTATGGGTGATTTCAGAGAAAAATATCCCGCAGACTGATTGTGAGGGAAAAAAATCTTGCAAGGAATACCTGGCAAAAAAAATTCCTACCCTGAAAATATAATGTGTAATGTTGGAAATAAAATCTTGCACTGTTGTATGTCAGGAAAAAAAATTCTGTCACCAGAGGTTGGGAAAAAAATTCTTACCCAAACCAAATCAACCATACCCACCCCTCCCCCCCCCAACCCCAACCCCCCTTCAAAAGTCAAATGGTCGGCCAATGACTACAAGCCATTGAAAGACTAAATTTACAGCCAAAATGTTTAAAAGATGTCACTGACATGTCATAAATGGTTATGTAATGGTCATATGTAATGGTTATCTATATTGCTTCTAATCTAAAAGTTTACAAAATTATTATCATAGACTGTCAAAAGTTTAGATCAAGAGAGGTTTTGGTTATTTTAACGTACTGTTTTTCCGTAGTTTTCTGAAGCGTCCGAAAGCCCCTTTCCTGAAATGATTTGTTTTAACATATTAAACTGACCGTGCTTCCCCGAAAAAATAGACGAAGGGGAACGCCTGATCGTAGGTTTCTTACAAGAAGTTTGCTCAGAATATATCATAAAGTGTTCAAATGAAAACTCCAAAACTGTCGTTCTTAAATGAAAGAGGCCAAATCTTGAAAGCGCTTAAAATCTCTTACTGACTATTGAGTAACAACATGATCGAACACACCGAAGATCTACCTATTAAAAACTGCTTTGCAATGGACTATCGTTGTGGCAAATTAATAAAGCGATTTCGGAAGGTCAGCTGATGAAACCAATTGAACACGGCATAATAAAGTGACCAATTAGCTACAATAGCTTCGGAAGCGACTCCAATAAAACATCAATTGTCCATGTTGAATACAAGTGATGACCTGTATTCAACTACTGGTAAATTTATTATAATCATGGCACGTGAAGCGAGTCGACTGCTCTTATCTCTACAAAGAACAACTATCTCAGCTGGTTCGATGCAGAAACAAGTGAAATAGTTTATTCTCTGCCTTTGAGAAACAGAAAACGAAAGAGAAACCCTAGAAAGCGAGGAGACTCTTCGCGTCACTTCTATATCATGTATATGTACGTTTGACCATGCGTCATGGATGAAAACAGATTTTCCGATGTGAAAAGATTTTGTCAGTAGACTCGTTCTGGCGTGAAGAAAGCATCAATAAACTCTGTGGGACTTCAAGCATATTATTTCCATACCTAACTAACACAGTATTTGATAACTTTATACGACTAAATAAACGGAACAGGCCACGACTCGAGGAATCGTAATTTACAAGCTCACCTTCGAATTCGTCTTGGTCGCCGGGAGTTGCGCATGCCGCAAGAAAAAAACACAGTAAAATCAGCCCATACAGCAAATGTAGCTTCTTAGCCATTACAGAAATAATTCAACAGCTATTGCGAGCATGTTCTCGCTTTTTTTCAGCGGTAAAACAAGGATATTCTCTCCTCGTATTTTGCCTCTTCTCACATATTGGCATTCCACTAAACAGTTGTAATGAGGTGTCAAATAACGGCAGCATCTAGTCCCCAGGGATTTGCGGCGCGGCGACACACGAAAGGATTCATCGAAACAATTTTTTATCCCCATGCGGGGGGGGGGGGGGATACTTTAGGAATTTCTGGGTGGTGATGTGCCGCTGGGACCATGGAACCCTTACCCAAATCCCCCTATCCTAGGGTAGCTGTTTCCCTGGTCTAGATAAAATCTTCAACCAACTGATCAGTTTCCTGAAAAATGATACCCTATTCTAGACCCGAACGTTCTGATTTATATACCCTGTTCTAAAGTAAACTGAACCGTACCCTTCACAGTGGCACATACCTATATAGCCCATATATGGCAGTACCCCCCCCCCCGGGGGGGGTATGCGGGTTGGCGCACAAGAAACAAGGGGATATTAACTCGGCAAGAGTTTCCCTCTGCAGTCTGCCTTTACCATAGAAGTACTTCTTCATCCTTCACTTTCAGTGAACGCTGAGACAAGAAAGCTCGAATCAATTCTTTCCATCCAGTCCTCTCTTTGCTGCTTCACACCATGCAGAGGTCGAGTGAGTCCCAAGGTCAGCCAAACGAGAAGGCCTGCACGTTTCAACCTCAGTACAGTAAAACCTCTAAACCTAAACAAAGGGCCGTCAGCAAAAAATAAAATAAAATAAATTATTCGTATGATCCAGGATACAAACAACCCAATTTTCTTCACTTGTGCCAGCAAATAGTATTATATTTGGCATGTGCCAGAAGAGAATTGGAGAGAAGGCCACACTTCGTCTCTTTTAACGGCAAAAAACTCGGCTAAATATTTTTTTTTTTTCAGACTCAGGATTAATGACCTCATTTCCGGCACCATCTGAAACAAAGAAAATCGATAAACACCTAATCATTTAGCGGGCTTGAGTTGACCCTCTTTCTTCAGAGGGCCGCAAATTAAATACAATTTGGAGAATTTGTACTATTTTTTTAAACAGAACAACGACAAAACTGGAAATAGAAGACTATGAAAACCTGAAAACAACCTTTTTTCGGACAACACTCGCAAAAGGAGAACTGATAATCGCAAAAAAACAAAAACCGCAATCAAGACAATAAATGAAAAAAAGAAAAGAAAAGAAAATGGCATTCACCCCATATAAATTTACTCAGTTACTGTTGCAACCATTCCCTTCGTTTTTTCACTCAAATAGTAAAAAAAAAAAATGGGATCAAACCTGTCTTTACTCTGAATTCCTTTAAAGTCCATTGAGGGACGCTCTCATGCATGATTCAAAAAACTCCTCCATGCAGTGGCCGCGGAGTGTTTCGAAACGTGGGAGGGGGCCCATCTCCCACTCAGCCATAAGCACACCAGTGAGCATACCTGTACTCAGATTTCCCAAAATGCCCTTTGCGCACGTTGTTCGTTGGAACGAGCAAAACTCTTTACAACCTTCACAGAGTCTAGTGTTTTAAACTAGTATAGCAATAACCAAAGGTTACGGAGTGCGGGCGACAACGATCGATGGTCCATAGCTGTGCTTTGCGCAAGTTTCACGCGAGAGATAGTCAGAACACGCGTGATCAGATTACGAGTGATAGAAGGTCCAAACGCGTGTGATCAAACTGCGTTCTGTGCATTCCATTCATTCTTAGTGGAAGTCCAAACGCCGGCCACATACATGCGACGCATGCGTAATGACAACCTGTAGATTAGGATTGCGGGCTCCTCTTGTCGCCCGCAAAGAAGATATTATCGTCGCGGTGGTCACGATCATATCTTCATTTAAAATTTGTATTTCCGCAGCTCACATCATCTTCAAGTGTCATTCCTTTCACGGCCGGGTTAAGATAAACTCAAAAAATTGGCCTGCTCCTAATGTATGGGTCTTCATAGCTAAAATGGTAGAGCACTGCAGTGCTAACGTAGAGGCCATAGGTTTGAATCCCGTTTAAGTCCTGAAGAGAAAATTCCGGGTTTATTTATTTTGCAATTGCTTAAATTGCAATAACCACTGCAACGATCATACCGGTATCTTTATTTAAACTCTGTATTTCCGCAGGTCACATCATCTTAAAGGTTTCAAGTGTGTACGTAATCGAGTTGTGACAATGCATCAGTAGGCAGTTTCTCAGGCGGTCGTGCTTCTTAGGTAGTTCTTGAGTCCCATCTGAGGGCAAAAAATGTGCGTTCTGCAGTCGCCGATGTCCACAGGTATTGTCAAATACATCCGTAAAAGTTTTTTCCGCACCAAAACGTGGGGTGGGGCTCCCCAAAATTTCTCTTGGGGAGGCTACGGATCCCCTGCTCCCCCTGCTCTGCCGCCTATGGTCTCTCAGTCGGCCAAGCTTGACAAAAAAGAGAAAAAACCTCAATGCAGCCTGCGTCCGGCAAGCGAGCACTTGAAGGGGGGAGAAATTCAAAAAACCCAATCAAAAATGTACTACAGTGGAATCTCCGCTACGGCCACCTATTCACACCGGCGAGCTCTCTACAGCGGCCACTTTATTTTACCCCGGCGGACAGTCCATACAATTACTCCTTGCTCGTTTTGTCACGTTAACATTTTGATTCAAAACATAGTTCAAGCTTTGGGTGTATTTTACCTCTATATATTATTTATGATTGGATTACCATCATGGGATACAGTAAGCATGAACTTAGCACAATAAACATGTTGTATTCCCTGAAAACAATTTGTCATATTACACCCTTGCTCCCCATGACGGCCACCCCTCCACAACGGCCACTTTCGTCTGTCCCCAAGGTTGTCATTGTGGAGAGGGTTGACTGTGGAGCTCAGATAAGCAATAGACCACACATTCTATGGGTCCAGCGTGATAACCCGCGCGGGATGCTGGGAGAATACGAGAAAAGCTTGTAAATCACGAGCCGAAGGCGAGTGATTTACAATCTTTCTCGCGTTCTCCCAATATCCCAAGTGGGTTATCACGCTGGTAAACCCATAGAAAGTGTGGTCTATTGCTTTTATAAAATAACTTTAAGTTTTCTACGAGTTTACCAGCACAATAAACCATAGGTTTTTAACCAATCAGAACGCGCGTACTCTCTCAGTTATTTTATAATATATTATAAACACGAAAAAATGCGATTTACAAAACTCTGAATGCTAGTAACATATATAAAAGGTAGGCATGTGGAGTAGTATCGTCCTGGTGAGTGTAGTTCTGAATGGGACTGTTGTTGACAGTGACTGACGTTTTGACAACCTTTCTGGTAGTTCAAAGTGAGTTGTATATCAATGCAATAGAACTTTGAAAATGCCTACACAGGTTATCGAAACCTCAGTCACTGTCAACAACAGTTCTATTCAAGATTACACTCACCTAGAATATGATACTCCACCTACTTATTACATGATTCCTGGGTTCAAAACATTCATCAAAAATTATATAAAAAACAGTACGAAGACGTGGCAGAATATTTAGCAATTTTATTCAAAATATGTGTTGAAAGATTCAACGTATTTCTTTCGTATTACACGCAAGCATAATATCAAGTCTGAAAAAGAAAGAGAACCTTTAAAATGTGTATCAGAGCCTATCCACGTTTTCGTGAATATTAAACCCAAGAAATAAGAAATCGGTTGGTTAACATAAAATAGCAAAATACGTTGGTGAGAAAAAAACTCTCGGCTTCCTTTTTTTGTAGTTAAAGAAAGCATAAATACTTTTCCGTCTTTCATCTAATAAATTAAGATGTATATTTGAAATGTACTGTTTAATAATCAACTGCAAATTACGGTTTCCAACTGTTATGAATCATATATAAACTTTACACTGGGTTTAACAGACTAAAATATAAAAAGTCTCTCATTTACGCTGTCAAAACAAAGCATTAGTTTCACTTCTCGCTCCATTAATACAAGACAGTCTTGGATCCAAGTATGGATTCAACGCTTTGGATTCCGGATTCTTGGTCCCTTGCACTGAATTCCGTATTCCAAAGCCCACGATTCCTCTTTCTACAAGCAAAGATTTCCTGCATTTCGGATTCCACAAGCAAAAATTTTGTGGATTCCGGAATCCGGGTGACCTCACATGGGGCCGCGACACTTCGGGTTTACCTCTTTGTAAAAACCTGTGAAGTGGCTCTTTTGTGTTGACTTATCAGTGGCTTCTTTGTATTCATTGTTTTACGTCACTCGTGAGTTTCACAGGTTTTTTTCACCGAGGATGAGCCGACACTTAGGTAAAAGGGGAAGCTTTATGCCACAATAGGCCATAACGAAACGGGTTCTTTACTTTGGCGTGAGATGGACAAGAGACGATTTAGACCAGGACGTCTACAACGGCTCCTTTTCGTTTGCATAATAACGGCTGCGGAAGAGACTTATCAGCTGGCTTAAAAATCAGCTCCACGGGGGATCCCCCGAAGTTGACCGCGATCCTGAAAGTAATAAAATCAACTTATATACTAGTAATAACCAAAGGTTACGGAGTGCGGGCGATAACGATCAAAGGTCAAAACGCTTTTGCTCCATCACTGTGCGTAAGTTTCACGTGACAAATGGTCAAAACACGCGTGAACAGATTACGAATAATAGAAGGTCCAAACGCGCGTGATCAAATTGCGTTCTGTGCATTCCAGTCATTCTTAGTGGAAGTCCTAACGAATGCTGGCTAAATACTTGCGACGCATCCGTAATAAAACCTGGAGATTAGGATTGCGGGCTCCTCTTGTCGCCCGCAATGATAACCTTAACAATGTTCCGCGATCTAATTGGCTATTGATTTTAGCATCTTTTGAAAACACGTACAGTTTGAACTGCCCTTTAGTGAGACCCGCTTAACACGGACACCTTTCTTTGTCCCTTGGGAAACCTCCTACATTTTCCCTGAATTCAACCCGCTTGAAGGAGCTCTGTCACCGCAAACTTTTTCAAGTTTTTCCATCCGTGTCTACTTTTGTACTTGCTGTGTCATTAATACTCTCTTCTAACTCTTTGAGCGCTTGTTTTAATGTTTCACTCTGTTTGACGGCAGATGCCTCTGTTTGTATTCTGTTAAATTTGGTGACACAGCTCCTTTCATACGGACAATGGACACTTGTTTCTTGCCCAATCAAGAGATTCATTATCAACTGTGTGCTGTGATGGACCTTTCCTTTTTGACGGTAAAAAAAAAAACCTTCAGTTGAAAGCCTTTCGATGTTCCCATCGCTACAGTAGTACACCGGATAGGAAAATTGCCGAGGTCAATTTCAGACGATTTTGGCATCACATAAATTACGTAGAGCATGGTTTTGATTAAGCAATATATATATGCGCGATTTTTGAGTGTTTTTGTGGATTAAGTCCGAAATATAACGTCTTTGCGAAGGATAGAAATGTTTTATGTGACGATGCTTATGTCCTCTTCTATTTCCTTAGTAGTCAGTTCTAATAAAAGGTGTCTTTTGACTTTCATAACACGACCAGCTTAGGAAATACGGGACACTCTTCTAATACGGATACTTTCTATCCTCCCCCCCCCCCCCCTTCAGTGTCCGTGTAAAACTACAAGAGGAATGGATACAAGCTTTCGGCGCAATGATTTCTGGGATCATTTCGCTGGATAAGCGTTACTTATGATTGGTTAACGGTTTTCTTGAATACCATCCACCAATCATAACTAACACTTGTCCACCCAAACGGTCCCAGAAATCACTGCGCCTAAAGCTAGTATCCATTCTTCCAAGACTGAGTTTCTGGAGTGGGGAATTGGACAGTGCGTGTTATGACGCGCTTGAATGGTGTGACCATTCAACTGAAAGCTACTGAGCAATACTTTTGCGTGGTACAGTGTTCATTACAGAGAACAAGTTTTTAAGTCTGGTGGTGAAATCTTTCAAAGTGTGACCACTCAAATGAAAGCTTCTGAGCAGAAATTTCCTGTGCTACTGTTCGCTACGCAATAGAAAGTTTGGCAGCATTTTCACATGATACCAGTAGTTTTAAAAGCACTCTTCAGCATAGACTGCAAAACAGTCGGGTTTTTTTCTCAAAATCAGTAAAGAAATCGGTAAAGCGTGGCGTAAGAGTCTTACGCGCGCGAAACGCGCGAGCCTCACACGCCCTACGGGCGTGTGAGGCGAGAGAAAAAAAACCGACTGTCCGTTTTCCATACAATGAGTTCGTTCCGACCAGGGGGTTCAAAAATGTCGTCGAGCTGTCAAAAATCTGTTCGCAACTCCGCCCTCCTTGTGAATTTGATAGACTCGCGTGTCATTATTGACGCTGTAATCCAGTAATTCTAAAGCAGTTTTTAGCGTTGCTTCCCTGTGAAATGTAGTGTATATAGTGAAATGTAGTATATATGGTGGAGGATCGAAAATGAGTGAAAGTGGCAGTACGACAACAAAGCCTTTGCCTGCTCCTCGAAGAGGGAGAAAGCCGAAAGAGCCGAGGGCTTTGGACAAATTGTAGAATGTGCGGCTGTTGTTTCAAAACACAGTTCGGCAATTTTACGGATGGATGGATAAGCTCGGAAAATGCGTTTGTTGCGCCTACCAGAAAAGAGAAAACATTACCAAAGTGGGCCGACCTACTGAAAAACGAACTTTTCGTTGTCCTCGAGGAAAGAGAATCTTTCTCCACAAGAGCAGTTTGCTCTCCGTGCGGAACAACGGTTGGAAATTGCCCCGGGAAACTGCACGGCGATGCTTTCGCAAATTAGAGAAGAACTGAACACGCCAACTGACAATGAACAATTATTGCGATTGAAAAGAATGAGTAAATCCCCTCATTCCAAACCACATCTTGGTGATTTAGCTCTGTAAATTACTATCTGTGAGAATTTAAAATCCTGCCAAAAACGCTAACGAGCTGGGCCCAGCGTGACAAAACATTGCAGGAAAAAGTCACATTCACGGACACAAAGAAAATCGCTTAAAATTATTCAAATCCAGGAGGCACTTTGGAGAAATAAAACAACCTAAAACCCTTAATCAGCCGCAATGAAGAGCTTTACATTTCTAAAGGGGCCAAGAAAGAAAATGCTCTTGCGTCAGAGGGCAAATCATGCCTACCAGAGAAAATCAATATGCGTGTCACGACCTCTCAGTATGAAATATATTTAATAAGCGGCCAAAATTCACATTTGTTCAGTCAAAACGTTTTCCTCCAAAGCATAATCTACTCGACAGAGAAAACAATTCATTGGAACAAGCGGCATGTTTGCATGAGGTAAAAGTCGTGTGTTTCCTACCGATCCCGCTTTTTTAGCCAGGCGAGATAACAATGACGGTCGGCCGTTGCACGGAACTTGAAGAACTCTTTGCATGAACAAACATCCGATAAATAAGGCTTTTGTCAAATCCTGTTGGTAGAACACAGAAAACATCCTTTCCCCTGAGTAGCAACTCCAAAGCTTCCCTCTGCTCCGATTTTAAAACAAATCCCAATTCTTGCGAGCAAATCCAGGCGATCAACATCTGTCATTTTACAGCGAAAGCTTTAGCAATTCATCACGGTATGGAACAACGTGAATGACATTTTGAAAACATTACTTGACAGCTTGGCGACAGCTTGCATCAAAATTTAGCCAACGGGAATTGCCCGTGGCTGGGAGAAGCGGGTAATTCGAACGAATATAACGTATGCAAAACGGACAGTCCGTATTTTTAGCGTCTCTCCCCAGTCTCGCTCTCTGTTTTTCAGCCTCATTCCAGACCTTTTGTTTGACTGCTCGCGCGTACTTGAATACGCAAAAATACGGACTGTTTTGCAGTCTATCTTCAGCATTTTTCGAGGAACTGTATTAGGGACAATCTTGGAAGGGGGGGGGGGGGGGGGATGAGAAACACGCGAAGCAACTTACTTGTCTGAGACATGCACTGGTGTTGATAAATCGTTCTGCGAATCCACTTGAACCAACAGCTTAGCTACCAATTCGACTACATGCTCCGTGTGGAACACAAAATCGCCTTTGAGGTGATTTTTGTCATGTTTGTCCTAAAGAAAATAAACAAGGATAGATATGTAGATAAGTCGCCAGTGGTGTGCTTTATGGTTCTAAGGGACGGACCATTTATTTTTTGACGGGGGAGGGATACAAGTAAAAAATAAATTGCTTGCATGAAGACGAAGACACACAAGAAAATTGTTTGCAGCAGGAGCCGCATATACAAAAAATGTTTGCATGTGAAAATCCCCCCCCCCCCCCGCCCCTCTTCGTCCAAAAAATAATGGTCCGTATCTAAGACCCTAGGGACCAGTTCAAAAGTCGAACTTTTCATGTACCGAACTTAATACCTATTTGGGTCAACAGTTGATTCAGAAGTCGATCTTAATTAGTCAGACTCAATTCATTTTCACGATGTACAATGCTTAGCAGTGAAAATAGCCTGCGTGGCAGGCGCAAAAAGGCGAGGGAGAGGGGGAGGGAGAAAAGCCCTTTCGACGCCTGCTACGCAGGCTACAATGAAAATAGATTATTGTTATTTATGCATTAGGTTCGGCACATGAACAGTTCGACGTTTGAAACCAAGTCGCTCCACGGTCGAAATTTCCATGTGGGCCACTCCATCATCGCTTAATTCATGGGTCGACCCAAATTAGATATGTCGGACTTAACTGATTCAAAGGTCCATCTCTTCATGTACTTAATTGAAGGGATTAGGTTCGGTACATGAAAAGTTCGACACTTGAACTGGGCCTAACCCTGTTAAGTGTCCCAGGGCGAAATCTTAACTTCCACCACTCAACTAAAAGCTAACTGCGTCGGTAACTTTTGTTACCAACTACATCACTAGAAGAAGAAATTGGATTCCCGGAGGATCCAGGGGCTTCCACTTTTGGCAATACCTTTTGTGCCTGTGAAAAAAATCCTAAGTTTGGCCATTCAAATAAAATTGAAGAAACTTTGCGGTACTTTACTGTGGTAATGTTTATTATGCAGTACAAGGTGGTTCTAACTTTTGTGTCTGTGAAAGAAATGCTTACGTTTGACCATTCAAATTAAAGCTACTGAGCAGTGCTTTCCTGTGGTACTGTTTACTATGCTATACAAGCTGCTTCTAACTTTTGAGTCTGTGGATGAAATCCTAAGTGTGACCATTCAAATTAAAGCTACTGAGCAAATCGTTTCTTTGGTACTGTTCATTATGTCTTAAGGTGGCGGTTCTATACGTAGGCTAATAAGACTAGTATTAAGAACGATCGTGCGTGTTAAGACACCTACCGTGCGAATATGGAACACAATGATCCCGTCCTTAAGCGGGGTCACGGATATTCTCTGAATATCGCCCAGGTCCATATTGTATTTAGTTTGCAGTGATTTAGGGTCTAACACCAGCAATTCCGTGTCTGACACAGTCAAAATGTGCGGTACAGCCTGGGAAAGAAACAAATCAAAAACATGAAAAAATAACCTTAAAAGCAGTCGTTTCTGTCTCCTTGTAGCCAAGTTAAAGCAGAAGAAGCACTAAAGGCGCACGAGGACATGATGTGTAAAGGAGCAAAAAATTAAAGCACGGTTCACCTGCAAAGCCTTCAAAGTTGGTCTCTGAGTCCCAATAAGTTCCGTTTGCAAAGCGGAACTCTGAACTCTACTGCGTTGTTTGGTTTCCATTCATCTTATCACCGTATTTATTCGTTTAAGCGCCCAACCTCTCGTTCTGAGTGCCTCGTTACAATGTACGCGTCTTTAACTGATTGGCCAATGCTTACGATATCCTGGAAGTGGCATTCGCCCTGACTCGTCCGCAGTCCTCTCTGCGCCTCAGCAAAATAGCGCGCGCAGCGTGACGGGAAGGAGGAGGCAAAGGGTGAGAGTCCCTCTTCTTTCATTTTCCCGCCACAAACCGCGTGCCATCTAGAAGAGTGGACTAGGAACGAGACAGGGAATTGCTACCCTACCCTCTGTTATTATTACCTTGCCATCTTTTCTGTTGATTTTAAGTACAGAATCCGCCCACACTATGTGCAAGTTGTTGTTCTTCGCGTTCTTCTGCCACTTTGGATTTGCCAGCAGATTCACGCGGTCGCTTTGGAAAGGGACTGGTACTCTGAAATCAGACATGAGATAAACATGGTTGCCACAGCCAGAGGTTTCTGAAATTCCCTGACTTTTGCCTGACATTTTCCTGACAAATGTAAAACTTCTCTGACCAACTGAGTTAACAATTTCGCAAATTAGTCCTGATAATGGACTCAGTCAATGCTACTTATGATTTCAGCAGGTTACGGAGCTGGCGTGCGAAAAGTTGCTACTTTTCGCACCGGCGCCAGCTCACACAGCGAAAATGTAGTCTCTGCTCGCAGGGTACAGGTTACGTGAAATGTAAATGAATGGATAGTTCCTTAATTTAACGTGCAAAAAGGATTCATTTCTTTCAAAACCCAATAACAGCATAATTATCGTTCCATTTCATGAAAAATTTGCCACAAATTCATGTCCGTAAAATGTACAAAGATACTCTTAAAATTTCCTTTCTTCCTGACTTCTTTCAAAGACTTAAATTTTCCCTGACTCGAAGAGAAATTCCCTGACTTTTCCCTGACCTCGAAGAAATTTTGTTTTCCCTGACCATTTCCTGACCTGTAGCAATCATGATTAAGCTTCACGTTTTAAGCCATAGTTAGTAGCCCTCCTGTACTATCCACACCAAAATCTCTAAGCAAAGATTTTATGCGTTCATTCGACTCATTTCAACCCAAAACAAGCAAAATGTTACGTAGATTTCAACGGCACTTCACTCCGAAAGCCTTCTTGGAAACTTCGTGTGCACTATGTAGCATTTTGTCTTTTTTTATGAAATACCTATGCTCATAACATTGACAGTTCCATTTCCCGCCTTAAACGAAAACGTGAAGATCAATTGACCCGATTTTAGCCTAAATGCAGGCACTTGAGAAATATGCAATGCATTTCAAAATGATGCAAGGGAGAGTGAAGCCCACGCGTGTTTTTCTCCCTCGCGCGACTACCTAGATGCTGCCCACGTGAATGAAAACACTCTATACAACATTAAGATTAAACTTTCCCAGTGCTCAAAATACGCGTTAATAAGAATACGTGCAACTCACGTAAGAGGATATGAAGATTTCTTGTCCTTGAACACCTCACTAGCTTGGAGTTTTTCTTTAAAGATTTTTCGCTTATCAGGAGTTAACTTGTCTCTGAACTTCTTGCACTGAAGAGAAGAAAAATAGAAAGCGACTGAATGAATAAGACAAAAGAACTGAGACAACGAGAGCAGGAAAATATTTCTCAGTGGCGGATCCAGAGGGAGGGTTGGAGGGGTCCGAACCCCTCTAAATAGAGACCTTTAGCTTCTTAGACGAGTACGAGTACGAGTAGTAGTAACGAGATTTTCTAGTGAAAATAACTAGTGCTCATGCGTGGGCCAGCGTAATTTTTTTTTGGGCGGGGGGGAGCGTGATAGCCGGTTCGATAGACAACGTGATAACCGGGCTTAACCTTCTTCCGAATAAAGATAACAATAGGGTCATTTAAACGAGGAAAAATAAGACGAGTCTTACATAAGACGCGTCTTAAATAAGACGCGAAATGTACCATTTATACGAGCATGTCTTATCTAAGACGAGAACAGCTCGTATAAATGGTTCCCGTCTTATTTCTGTTCTTAACTCGTTTTCATGTGAATAATGCCCGTGGCAACGGCAATCCAACGTGGCACGCCAAAAATTAACGCATGCGTACTAAGCGTCCGCGTCTTATATAAGACCCGAAGGTCATTTATACGAAGTTTTTCTTGTCTTAGCTAAGATGCGTCTTATCTGAGAACAGGTGTTAAGGGGTGTTCTAAAATAAGACGCGTCTTATTTTAGACGAAATGTGCCTTTTATACGGAAAGTTCGCGTCTTGTTTAAGACGCGTCTTATTTTTCCTCGTATAAATAGCCCTATTAAGGTACAATAAAGCTTGTCGGGATGTCTATTTTTTGAGAATACGCGAAAAAAACGTTACGTCAAATCTGGTACTCGTAGTCGTTCTCGTCTTCGAATCTACAGGGGTGCATTCCATTCATCAAAAATTCCGGTCCAAAATTTCAGAAATTCCACGTACCCAGTGGAATGGTACATTCCGGCTGTACAGGCCCAACCCAAGCCAGCGAGCGTTTGATTATTGCCTGAATTAACGAAATCTGGACAAAACCATCCAACTACTTAACGCAAGAGAGGATGTTAATGAAGAAAATGACAATTGTGTAAGGGCACAGAAGGGAGCTTATGATTGGCTTTAACTGTGTGCACCAGCCTGCGAATACGGCGCCCTTTCATTGCCTCCAATTGCTGGGGGCGGGGGGAGGGGTGTATTTGCATTCGTGCGCACAAGTTGAACCTTCCGAACAAAAATTCCTGGATCTGGCCGTCATTTATTAGAAAACACATACCATAAATCCTCTATGAAGTCCCCTCAAGGGAACTTATTCATTTCAAACACATTTGAGCTTGAGAGGGGGCTGAATAGAGACGAGGGGCCTTTTGAGAGAGGGGGCTTAGTTAATTAAAATAGCAAAGATGGTAGAATGCAAAGTAGAAAAGCTCAAGTACACGAAGTTAGAGTTCATGCAGCCGAGGATAAAAATCAAATCCGAACTTCCAGCTGGTGGATAAACCATCCTGGATCAGTCTACACGAAGTTTCACAGTCTATTATTTATCAGTGAATAATAATAAGGGGAAGGGGAAAGGGGCTTAAAAGAGAAGGCGGGGCTTAGTAACTTTAACTCATACACGGAACAGTGATTTTGTTACAAATAGTTATGGTGAGTCCGGGTACTCATCTTGTGAAAAATTATGGTTCTCAGTCCAGGAACACTGAGTGCCAGTTCAAAAACACGAGTCCATGGGTCTTTATGTAACCACACAGCTAATCTAAAGACAGACTCCAAAACTCTGTATCACAGTTTACCGAAAAAAAATAAACTCCTTCTATTGTCAACACAATGAACAAAGACTTAAAGAAATATGCACCGTTAAACAACAGCCACAAGAACAGCCGCAGAAATCACACAAATAGGATATTCTACAAAAACATCTTCAGATCGATCAGTAGATCTTTGCCTCCTACGGGGCGCATGCCAGGGATAGGTTTGCGTCTCTGGGGATTTTTATGCGTCAGGGACGCAGCACGCAGAAGTAACAAAATCACTGAATTGGAATGCAGCAGACGCAACTGAACTACTTACTCTCCAAGCGTGATGAATGTCCTTCAGAAGAGCATTAGTTTTTCTAAACATGAGTGAAGATGAGGGCCAGTGCGTATCCACAGGAGAGACAGACGGCAGATTCTTGTTTAATGTCGTAAGGAACCGGTAACACTATAGTAAAAAAAATATATATATTAATGAAACTATTATTCAAGATCATTCCTCTGAAATGGAACCTGCAATAAGTCAAACCTAACTGTTTGGTTGTTAATGTTATAGAAACTTAAATTCTTTAAATAAGACTAGGGGGTCCATATATTTGTTTAGGAGCAGCAGCAACTTGTGTATACCCCTACTATTAAAGAACGAGATGGGGGAGAAGGAGAGGGCGCTTATTCGAGGAGGCACTTGTTTCATATTTTGGCCGATTGGGTGGACGCCTATTCGGGGGAGGGCACTTATTAGAGCGCAGGCGCTTATTCGAGGAAATACGGTATAACTCATAGTTGATGCTATTTTTTCTTTTTTTGCATGGAGAACTGATCTATAATAATTCTAGAGAAAGGTTACTTCTCATTTTCAAAGAAGAGAAAAAGGAAAAGGTAATAGGTAACAGTTGAAAGAGAAAGGAAAAGAATTACCTCTCTGGCGAGCTCCAGCGTCAAGGCCAAAGCCGCCATGTTTTAATGTGCTCGCTCCAATCACGCATGACATTATGCGCAGCAGGGATGCGCAGTACAATACCAAGGAATAACCTTAAGGACTTGCGTGCAGTGAAAAAAAGAAGACACTTTCGAAAGAAAGAAATTCTTCGATTCTAAAAGCTTTCTTTCTCCTAACTAAAGACAAAATGAAATCACTAAAATCAATTTCTCAACATACCAAATATAACCGAAGAAATTTCATGATCTTCGGAGCAGCATTTCGTCTAAACTTGGGGTTATATAACCGACGAACCTAGTAAAGATGAAAAATAAAAGATGATGCGCTTTTCTTAACAAAACGAAAAAAGAAAGAAAAACCCACCTGAGACACGTGAATTGTATAATTAACAATTATTCCACGAGTGCACTTTGGATATGGGATTGTAGTAGCCAACGAGGCGCGTGGCGCCGAGTTGTCTATAAACACCTCATATCCAACAAGCGCGAGTGGAATAATTCCGTGGGATGCCTGTGGCACTCCCACGGTAAAATTCCGGTTCGGTTGTACCCAAAATTGCAAAGCCAGCCAATAGGATTGCGTAAAATCTTTATCGATTATCTCTTCTTCCAAGCCGACCAATCAGATTGTACAAAATCTGTATCGATTTTTAATCGATTTGCTTCCTCTGAAGAACGTTGAAATCAGAACGTTTCTTGCCAAATTTGTCGCCCTTGAGTTTTCCCACTCGTGGTTTAGGATGGCTTGTTAACCAGCGAAATCCTTCGGGATACTGGCAAGTCACGAAAGGCGACCTAAGCCAAATTATTTCTTCCCTTCATGATTCTTTTTTGTTTGGGTCTAGCTTTTTCATAGGGTTTTAGTAGCGTCTGGTTGCGGGCCGTGATTTCCGATAGATTTTCCTATTCGGAGTTCGCCAGTTTTTGCCGAGCACAGCTAGAGTTCAGTTTTTTTCTTTTCTTATCGAAAACACCTTGACGATGGGACGTTAAATCGCGTAAATTTCAACTCGTACCCTTGACGACTGGCGTTGAAATCGCGAAAATATTGTCCTCGTCGATCGACGACTCGCTTTCGGCATGGATTGGACTTCTGGATGGGACGTGGATCAGGACATGAGTAAACTCATTATACCTTGGAATCAGGGATAATCATTGGAACTATGTTAACTTTGAGACCTTGGAAACACATTGCAATTAATTTTTAACCGTATCAAGAGCATCTTGGAATATTAAACTTTCATCTTGGATTAAAACATTGGAACTTTATCGAACTTTGTAACCCTGGGTTCGACCCTGGATAAAGCAAGCGGATGTTTTGTTTTGTTCCATTAACCTAGATAGAACGCCATTGTGCTTCCATAGACCAACGCATCCCACGGAAACGACTTTAGGCGTCTTGTTGTTTTATTAAAAACGCCCACAAAATATCGAGAATTCTTCCCGACTTTACTCGTAAAGACAGCCGATTTTCAGCTTGTTTTTAATTTGAGAAGACACGTACAGTTACCATATTTGGAGACCACGGTATAATGGCCCATATCCCATGATGGCTAAGCCAATCAGAGCTCTAGAATTGCATTACTCAATGATTCATTTTTTAATAATATTTATTAAACTAAGGCTAAGTTCACACGGCACTGGACGAATTTTCCAGCAGCTGAAAAATATGACTTCCCACTACGTTCACACGGAACCGTTCAATATCTTGGCTCTGTTCACACGGACCTTTGAACGGCTAGATGTCCAAATTTTCGTACGGTTACAATGGTTCTTCCACCTTTTCAAGCGGTGCCGTGCAACTTCACGCAAAGCTTAACATTTGCATGCGCTTCTTTCGAAGGGGAGCGGACAGTGACGAGAAATTTCACTAGGCAGTTTTCATACTATTTAAAAGAAAATACCTCAAGCGGTGTGGACCTGTGCGCAGTGTTCCCCAATCCGAGAAAGCACACTGTTTGTTCGGCACGCGGGTAACGCCTGCACGTAATTTTGCAATTGCATTCGTTTGAGTATTTTCCCACGCCTTGCACGCGGTGGAAATTTTTCCCGCGCTGTGCGCAATTGCATTTTTTCCCGCCACTTGAACCGCGCTTTAAAGTCTCCGTTTGTTTAAGTTCCCTTCCAGGTACCTGTGCCAACTTTTCATGATCAATTTAGGTTTCTGGGAAACTGCCCACCCACCCCTCCCCTAACCCAACATTTTGCCCCAAGTGAGACGCAACTGTTAACCTTGAATTAGGGGAGGGGTAAGTGGGCAGTTTCCCAAAAACCTAACTTGATCCACTATTCCCACGCTAACAACCGATTGACCGCGTCTCTCTTTGTGATTTGATTATTGCACTGTTCAGGCACACCGTGATTGACAGCCTAGTTTACTAATACTCCAAACAATCTTCTGTAAAAACAGAGCTAAGTGTATTCACCTTCCAGCCTGTAAAATAAGCTGCTATAATGGACGCGGCTTCATTTCGTCTTTTTTCTAACTTTATGGAGCGTACAAGTTTACGAGCCTGAAAAGTAATGGAATCCATGTAAGCGAAATTAGCAAAGCAAAACGTTTACTGTGCAGGAAAACAGTTAGGGAATTGGCAGGCAGGTTTTGTACCAACTCGAGGAAAGATAAGAAATAAATGATTAAAGGCCGGTAAAGTTACCTTTTGAGGCCTATTACAGTTTTAGTTCCATGCGTAAACTATCATGTGTAATTATCACTGTTGAGATCAGCCATTTCTTTCGTCGGTGATGCAAAGAGAAAATTCGGAATACAGACCTTTTTTTGCCAAAATTGTTGAGAGATAAAACATAAGAAAAACAGTTTTATAAAAATTAAACGGCCGAAAAGTTAAGCTACTTTTTTTTTTAGTTAGCGCATTGAACTTTTCAACAGAAAGTTTAAGTGATAAGGTACGATAATTCCTAATTGAATGACTAAAATGCCCTAAGATTACTTTCAAATTTACGATTGCATCAGCAGTTAAGTTTAAAAACTTGTTAATTTATGTTTAGCTGTTCATTTGTTTACAAACCAGAAAAGATTATATACTACGCACATTTCAGAATGAGTAAACGCAATATCATCTAAAGCATTCGAGTCTAAAAAGAAGATAACGAAGAGCCACCGAAAAGAAACAGTTACAAATAAAGCGAAAGTTCGTGTCGCCATGCAATAGGAAACCTGCGTTGCAGCCGGCCCACACATCGTCTGGACCACTGGTATAGGGCGCTTTCCAATCAACCCAAAATTCCGGAAATTTTGGTTGGTACATTAAATGGAAAGGACAATTTCAGTTTGGTCCGACCGGAATTTTCGGGACCAGCTTAGAAGGTGGTCCTCTTTGACCGGTCTGGTCAGTTCGGTCGGTCGGACCGAAATTTCCCTTTCCATTTGACAAAATTGTTGTCCTTAGTACCTCTCTTTTGTATCCTGCTTACAAGAACAATAACCAAACGCGATGTGGCTTGGGTCGGGTCTGCGTAACCGGAAAGTACCGTTCCATTGGGAATGTGGAATTTCCGAAATTTCAAACCGCAAATTTTTGTTGAAAGGAAAGCACCCATAGTCTATACTAGCGGTTTAAAGTGTCTGCGACGCAAGATATGCAATAGAAAGCGGAAAAAAATTCCGTGAATTTTTTCAAACCTGCCATCCATAAAAATAGGTACGTATTACACCCACGGCCCAAATACACTTCTTCTCATAAAGCATGGCTCTGTACAACTTCCGGGCCTAGGAAGCAAAACGGTTGTTGTTCTTGTTAATTGAAGTCCCCTTGGTGAAAGCACAAACGGGACCATTTATTCGAAGAAAAAAGGGATCAATTTAGGTTTCTGGGAAACTGCCCACCTACCCCTCCCCTAAGCTAACATTAACACTTACTTCTCACCTAGGGCAAAATGTTGGCTTAGGGGAGGGGTAGGTGGGCAGTTTCCTACAAACCTAAATTGATCCGAAAAAAAAAAAACAGCAACCAAACGAAGGTCTCTTGATAGCTTGAGAAAACAGACGATATTTCGCGACGCCACCAACCGTTTCCCCGCGGAATGACTTCTGGGTAACAAGCGCAAAAATTCAGTAACGTTGGCGTGTCACTGCCAAGATCTTGTTACTGTATCTGTTTGGTTGAAGCAAATTTCCATATCGGCACAACCAATCAGAAGCAGTACCCAGATCTGGATAGTGACACGTCATCAGTATGGAATTTCTGCTCTCGTTCCTAAGACGTTATTTCGCGGGGAAACCAGTGCTTACGTCGCGAAATGTCAACTGTTCTGTCAGGCTAGTTTCTTATTTCTCCAATTCACACGTTGCATAAACGGCCCAGAATGTGCGTTGACATATATGCACGTTATGCACGAAAACGAAATGAAAGCATAAAAATACGTGTCAAAATTTTCTCAACGGAAATTAGTTTTAGTGCTCTTAGAGTCCTGAGAGTTATACGCTCCATTGTTTTCATTAGAGCAGCTAGTAAGTTAAGTTAGCCTCGTTTAGCCTGCGATAACTGGATCTCGCACCGATCATGGCCGCTGAACGGTCGGACCGGCCTTTCCTGACTTTAGGTCTGCGTTCTAGGTATCTATAACACAGCTGTCTGTGTGGTATCGTTGGGGGGCACTGGACTGTCCGACGCCGACTATAATAATCTTTTCAAGTTGGCCATTTTGAGGTTGCGCGTTGAGACTGGGTCGATTTTGTGTCGAACTGCACTATGGAACTGCTTTGGGAACGCACAGGACACTGGGTTAAAATTCTTGTCCCAAAAAAAAGTCCCATAGTTCAATTCGAAACCAAATCGACCCAGTCCCAGGCACAAACTCAAAATCCCAATAGGTAATTTTCCCCACCCACTTCTTGAGAAAACAGAAATCCCCGCCTCTTCCATAAGGGACAAGGGCTTTAGCTGCCAGAACCGATAAGAGGAGGCCGTTTTCGCAGCTTATACTTTGCTCCTAATTTTAGATCATGCTTACGTGCTTTATATTATTAATTTGCTTGTTAGTATTTAGCTAGCTGAACGAGTTGAGTGATTACTAGCACAGCCCTTTATGCATCATATTATCATGTACGTACTGATTAACTTAAATCATATCATTTCATATATTTATATTTCTCCTGTGAAAATCAACATAGAAGTTTCGGAAAAGTTACTGCCAAATCCGTTGTATCGCGCTGCGCGTTTTGCAAACTTCGAAGGGATTTTGGATGTTTCTGTTGATCTGTTCCGTCAATCATGGTGAAAGAAACTAAACTAAACTAATCATCTTAGCCGACCTCTTAGGAAAGATCTGTTTACTTGAACGAGTTCAAAAGGTCTTGGTTTTTGATTTGTGATTGGTGGATTTCGATCCGTTTTGTTCGTTTCTGTGTTTCAAGGTTCGTTGCTTGTGATCGTCCTGTTTCGGGCACTAATCGACTAGCTTGCTTCGAAGATTTTCCTGATCTTTCTTACTCTTGTCACTTGCAAGAATAAAGCACAAATTCCACTCACCATAACGATTTCTGTTGCTATAATTCATTACAGTCCAAGGTCATTCTCAGTTTCATGTCAGTTTTGTATTTACGGGCCAAGCTGGGCAAGTGCGTTGCATTGTGATTTGCATTAACTCGGCCCCCACTGAAATGATTGACGGAACAGAAAATCCCAAATCCCTTCGAATTTTGCAAAGCACGCAGCGCGATACAACGAAATTGATAGTAAATCTAATGGTTTCTTCAACCAAATCACCAGTGTTAAAATGTTGGCTACCATTTTGATCTTCCACTTACAATTTGATAGATTTGTACTTAAATTACAATAATTATGACCACCGAAATGAAAGCTACTGAGCAGTACTTTCCTGTGCTACTGTTCATTATGCTGTACATGTTGGTTCTAACTTTTGAGTCTGTGGATGAAATCCTTAACCCTTTAAGCCCTAAGAGTGATCAGCGTCAAATTTCTCCTTGTAATATCAATGCTTTGTAAATCAGAGTGGTTATGAGAATTACGGACATGATCACACAAGATGAATTTGCTTGATATTTTATCAATTTCTTCCCACTACTTCTGCAGGAAATAAATAGAGGCAACAAATGAGAATTCAGATTTCGATCTTAGGGTTTAAAGGGTTAAGTGTGACCATCACATGAAAGCTACTGAGCAGTACTTTCCTGTGGTATTGTTAAATATGCTGTGCAAGGTGGTTCTAACTTTTGAGCCTGTGGGTGAAATCCTGAAATGTGACCATTCAACTGAAAGCTGCTGAGCAGTACTTTCTTGTGGTGCTGTTTATTATGATGTACACCGTACTTCTAAGTTTTGAGTCTGTGGATGAAATCCTATGATGTGACCATTCAAATGAAATCTACTACGCAGTACTTCCCTGTGGTACTGTTTATTATGCTGTACAAGGTGGATAACACTCACCTTCCATCCACGGCAGAAACAAGCGATTACAATGGCAGCATTCCTCGTCCTTTGATACTGATGTCGATCCTAAGCAATTTGTGATCACATAACAGGGCTTAGTACAAGATGCACCTTCACGCCAGGAGGTGCGGGCGGTACTTCCCTCTTTATCTCCATTTACTAGCATGTTAGCTTGTGCCAGGCTCTCAGATAGAATAGTAGGGACGTATTAAACGAGCAAAGCGAAAATAAGACGCGCGCGACTTGGGAGGCGCGTTTTCCCCATTTCTTATTACTGAACGACTTTTCACCACTATCTCGGAGCCTGGAACAGGCTACTAGCATGTTGGTGGACATTTCTCTTCTTCTGTCTAAAACTCTCTCTTCACCACCGCCACGTCAGCGGCTATCTTAAAAAGTGCAGGATCGCGAGAAGAAGCAATTCTGGGAAACTACCCACTTACCCCTCCCCTGGGCCAACGTTGACACTTACTTCTCACTCAGGGCAAAATGTTGGCTCATGGGAAAGGTGGGTGGGAAGTTTCCCAGATTCTAATACTTATCCGATCTGGATCTCGTGCAATCTTGAAACTTTCTGGCCAAACGAACAAATTAGGAAAACTAATCCTTAAATTGGCCGCAACAAGAGTAGTGCATAGTATATTGTGCTTTAGTCAACTTTAATAACAACATACTCTACAATTAGCGTGTGGAAAGGTCCTCGGAAATCACTCCGTTTTCTTCCAGTTTTCTTTGTAGACTTACCCTGAATCCACGATAGTACTTGGCGATAATAATTTCGCTTTCTTTCATCTTTCGATACTATGGATCAGAACAGAATATTAACTTCGTATAAAACGACTAAAAAGACTTTTGATCTGACACTTTCGCAAACTGGCAGTATTTGAAACCCGACCAAATGGTGATTAATAAGGTCTTTTCAAATTGTGTTATTTTATTTCTAAGTTCCAAGTGTCGCAGAGTACGATTAGTATCCTACATGTAAGTATAGGGCGTTTTTGACGACATTTTCAGCGACGCAAGGCAACCGGAGGTAAGCGTTTTACTCTTTTAACAATCCCTAAGGCTACCAAATTTGTATTGCTAAGTGTCGCTACTCTTGTAAAGACGATTTACCGAGGAATTTTTTTAAAATCACGGCCGAAGAGTTCAAAAAGTCCACTTCCGGTTGACGTGCGTCGCTTAAAAACGTTGTTGCTTAAACTCCCTTATATCGCATTCCCCACTCTAGAACCGAGAGGGAAAGTGGGTCGGGTTAACTTTCGCAAAGACTTCTGGGACTGTTACTACGGACAACGAGAAAAAAATTGGCCAATAGGGACTTAAAGATTCAACGACGCGACGGCAACGAGAACGTCTAAAAAACAATAGGTTTAATAAGCAAAACAACTTTGCACATGCGTCATGCTTTTTTGTACATTTCTTTGCTGTTTTTGAGCGACTACGACGTGAAAATGCCTATTTTCGTGTTTTATGGAGAACGTAAACAGGCAACGACGAAATTTTATTTCGCTTCTGAACTTGAATATGGTCCCGTGGAATTCAAACGCAGGAGGGTTCGCGTGCATTTGACAAAGTAAGTAAGTAGGAATAATCGCGATAAAGATTAAAAGAACGCAAATTCACTTTTTTAAGCGACGTTCTCGTTACTGTCGCGTCGTTGGATCGTAAAGTCCCCATAGCTGACCTGCGCGTCCCCAGTAACGATTCCAGAAACAATTGCGGAACAGCCAGATAGTGGTGACTAGACATATTTTTCCACGAGATTCAATCAACAAACCTGTTTTTGTTGCCTCCAACCTCTAAAAATCTTCTGAATGAGAACAGCTAAGCGATGCATTCCTTGTTTACGTCTCTCTTCCAGATCGAACAACTGAGGAACAAAGAGATGTGTCAGCATATTTGTAACTAACCAGTAGCGAGATACACAAAGCCTTACGAAAACAACCTGCAAGTAAGAAGTCACACGCGAGTGACACATGAAAGGACACGCCAGAGACCCTCGAGGCTTTGCCGCCCGCTCGCGCGTTGTCGCGCAGCTCGCTCCACCGCCGTAAACTTCCCTTTCGTAAACGCTCGCTACCATTTTTAAGACACGTAGAAAATTTTTGACCTGTTATTGAGAGTGTTTCTATTAAAAAGAAGGAAGATCGTAACCCAGGGTCAAACCCGGGCCTTTCGTTGCCTAATCTTTCTCCCTTACCACTGCACTACCACAACCACCCGCCAAAATTCCGAAAAATTTCAGAACATAAACTAGCAAACTGTTTTTCTTATCTGATACATCGATAACAGGTGACCCTAGCCCTTTCCATAACTTAAAACGTAAATTCAACTTGGGCTTCAACGTCGTTCTTTCTAAGACTATTGAAAAACGTATCATTTGCCTTATTGTAACTTAATCCAGAGAATACATTACATCCATCAAGACTAAAGGCTTGGTAACCGATGGTGCCATCGACCGTTAAAAATGGCAACGACTGTTTACGAAAGGGACATGGGCTTCGCCGCCAATCAAAATGGAGAGCTTTCTCGCCGGCTATCTGAGAAAAGAACAGAATGGTGCTCAGAAGGCAAGGATGGCCGTATCTATACAACAAGGCAACAAGGTCAGGCGAGTACCTGACGCATGCGCACAGCCATATCACCAGAGCTGTTTCCGATTAGCATGGGATAGCCGTCAGGCTTATGAACAGACAAAGCCGTGTATCATAGGTCCTTTATTGCCGAGGCACTTGCAAAGCACTCCTTTAAGCAAAAGCTCCATGCAACACATTTTCAGTTTAAAAACAGTAGGGCAATAGTACACCTAACTGTTCCTTTACGCTTCTTACCGTTCGTGGGTTCCTTATGAAGATCTTGGTTCTTCCGTAGGCGTATGCCGTTGGTTTGATATTCAAACTCTACAAGAAACAATCATGGTAAGATCAACTTATGGCTACAGTAGCTTGGAGAAAGCGATTTGTTCGCCACCCGTAAAATGCATTACCTTGAACAGCTCTTTAACGCCTTCTTTCGGCATGCCCACCCAGTTGGGCCAGGTTTTTTTGCAGAGCATCTTGTATCTGAAGAACAGAAGCGGAAGGACGTTTACCGGCTTAGCTATATGTAGCCCTCTCACGTATTCCGCGCATTCCGCGTGACAAAGCCCTTACAATGTCTGCGTGGAGGCTAAGCCAGATGGTGAAAAATGGCGAGCATTAGATTACATAGTGAGTCCTACGTTTACTGATAAAAGTCACACACGTGTCTTGCTTAAGGCGCATAGTCGGAACTCCCGTAAGCGACCACTTAGGGCCTGTTTACATGAGGGTTGGGGACCCCAGGTAGGTGAGGTAACATGTGGCGGATTACCCCACCTAACATGTAAACGTGATCACATTAAAATGAGAGATTGTATGGACAGGCGGGTTACCCCACCTACGCGGGTTACCTCACCTACCTGGGGTCCCCCACCATCATGTAAACAGGCCCTTAAAATGCCAAGATTTGGTGGTCGCTTACGAGGCATGGTCGCACATGAAGGCTGTAGTACTTGCTCCCAGTCTACCGATAGCCTTAAGTGGTCAATTCATCCAGCCAGCTCCAAGACGGTCATGATTCAATTTCTGGCAGATTTTACAGCCAATCCAGATCAAGCGTACGATTCTATCAATGAATTTATTATTCGAAAGTTTAATCCCTTGTGCATTTCAGATTCATCACTGTATTCCTATAAGCAGTGAATTCACACGCGAGGTAGTTATGAAATTTTTGCCCGCTCAATTTTCTTGAATTTGATGTAAATGACTTCAAAGCAATTTTGTCCATTAAGAGATTTTTCAATCTGACCGAATACAGGGAAGTTATCGTAAAAATTCACTGCTTATTACGCATGCATGAATGCAGATTTGAATTTGATACTGGTTACGGCAACGATTAACGGATTAATTTTTCAAATAACCGATTCATTAATAGAAACTATGGGGGGGGGGGAGGGGGGGGGAAGCTTGTCCTGGCGTGACTGTAAGTCAAAATGAACGTTACAAGATCGTCTCTCGATCAATCCCACCTCATGATCGAACTAACGACCAGATTTACCACGTTTGCTCTTTGATCGCTGATGATGAAAGACGTACCACTTAGTTCTCCACACCGAATGAAAAGGCATTTATAGTGATCAAGGCAGACTGCTTACCTCTGAAGCGCTAAATCATATTCCTGTCTGAAGGCAAATCCAGCTCTTCTGACGCGAATGTTTTCCATCAACCTTTGAAAGAAGAAAAATATACTGATATATATAGCAAGAATATCCTTCTCTGCACAGTCCAATGATTTTGGGCTAAATTATCACTCTTGAAAAGACATTGCCGCATAGGGAGAACTTTAACAGAACGCAACATTTTTTTTTTCTGTAAGACGTTTTGTAGACTTTGTTGTTGCGTACAAACATTCCATTTTTTCAACCGGGAAATGTTACCTTTGTATTTGTCATGTTTTTTCACCAACCACTGTATTTTGGAGTAAATTGCAGCCGCCCAAATGTTCATCTGTATCTCTTTTATTCAGTTCAAAAGATCGATGTTCAGATTTCAACGACAACAACCGGTGCCACGCGAAAAGAGGGTGGTTTGCCTGTGGTTTTAGGGGACAAAATTCGACCCAGTTTTCCGCGCAGCCTCTTAAGGTGGGTCGACTGGATATTTAGGGAGTATACTTTCCCACTTTGAGTGTTTACTACGTCGGCATTAACAAAGATATCAGAAAAAGGAGACCACATCTGTACTATATAAACATAAAAATTTGTTACGATCCATGTTTTACATATGCACGTGCACAACTTCAGGAAAAAACTAACTTGCATTCAAGAACACCCTCGATAACTTTCCGTTCATGTTGAGGGGGCTCCGTACCAGTGAAAATAAGGTGAATGAGCACATGTATTGCAGAACGGAAACTTAAATACATAAATGCAAATAACTTATTGCACAGCGATTTATTTCTACGGCCCACTTGATGAAAAAGTGACGCTACAGACACTGTTGACTATTATTTTCTGCTTCATTAACATGAGATTTCTTCGGAAAGTAATCGAGGGTGCTTTTGAATACAAATTAGTTTTTTGCTAAAGTTGTGCACTCGCATATGAAACTTGACAACGATGCCAGTGAATAATGAGGACGCTCAGTTGTAAACACAAAATCTTGGGGGGGGGGGGGGGTTGGCGGGGTGGGGATGGGGAATTTGTGACATTTGAAGCCCCATTTAATTACTTTCCTTGTTTTCAATGTCCTTGAAACTTGGAGGCTACATAAATTGATGACTAATCTCGGGATCGATTATTGTTACCTCAAAATTGTCAATTCCTTACCCAAGATATCGAGCCTGGTGCCTGACCAGCTTGTCATCAAACAGCCCTGCTACTTTTTTGTCGTTTGGCTGCAAAAAGAAGACAGCTAAATTAACACCGATTGCCATCACTTTTGTCTTTTTACAGATCACTCTCAAGTTAATTCGCCCAGATCCAGTCTGTCCACAAACAGACTCTTCCAGCAAATTTAGCTTGCCTTCACATAAGGGCGAAAGAGACGCTACCGTGGACGAATCGTCCAGTAACCTCCTATACTAAATATTCATGGCTTCTCCACTAGATTAAAGCTTGTATCGGTATTGAAGAAGTAGCGGTGATCTGACAAAAACAGCTGTAATAATCAGACCTTGATGCATCTGATGTAATGTGGGTTCTTGCTTTTGAGATTCTTCATCAGCTCTGACACCGAAACCTGTGTGGGGAACAAACGAAACTGTTAAAACTCTTAAGGTAGGGTCAGGTAAAGGCGCACACGAACCAAAGGCCCAAACGGCCGGAGCTTATCCCGGTTGCCTTAGCATAAAGCATGCCTTGGAGTATTGCCTCTCTCCCCTGGACGAGATGCTAGTCCATGGGAGGGCTACCCCCAGCAGTATGTCGCCGGTACCCGTTTATACACCTGAGTGAAGAGAGACAAAGTGGAGTAAAGTTCCTTATCTGAGGAAACAACGCCACGGGTGAGGCTTGAACCCTGGACCTCCAGATCCGGAATTCGAGTTCTTAGCCACTCCGCCACACACACCCCCACAAAAGCCCTTAAATGGCGGAAAAATCTTTAGCGTCCTACCTACGTACAAGTTATTTACATGTCTCCCAAAGCTGACATAAAACTACCAAATATCTTTCTTGTTTTCTCTTCGCTTCCATTTCCTGCCACTTTTCTGCTCACGGTCCAGACGATTATTATGAAACCAGGCCCCAGTTGTTCGAAAACTAGACAACGGTCTCCACCCGATTAAGTGGATGATGGAATTGGTTTCCCTAATACTTATCCGCTGGATAGTGATTTATCCTGTGGAAAGCGCTATCCAACGTTTGACCAACCGAGGCCACAATACTCGTCATAAATCGCTGAAACAGAAGCCGTTTCTCTTGAATTTTCTAGAAAATTTCTTACATTCACTCTTCACACACTTGTTCTCACTGAAATGTTGAGCCACGCGTATTTTGAAGCACTAAGACGACTGTAATACAAAAATCAACATTGAGGAAGGGGAAACGCACACAAGTGTTTCAATATTTTTGACGAGTATTGCAGGTTTTAGTTGAAGACACACCTTAAACTGAGTTCCCGTTGTAGGAGGTCTCTTCTTTGAGGCTTTGGTGGGACATCCTGAAACAAATGCAACAGTTACTACGGAGCTTAAGCAGTGACGTTTTTGAGCAACGCACGTAAACCGGAAGTAGACCTTGGGCATTCTTAGGCAGTTGTTTTACCCATATTTTCAGGCAATTCATCTCTATAAAAGAAAAGATACTTAGCAATACGAATATGGTAGCGTCAAGGTATATTGAAAGGGAAAGGCCTCATTTCCGATTGACGAGCGTCGCTCAAAAACTCCTTTGCTTTAGCTCTCTAGTAAAGAAGCTTTACCACGCAGTCTAGTCTTATTCAGTTATTGCGTGAAATAAATAAATAACCGCTTAACCAGGGAAGGAGCACCTACTCAGCCCAGCAAGACACGCATGGATAAAATAAAGGAATTTTACATAAAAGACTGAAATTGAGGTTTTGTTCTTTGTACTTGGCGTGAGACACTTTTTTTTATCATAAAACCGTGATTTTGTTTTTTTAGAAGCTATTTCTTCTATAGTCTTCCCAGGAATTCAACGAGCGCGCAAACGAGCATGGAGCACGAAAAAAAAGCTCATTTACCCACCTGGCCCACCCCCTTGGCTTGAGGTCAATAAATCCCTAGCCTGTGTACAGCCACCCTCTCCCCTCCAACAAAAGGGAGATCAAGCAACGACGAAGGCGACGAAAACGTCACTTAAAAAAAGAATTCGCGCTGCCTCAAACTTTATCGCGCTTATTCCACCTCGTTTAATTCGTCAAATGTTGGCAAATTTCTGTGGAGTTGAATTGTATAGGATTGTATCAAAGTTCAGGAAAAGAAAAAGAAAATTGTTGTCTTGTGTTTCCTTCCTCGACAAAACGAGAAATTAGGCACTTTCACGTTGTAGTCGTGCAACGACGGCTAAGAAATGTACAAAAAGCGTGATGCACGTACAAAGTTGTTATTTTGCCAATTTAGACCTATTGGGTTTTTGCCGTTTTCGTTGCCGTTGCTTAAGCTCCCTAAAAAATCGGAAGAGGGAGGGAGCGGCCGTACACAGGGTTTAAATCCCCTGCGGTTTCCTACCCGCGTTTAAGGATCTCTACGGTGAAAATAGAATGTTAATGAACAGACTATTCTCCGATAACGTTTAGTTTTATAGCGAGTAATTGAAAATAGTTAACTTCAGTGATACTGTCCCTCAAATATGTCAAGACAGATGTCGAAGGTTCTTGATATATATACCGGCTTTGATACAGTAGAATCAAGTAATCCGACTTACCTTCTGGAAATAGAGCCTGGGCCAATGGATGGCCACAGGCATACATACACTGTGAAAGATCTCTAAATAGCAAATCATTGTTCTTATCCACAAAACCAGCTGCACAGTAGGTCACCTGGAGAAGAGTAAAATAAAAAGAAAAGCAATGTCATACTGCAAACTAGGAGGCTAAGGTTGGAATAAAGCAATTCTAGAGAAACTGTGTTCAGCCACCTTAACTCTGCAAGGCTGCTATCTACAGGACGGGCAAGTAAATTACTTGAACTATTCTCTTCTATACTTGCCCCTTACTAGGGAAAACAAGGCAGAACGAGTAACCACAACTTGATAATGGCTCATTTCTTTTAGGTTTGGCACCGCACCGCTCTATGATTAGCTGAAAAATATCAAGCTACGTCCTCGACTTATCTGGCGTGACGCTAAAATCAATCTTGACTTACTCACTCCTGTTTTTCTACGGACTTTGTCGTGTATTACGATTGAATACTGAGAGTAATCAGCCCTTTGCAACTGATCACTCATGTGGCACAATAAACCATGCGGTGACGCGTAACCTTCTTTCTGGACACACCGGTGTCTTGTTACAGGCTTTAGTGCAAGGAAATGAAGAAAAATGACTTAACCCTGAGTTGCCTAACCAATATTAATCCCCTCATAAGTTCAGCCTCCGGAACGCGAGAAACGCACTGAGATAAGACAAACAATATAAATTACCATTTTCACCAACGTAACCGCTTTGCTAGTCTTGACCCAATGCGTTTTTTGCGTGCCAGCGAGGTGTTTTTGAATCACGTGACTGACCATGCAGCCCGCAGAAAGGTTATCACTTTGGTTTTGCTAGACTTCATTGAAAAACGTTCTTATCGTGTTTAAGATTTCAACATTCCTGTTGATCTACTCGTCTTACACACTTACACTTCCAGCGTAATGTTTTAATCTGAAGCAGTCGTGAGGCAAGGACATGTCGGATAGAAACTGCTTACTGGCTCTGCTCTCAAAGTGCGCATGCTCAATGCAGTGTTTGTTGAGTTTGGCTATAAATGTCTCATCGCTCACCTAACAAAACACAAACAATGTTACTATATCACAACACCAATGACCTACAAATCTGAAGCGTCTCTAACTTAAGTATAAGGTATCCACGCCATAAATTGGGGAAATCCAAGGCAGGTGCGCCTCCTTTTTTCTTCTTCCTAATCAAGGATGAGAAAAAGAGGCTCTGCCTGAATCACTTTGCCGCAGTCTGGACTAGTCAATCTTGTTCCGATGGTCATAACTGAGCCCGCTGTAGCAAGCGCAGGGGCTTTAGGTACGAAACTATATATACGTATCTTTATCTTACTGGATTCATGCAGGGTCTTTCTGGAGTACTCTGAAATCGAGCAAGCGAAAGAAAGGTTCTGCTGGCACAGGTACGGGTGGTGAATTTCGCAAGCTGGTAAATCGGAGGAAATCATTTGTAAATGTTCATATTTGAATATTGAGGGCCGCTCATGAAAATCACTGATTCTTCACCAAACCTCAGTGATGCGCACTCGCTAAACTAAAAGGCTCCAGTCTGGCCCTGGTTCCACGAAGTTTTCTAAAGTAAACCCTTCGCAAAAGGTTTTCCATCGGAGGAATAATAAACGAGTAAAATAGACACTTAGAATTAAAACCAAAAAAATTATATCAAATGAAGAATCAGAATTTTATTTTATTGCATGCGGAATCCAGAGGAACCTATTACCAAGGAAATTTTACAGCATTTAAAATGTTTACTCACTTCTCCTGGTCTTAAACATTCCTCATCTAGCAGAGCTATGATACCAACATGACTCTAAGGAAAAATTAAGATCTTTTAAGACGAATATGTAAAAATATCATTGCCACGATAAGAATTAGTTCACGTGCAGTACGAATTAGTTCAAGTGCACAGTACAACTAATGTGGGATTGAAAAACTAACAAAGTTGTCTTGACTTAAAGCTCTGCGCAAACCAAAGTTTCTAGGGAAGAAACAGCTCTAAAACAAAGCATAAAGTTGATCAAACTATGACAGATTAGACAGCTCGTTAACCTTAAAAATGAAAAATAAATAGATAAATAAATAAATAAATAAATAAAGTAACACAGTATTGTATTTGTTAGCCTGCGTAGCAAGCGTTTCCGTTTGGTTTCGGAGCAAAGAAAGACCGAGGAACCGAATTTTCGGTTTTGGCCGTGCGAGAAATGGAACGAGCGGAGAGATACCTTTCTTCCCCACCCCTCCCCGCTCTTTTACTCGCGCCATTTTTCACGCGGTCTTTGACGCTCGTTCCTCCTTCTTTGCTCTAAAACCGTACGGAAACGCTTGCTACGCAGGCTGCGTATTGTAGGAATTATAGGTGGTGGCTACATAAGTAAAAGCGACGCAATGAATTAACGAGGAATTTTCTGTGGCAAATTAAAGGGGCTTTATTACGAGGATACTGCTTTTTTGGTTCAATTCTTTGCTGAAGTCATTACTTAGTATCTTTACCCATACTCAAAATGCTCCTGTAAGGTTATGAAGAAGATTTCAAAAAAATTTTATCAGGGAGCAACTTCCAAAAATTTTTTAGGTGATTTTTGCAGGCATAGCATTTTAAAAAATGCATGTCTATCCTTGTCATTCGATGCAACAGACGACAGGAAACAGTTTCTATACCTACCGTAAATCCTCTATTAAGCCCTCCTCACGGGGGCTTATTTATTTCAAGCCCATTAGAGGGAGGCTTAACAGAGACAAGGGGCTTATTTGAGAGGGGGGCTTATTTAATTTAGAAAAGACGATGGTATCAGTTCTTCATAAAGACCTAGAATACAAAGTGAAGAAGCTCAAGAACAAGAAGGTTGGAGTTCATGCAGCCGAGGATCAGAATCAAACCCGAACTTCCAGTTGGTAAGTAACCTTCCCGGATCAGTCCACACGAAGTTTTACAGTCGTGATTGATTAATACAGTCTCAAATTTATCAGTGAAGAATAATTAAGGGAGAGGGGGAGAGGGGGAGAGGGGGGGGAGGGGGCTTAATAGAAAGGGGGGCTTATCAACTTTCTTCCGCTGAAAAGGGCGGGGGCTTATCAGAGAGGGGGCTAAATAGAGGATTTACGGTAAATATGGTCTTGAACAACAAAACAGGATCATTATTTTGGAATTCAATTGATGCTTTTTCAAGACACAGCAAAAAGCGTTACATAGCCTCTTGAAATACGGGCTTATTGTTGAACAGGTGGCCTCAAGTGCAATAGCCACGCCTAGTCGGTGACACCACACAAAGCCCACTCTGAATCCACACGCACAATCAACAGCGAATTTTAAATCCCTAAATTAAAAGCAATCATATTAGAGAGCTTTAGATTCGAGGGCAAGAACGACTACGAGTACGAGATTTTCTCAATTCTGAGTATTGCTCGTGATAGCTGTCGTTATTCTACTTCGAGTCTTGTGAATATCCTGGTGGCGGAAACGAGTTATCAAATGTTAGGAGTTTATCATTTTCCGATCGCGAGAGGGCTTGACCTCCTTCAATAAAGATAACAGAGCTAACTTTTCTGGTGAATCAAAATTACAATGAAGCTTTCTAAAGCTCTCTGATTAGACAATCAAACAGAGTGTAAAGCCCCGTGCAAACGGACGCAACATTGTTGGGAGTTGTTGCGTCAGTTTCACGTAGCTCAAACTTTGCGTAACAACTCCCAACAACACGCAACAAGGGTGGCGCACGGGGAGCGAGAGTGGCGTAGTGGTAATAGCACTCGCCTCCCACCAATGTGGCCCGGGTGCAAATCCCGGCGTCGACGCCATATGTGGGTCGAGTTTGTTATTGATTTTCTCCTTTGCTCCGAGAGGTTTTTCTCCGGGTAGTCCGGTTTTCCCCTCTCCTCAAAAACCAACACTTCCAAATTCCAATTCGATCTGGAACGCACGGACACGTTTTAACGAGTTCATAAGAACTCTTAAGTGCTTCGTGCGTAAACAGTTTACAAAAAGGTACAAATTACATGCAACAGGGTGTGCAAACCGACACAAAATGTTGGGACTTGTTGGCCAACGATGTTGCGTCCGTTTGCACGGGGCTAAAGCACAATGGTGAGTACGCGTAAAAATCCCTCACAGCCTTATCAGAGCGAAAAGGATTTCAGAACAGGACAACTGGCGGTCTTAACCCACCTTTTCGATCAAGTCACAGATGATAGCATTGTTAAAGTATTCTATCGTCGTCCACTCAATCCCCTGTCAAAGAAATTCAACGTATTTTAGTACATACAGTCTGTAATTAGAACAAAACACAGTAAAGCAGATTTTGGACCAGTATAAGTGTAAAATACCAACCTACCCCTCCCCTAATCCAACGTTAACACTAGCCTCTCACTTAGGGCAAAAAGTTGAATTAGCGGAGGGGTAATTTGGTAGTTTGCACGTGAGTGTTCCCACCTCTCTAACATACTCCTCCTGTTCTGACTGAAGAGTCAACTCGATAAAAATCTGTTGTAGCTTCTCGTTGCAGTAGTTGATGATAAACTGTTCAAAACTGTTAGTCTGAAAGGAAACAGATCAATTCTTTTGACTAAACACGCAAAATGCTGTATAATGTAAAACAAGCTCTCACAAATATTTCCCAACATTCGTGAATTTGGGATCGCCTAATACCCAGGGCAAACACGATTAACTACAACAATAGGATTCTAGGTCGTGAAAATCGTATAAAACTGAAAACGTCCCAGATTCAGAAGTTAAAACCTGACTTGAAACAAACAACACCGTCGTTTAAACATTTTCAGCATTGTTGTAACCAGGGCAATGATGATTTCCAACTCTATTTTGGGAGAAATTTTAATCTGAAGCTTCAAAAAAACATTTAAATATAAAGTTTTGCTCAGGAAATGCCGCCTCTGTCAAAGTTAAGAATTGAAGAAAAACTTACAGAAAGCAGAATTTTATTTTTCATTACTCTTGGATCATACCTTAAATATCTCAAATCCATAAATGTCAAGGACACCAATAACTTTTCTTTTACCCCTCTTTTTCACCTGATAAATAGAAACTCAAATATCAGTTAACATGACCATTTTGTTTATTATCATCTAAAGATTATAATGCATGACACGTCTTCATGAACCAATATGATTTCAAGATTGTTGATAATGACAAATGTTGATAATGATGATAATAATGATGATGGTGATAATGACGATGATAACGATAATGATGATGATAGTGACGATGATGATGACGATGATGATAATGATGACGGTGATGATGATGATGATGATGATGGTGATGAAGATAATGATGATGATGGTGATGATGATGATGAGGAGGAGGAGGAGGATGAGAATGAGTAAGTAAGTCAGTAATCGGTTTTATAACAGGGTTTCCACATTGTGGCTCTTATGATGGATGATGATGATGATGATAGTTATAGAGTTGTTGAAAGTGGTGATAACGGAGGTAGTAGTGGTGGTGGAGGCGATCCTGCGACGACAAGGATGACGATAACGATGATGATGATGATGATGATGATGAAGATCAAGCGCGGCAAATTCTCGCGTGCTGCATGAGAATTTGACGTTGTGCTAAACTTGAGACAATTGGAAATCCCAAGGTAATGGATTGGAAAATCCAGCATTTTATAGCACACTGATCAATTGCAGCACTAAAAGTTTTTAAAGAAAATCTATCGTCGAATTTTGGTTTAATCGCTGTTTTCGTGAAACTAGACTTAGAAATTACAAAAAGAGGTCAGCATTGCGTTTTACGCCGATTCACATGTTTTCGGGTTTTTTTCTAAATCGCGCAAGTCTACTTGTGTTTAGCTGATTGCAGAGTGTACGAGGGTCATTTGCAAAACGAATGAGCGACAAAACCTTCCCGGAAACATCCAAACATTAGCAAATTTGTCTGCATTAAAGTCCAGTCTTCAGTTCTTGCGTAATATATAACTTTTTTTGGAAATTCCAAGATATCTCAAAATTCCTCTCATATACTTCTGCGGAACCTCACATAACGGAAGACAAGCACCCAAAGTATGCGCAACGAAAAGAATTTCCAAAGTTCAGGCCGAAAAGGGCTGTGACGTCATTGCCACGTATTATTTATTCCGATCGCCCAAAGAATAATATCATATCAGTTAAGTCTATGTGTAATACATGTGTTATAACTGATCAATTTTTTTAAGTGTTAGAGATTCAAAGATGGAAGGTGTCGCTACAGAATCATTGTATCGAGCCACCTTAATACTATCGTTGACTCTTTGGATTAACCAAGAAAACATCCGTCTGTAAGTCGCTTTAGAAAGAGCATCTCGTGCATAGTAAGCCTACGAGAAAAAGATAATCATCAGACTAAACAACCACTAATACTAAAATGGATGGAGAATGAATGATCAAATGAATTGTTAGGCGTAGGCCAAATGTCGAAGTTTTCATGAGACGAACCAAACTTAGCAAGTTAAGTTCATGAAAAGTTCGACGTCTGGCTCAGTAAAGTTCGTCTGAATGAGTTTGGATCGTCCAACATGTTCTACTCGTCTGCTTCAGACGGATAGAACGTCTAAAGATCGTCTCCGGGACAAACGTAGATCTTCACATGCGACGAACTAAACTAATAAATTAAAAATTTGTATGATAATGTATATATACCCTCGTTCGGGAGAACATTTATTAAAAATGATTTTTGGTCTGATTCAGTTGATTGGTGCAACGCGTCCTAAGTTTGACGTCTGACCCAACAGACGATCTTAAACTTAATTTAGGTCGACCCAAATTAGAGTTTGGTTCGTCTCATTAAATGTTCTACGTTTGGCCTTGGCCCAAGTGGTTCATATAAGGGGCTTTCAATTAGTTTCACATAGAGGTTCGGCAAAATGATTTGTATAGGGGGAGTTACAATATATTGGGATACCCCGGTTGTAAACTGGTCGTTTCGATTCAAAGTCGTTTCAATACGAACATATTCCTCTTTCTTAAAGCCAGGTCCGGGAAACTAATTACACCTCGACTGATTCAGCTTGTATCGAAACGACTTGTACCGAAACGACAGTAAGCCCCTGTAGGGGTAATAGTCGGGTTGCTGTCTGGGGATGGGTAGTGAAATTTCTGTTCGCTGTAGTAAGTGGTCAGGAAATATTTTTCAGACATATCAAGTGATTTAGCTAAAACCCTCTCCCTTACCCCACTGCCCTAACGAGAGAAGTTTACGGTGGTTTCGCCTACGAGTCGTTTTGCCAACGTCCTGTTCGCTAACTTCTGAAGGCATTTCGCGTACGTGTTGGGTCAGTTTCCTTAACTGCTTTCGCCTGATTATTGGCTGAAAGAACGAGGACATATCAGGGGCACCCAACGAGAATATAGTTCAAAACCACTTAAACATAGCATTGTTGAACGTATTTTAGTATTTAAACGGTAGCCATATTTTTATCCCCTAAAAATTTTTTATCTGTTCGGATTTCCTAGCTGAAAGTCTAGTGATCCGAAAATTATAGGGATCAAAACTTACCTTTTCGAAAATTTCAGCCAGAAAAAAGGCTCCCGAAAAATCTAGGTGACCTTTTTAGGGTAAAAATCCGTTAAAAATGGGCAATTATACCATTTTTGGGGGGTTCGAAAATCCTAGGAGAGCAAGCAAGCAAGAAATTTAACAACAAATGTTCCGAAAATTCTAGATCTCAAATCGTCTTCCGAACAGATATATTGCGAGAATTGTCGTTGGGTGACCCTGACATATGCATGCGAGACGCACTTTTTTGTATCATGGCTGAGAGAACGAAGCATATACATATGCAGCGCTTGTTTCGCTTCTTAGCGGAACGATATAAGACGTTAGCAAACAGGAGGCTAGCGAAACTCGTGGGCGAAACGACCGGTCACCACGAGGGAATGTCCCCTTATAGTTGCAACGGCAGGACAGTGCTGGACACCCACCTGGGCTGCTGTTAGGGGAGTGGTCATTTTTTCATTTCCAGCTTCCACAGTTCTCTTCGTCAGAGCGTTCTGCAGTAAGTGAGCACCACACTGTAACATTTCACATGTCCAGTCCAAATCTGAAGAGTTAGAGAATTTCAAGTAAAATCACAATGGGAATGCCCAAGAGTTAAAAAATTTCGACATTCATTTTAAAGATGCCTTTTGCGCTGTTCTTTTCTTTTCTCTCTTTTTTTTCCGTTGTTGTTGTTCTGCATGTCTGTTTTGTTTAACAGGACCAACTTCATTTGGATATATAATATACAGTATAATACTACGGAACTCTTTGTGCTGCACAGCCTTAAGGTAAAGGTCTTTATTCTACGTCGGTCAACTCGTAAGCGTAGTTAATAACTGACAGCAGCCGGTGGTGCGCACATTTTACCTTCATCAGTGCTCCGTTTTACGGGTATTTAAAGCCACTTAAAGCTACACGGAAAGGAATGAAATCGAAAGAAGGATCAGAGGACACACCTGGACCAAATCGAACTCGGAACCTCCCTCAAAGAAGGCCGCGCAATGACCGACATACCCTGGGTACCAGAGGTTTTTTTCTCGCGTGCGACGGGGAGCTTCGTTTCGTCGGCCGAAGGCCGAAGACACGAGCAGCGAAGCCGCGAGAAAAATGATAAAGCTTTTCGCGCGGGTCACATTTTAAGACTCCGGAAACCGCGCATGAAAAGCCTCTGGCACCCTGGGTATGACCGACTGTGCCAGTCCTAGCCTGCGAACAAGCTCTCCGGGGCGCTCTGGCGGCGGAGGGGGTCGGGGGGGAAGGAAGGAGAGCTTGCAACTACGTCTCTGGAATTTGAATATCTGCATTGAAAAAGTCGATGCAAAATGCTGATTGGCGGAAATGACATAAGTAATGAGGTCATTATCCTTGGCACGTGTTTTTCAATTTTTGTTTACATTCGAGCTCGTTTCCGCTACGCGCTGACTAGCGAAAATCTGACAGCTCAGTCGAAGGGGAGCCACAGGGGAATTGGAGGTGGAATTCAAATTCCAGAGGAGTAGTTGCAAGCTCTCCTTCCTTTTCCCGCCCCGCCGCCAGAGTGCTCCGGAGAACTTGCTCGCAGGCCAACCTAGTTCTTGCTACAAGTACATCAAAGACATCTGAGAGTTAAAACTGATGACGTCACAACTGGTACCAGAATCATGAATCCTCACAGGTTTTGGGGGGGTGTGAATCGGTAAAGTAAATAATTTGAAGACTTCAACTTACATTTTCCATTTGAAAGAGACACAAAGTCATGTCCGGCACTATGGTCATCGCCTTCATCAAATGTCACATTGCCCAAGTTTAAGATAGCAGACAGAAGAGAATAAATTGAATTTTTCTCATCAGGATGGAAGCCAACCACATCCATCGCTCTCTAATAGAACCAACACAAAAAAAAACTGTTAGTTCTTCTTTGATATAGCTGTGATGAGATGCTCTTACAGCACTAGGTGAGTGGCATAACTTTCTGTTTACCTGGGTACCGGTAATTGCTCCATGTTTTTTTTTGGCCGTGCTGACACTAAGATTTGTTACAGAAACCCAGCTAATTAGCCACTTTGAGGATGCGCGGGAGGTCAGCTCGAGATGGTTTCAAAGTGCATTGTGGGACTGTTTTGGGGGACGCATTTTCAACATGTCTGCTCATTTTCTATTTTGAGCAATTGTCAACTTGAATCTGACAGTTGGCGCTCTAAATCTCTCTAATAACAGCTAAATCTTCGGCAAAAATTACAGACGCTAATTCTACTTTGGACTTTCTAGACTGAGACTGGTTTCCCCGTGACCAACCAATCAGAAGCACTACCCAGATCTAGGTAGTGACACGTCATCAGTATGGAACTTCTGTGCTCCTTCCTCAATGGCTGGCGTCGCAAAATGTCGGCTGTTTTCTCAGACAAGGGACTGTGGATAATGACTATGATATCACAAGCCTGAGGACACAATTTTTTGTCCTGACACAATATTTTATAACTGAGTTGCATCTTTGAAAACTGAGATGCCATGATCAGGGTAGACTACGAGTAGTCCCCCATTTGTCCTCAGGGACAGTAGAGCAAGCGAAACGCGAGCGCGCGTGAAAATCACCCCACGCAAGAAAAGGCCACCCACCGCGTCTCGCTTTTCTCGCGTGGGGGTGATTTTCACGCGTGCTCGCGTTTCGCTTGCTCTACTATCCCCGAGGACAAATGGGGGACTACTCGTAGTCTATGATCAGGGCGATTTGTTCTGACAAAGAGATAGCATTGACACATCAGCCTTTAAATCTCTTAAATTTACAGACGAAAAAAAAAATGTTGCGCCCCCCCCCCCCCTCCTTACGACACAGCAAATAAAGTTTCTTTTACAACTAGCCCCATCCACTCATGTTAGAGGCATTGACAGTTCACTAAGTGCATTCAGGTGGGAAATATAATATACACATTTTACAAAGCCCATAATACATACCTCAACAATAAGGAAATCTTTCCTGTCATCAATCGTGGCAACTTTTGTGCATCCACTTTGATTAAGGTAATTGTATGTGTTGCAGTCTCTTTCAAGGTGCAGTTTACCTGTTGCAAAGAGAACAAAAGTTTAAACACAGTTTTTGTTTAAATTAATAATAATAGTTCCATTTTCCTCACAGGGTTGTTTGTCAACAAGAATAAATAAGCCCCCAGTGCTTGTGAGGGTGGTGCCAGCCGGGCCTCCAGTCTCCAACGGGGTCAACCATGCTAGACTACGAGTAGTCCACATTTTTCCTCAGGGATAGTAGAGCGAGCGAAACGGGAGTGCGCGTGAAAATCACCCCACGCGAGAAAAGCGAGACGCAGCAGGATCGCCTTTCCCACGTGGGGTGATTTTCACGTGCGGTCACGTTTCGCTCGCTCTATTATCCCTGAGGAAAAATGGGGCCTACTCGTAGTCTAAACCACGCTAGACTAATAGAGAAACTGACAGAGACCAGACAAAAATCAGCCTCTACTCATCCAAGCTGGAGGTTGAGTAGCCTGAGTCAGATCAGGTGTTTCGAGGAGAAAGGTCGAAGAGAGAGGAGAGAGGCAAAAAGTGAAGAGATCAAAGGGAAAGAAACACTCATCCCACCTCCCTCCTCAAATCTCCTCTCTCCTAACCCCTAAGGGAGGCCTGATCTGACTCAGGCTGAAAGTAGAGTTGAGAGCTAACCACCAAGTAACGTAAAACCATCTTGGTCACAGAAATGTGAGCAAGAAATTTATTTAATTTAAATAAATACTTAGTTATTCTGGCCCCTTTGGGGGCTTTCAGGGACAATGAAACAAATAATTCAAAACGAAGATGAAAAGGTTATGAATCCCAACAGTTAGAAGGCGAACCAGTTGCCTACTTTACAAACGTGGCCCAGGATTTGAACACGGGACAACAGAGAACAAATCCAGCTAGCAGTCAGGGCGGGATTTGAACTTGGGGTCTCCGGATTACAAGTCCAGCGCTCTAACCACTCGGCCAGGCTGCCTCCTGCTCGGCCAACTGTTTCGGGGCGTGGAGGAAGGACTTGGCCAATTCTCAGTCTGCGGGAAGCTGTAACTAGGAAGAAATCCCCTAGTCCACCCTAGAAAGCCTAAAAGGAAACACGTTTGTTCGTGCTCTGTGCGGGAAAAGAAACCAAGGTAATGATGATGATGTGTATCTCGAATAAGCACCCTCCCTTGCAAGTGAACTTGACTGAAGATAAACAGGGGACAACTTAAGCCGTACGGTACTCAATTTGCCATTTAAATGCAGGGGCGTAGCCAGCTTTTCGACTAGTTGAAGGCCTGGCTGACTTTCATTTTCACATATCCTAAAAATTGCACGCATGACTAGTACGCACTGACCTCACCAACACTTGGAGCTCTTAATCTTTTTAGCTCACCCCAACAATGCATAATTTATTACAAGCCTGGAGTGAACAAACCAAAAATTGTTGTAGGCCCGGGCCTACAGGTCTATAGGCTGGCCATGCCCCTGAAATGTATCTTCTCATACAGAAGAACAATATCTTTGCAGGAATTAATTGAGTCTCACTGAATTATAGGTGTGGCTTCTTAGATAAAATATTTAGAAACAGTTCACTGATACAGCTTACCAAGAAGTTCATCTGATCCTCCAGAAAGAAGGTGATAAAAAATGTGAAAATTCCTCTCGCCTTGAGCTTGGTGAACCACACGAGACTAAAGGCAATGAAAAGTGTAAGGATAAATAAAGATAAACTATAACATACTATAACAATAGCTTTTTGATAATTATTATTCACTCAAAATATTTTGCCATTTTTGATTGGCTCCAATCCCCCCCGCTAATTCTTCATAAGCAAAATGGCGCTTACCATATTAGAAAGATGCGAGCAATATACCATTGATTTGATGGTACATTTGGTTGGAAACGAGGTTGATCAATGGTATATTTGATTGGAAAAGAGGCTGCATGGACAATACACCATCGATCAATAGACTAAAGAGAACTTGTGTTTATATCCTGAAACTGTGCCCCAAAATAGGCTGAAGTTTAAAAGAAAGTATACAAGGAGGTAAGCTTGTTAAGAAACTAAAAATATTTTGGATGAATAATAAAACAAGTATTGAATTCGCCTTTCAAACGTTGTGAAGAATTATACAGCCACATTCAACAAAAATTATTAATTACATCCAAAATTCAAAGGAAACTGTTTATTCAAAACACCATTACCTTTTCCAGCAAGTCTGCAATAAAGAAAGTGAAAACTGGTCAGTATTTTACACACGTTTTAAAAAGACAAGGTAGAATGCTAGCTGATTACATAAACTCTGACCATAAATAAAGCCATACATCTAGCAACTATAAAAGAAGCAAATGCCAACAAGAAGGGAAATTAATTCAGAAGAGTAACAACCCGAGATATTAAAAATCTTCTGAAACTGGGCACAGTTTCAAAATGTGGCTATTGTTGCATCAGTGGGGGATTATGAAACAAAAAAATTGGTTTTATCAACTTGAGTCAATATACCAAAGTGATTTTGTTACAAATAGTTATGTCGAGTCCTAGGACTCATCTTGTGAAAAATCAAGAGTCCCTGTGAAAATCCAATGAGTCCCATTTCAAAAAAAGAAGGAATCCTAAATTGGAAATGCTTGGGCCTTTATGTATGGAGACGGTTAATCTGGAGACAGACGCCAAAACTCTTTATTACAGTTTACTGAAATTAAAATATAGTCCTTGCATATATTTAAAGCACAAAAAAAGACTAACGATAAATATGCATCTTTCAACAACAGTCGCAGAAATCACATGAACAGGATATTCTACCAAAAAATCATCAAATTGATCGATCGTTCTTTGTGTCCTACGGGATGCATTTCACGAATTATTTTGCGTCTTTGGTGATTTTTATGCGACAGGGGACGCAGGACACAGAGGTAACAAAATCACTGATACCACTGCAAAAAGATTGAAAAGTTGACATTTCGAATAACAGCACTTCATCAGAGAATATCCAGGGTGGTTGTGTAGTTCATATAACTAATGGTGGAGCTTCACTGTTAATGTGAAGATGGTATTATTGTCTGACTAGCTTTGTGTGTAGAATTTACGACAACTTGGAATTTTTTTAATGCTTTGAACACTCATAAAATTTTCTAACTGGCCTGGCTTACACAAGTACAAACTGGATACTCATGAATGATACCAGTCATGTGGATGAATGACCTTACCTGCTGAAAATAATAAACCCTACCTTTCCCTAGCAACCAATGATTAGCCAGCATGCAAAGAAAGTGGTGTCCGATAGCCTGGGACAAGTGGATTTTGCAATCGGGCTAGTGAATTCTGTCATTAACTTGCCCAATGGGTAAGTGATTTTTTAGGGGGAATTACAGAAGAAATGTAATGAATCCTGCTCATCAAATATTTTTCAGGATATATTAAAAGGACTTTAGGGACTAGTACATGCTAGCTACAGCTTGCCCAAATGGCAAGCTGTAAATCTGACTTTCTTTGCACCCTGGATTAACCACTACAGTAGCAATGTACAAAGGACTACAGAGTGCCAATAAAAACAAAGACTAATGTTCAATGCACTCATTTACTGGTAAATACCTAGAATTAGCTTACATTTTGTGATGACTCCACCAACAGGATCCCCCTTAAAGTCAAATTCGATGTCCATGTATTTGCCCTGAAATCATACAAAGTTGTCCAATAAACTATCTGAATGAAAGCAGTACTTCTAACAGACAAACAGGATATTACTCTCTAGATTTTGATGGTCTAATCTGAATCTGAAGGTGCCAAACGAATACATGAAAAAAGTTCCAAAACACAGTTCCAAATCAGGGTGAATAAACAGAATGGTAAACCCTGTACTTACAAAACGGGATGAATTATCATTTCTCAGGGTCTTTGCATTGCCAAAGGCTACAAATAAATGAGAGCAAAGAAAAACAATCAATTATCCAGTGGAAATAAAATTGTCCAAGTCACCTTCAATTTTTCCTGTTTTGTTAAACAAACATTTGTCAGTGCAGCTATATATTGGTTAAAGATGTCAAAACTTTTCAATTAAAAAGAACCTCATCAGAAGGAGACAATGTAATACAAAGAAAATGGGGGAACAAGCTGGGTTAGCTTATGCAGGGTAGAAGGGTAGAGGGTAACAGAGCCTTGAGGCATTCCTTTGATGCTACCACCCTTTTTGCACTCTCCCTGTGTATTACCGCCACTTTCGATATATTAAATTCAGCATGATAGCAAATCTTAGAGGACACAAACAAAGGAAATAAATAAACCTGTGCGTTCATTTTCATTGTTTTTGCCCTCTAAGACTCGCTATAATGCTGAATTTTAATGAGTCGAAAGTTGCCTATTCTCTTGTTTATCACTCTGCTTGAACCCAGGTTCCACTCTGAAAAAAACTCTTAGACTACATTAGGCAGAGTTTATGATGTGTCATCACAAATCTATGGGCAAAAATCCTATGGTGTTACCATTTAAAGAAAAACACTTTGGCAGTACTTTCACATGGTGCTATTTATATAGTATGTTTTTCTAACTTTTGAGTCTGTGGAGGAAATCCTATGGTGTGACCATTCAAATGAAGCCTCTTCAGCAGTACTTTCACATGGTGACATTTATTTAGTATGTAGTTCTAACTTTTGAGTCTGTGGACGAAATCCTACGGCGTTACCATTCAAATAAAACCTCTTTGGCAGAAATTTTGCATGGTACTTTTCAGTTTTTAGGACTTACCAAAAAATTGAACGTCTTAAATTAAGTGAATTTAGGTGAAAACATTAACCATTTAGAGAGGCCCTGTTGGGGTAAAATTCCAGCAAGCAACATGGCCTCAAAAGAGTGACAGAAGACTAGATGAAATGGTGACAGACGACATAAAGACAGGGACATGGCCTACTCCTCAACACGTGAAATGACGGTATTTGAAATGCAGACTAAAGGGACATACGTATCACCAATACCCCACTCCCCCCCCCCCCCCCAACAACTCAAGAGGGCCTCTCTAAGAAGACTGTTATAAGAAACTAATGAACAAAAAAGTACAAAAACAAACACACACCTTCTAGCACAGGATTAGATTGAAGCAACTGCTCTTTGACTCTATCAACCTCCCAGCCTTTTCCAGATACTGCTGCAACATACTGCATTACAATCTTTGATGCCTCTACAGTAACAACAAAATGGGGACAAACAGTTAACTCACTTTAAATCCTGGAAACCTGTAATTTGACCAAGTTACTGCCAGTGGTACAAAGCAAGGTGAACTCTGAAAAAATTTGAATATTTTATTAACTATAATCGTTGTCATCATCACCACCATCATCAGTCTTTCCAACATTATCATTATTTCTCACAAACTATTATAACAACATTTACTTTTTATACAACATTACAAACACAGTTAAACATCACCTGTCTTTCCAGCTCCACTTTCACCAGTGATCAGAATACACTGGTCGTGATTGTAATCTCTCATAGATCGGTAAGCAACATCAGCTATTGCAAATCTATCACAAACAAAATTAATGTAAAAATAACATCTTTAAAATAAATATTACCGAAAAAGAAACAGATGCTAAATGCACAGCTCAAACACTGCACTTGAAATGCAAAAATCTAATCAGACCACAAAAGATAACTGAGGCCTTTCATGGGGTAGAAGCGAGAGGCGACATGGCCCCCAAAATTGGTGACAATTCTCTCAGAAAGCATGAACAATCGACAGAAGAGTAAGAAGGAATTGCAACAACAACAATCCATTTTTTAGGTAGTGAAAGTGACATCTGATCACTTTGCATTTTGTCAGATGTTTGGGCAGCAAAATAAGAAACTCTCTTCTGTTATTTCCAAACATTTTCTGTTATTTTCTTAGGAACGTTTTCTTATCATAGCATTGTTCAAAACAACCCTATAAAAGAAAAAGGTTAAGAACAAATAATTCTTTCCAGGAGCTATATCTGCCTTAAATTCTAAATAGAGTATCACCAAAATTTATTCCAAACAGGCACCAAAATTTTTGTCGTAGCTAAAATGTGACAGCACACATTTTCCCCTAAGCTATCAGGCAACATGCAGTCTCAGAAATGACCAACAAAGCAACAGTATACCATTTTCAATAGCAAAACACCCTGAGCTCTTAACTGTAAAAAGCCTGATCATTAGACCCTTCACAGGAATGGGATCAAATTATCTGAGACCTATTAGTCACCCATCCTTACAGCAGAACAACACCCATTTAGCCTACATGCAGGAGTATCCTGATCAATTAAGGTTTCTGGGAAACTCCCCACCTACTCCTCCCCTAAGCCAATATTATCACTCACTACTCCCTTAGGGCAAAATGTGAGCTTAGGGGAAGGGTAGGTGGGCAGTTTCCCAGAAACTACCAAGTATCCCACCCCAAACCAGGACTGGATGTCCCTTCATCATACATTGCCTGCACCCAAACCCAAATAAAGAAAGAAAGTTTTCATATTAGCTGTCAAACTTACATGTGAGGGGGTAGTTCATAAATGTTCCTGGATCTGTACTCTGAAATTCTCTCAGGTGTATACAAGTTGAATTTACGATAAGGGTTAATTGACACAACCACATTCCCAATGTAAGTCTGCAAGAAAGGAAAATGAATGTTTGAAGTAAATTCAGGTGTTACAAGAATTTTGACTGTAAGGATTTAAATTTTAATTCCTGATTTTAAGAATATCTCATTCATTATCTGCCACCTGTTGAATATTTATAGAATGTTAGAGCTAAATTTTAGCTATATTTAGATTGAGATGTTTAGCAAGGATTAAAAGTAGGAAGGTAATGTAGCCCATAGGAGCATCAGATACAATCTGGAAGCCAAGGTAATAGGTTGTCACAAGGTTACACTGTAACTCTTCAGTCATGTTTGTCCACTTGAAGTAAGTGATGATTTTTGCCATCTTCCAGCATTTTTACATGACATGATTTACATCAATTTGGAATTATTTTATAGCCTGTTAACTTACATATATCTCTTTGTTGTTGTACCTATCCCACAGGTTTTCCAACAATGAATCTTCAGTCAGTGGTTCAAGGAGAACCATGTCACTAACACCAACCATGTTGTCCAACATACTTCTTCCACCAGGCCCCACCTGGCCTCCTGGGTCAGCCATGATGCCTAAACAAAGGTGCATGTACATGTAATATCAAACAATACCCTATTTAAATTAAGATCAAATATTTGATTCACTAATAGAATCCGTGAGGTATGTTTGACCTGGCGTGAATTTATGACCCTGGGTGTAGGTCCAGCCAGGAACCGAATCCCCATCTACTACTTTAAAGTCAGGTACAGTGGACATCCAGTATTTAGCTAACCTGAGTCAGCAGTTATTTCCTAGAGCGAGTGCCCTTCTCTAATAGATATGTCATTCAAAACTGGGAAAAGAATGCTTATTCGATAGTGCTTATTTTTTTGTTAGCAGGAGATGAAAGTAGCTGGCTAAGGATGGCTAACTAGCCAGCTGTTTTGGCTGGCTACCAGCCCTTATTGACAGCCCTGTTTTACAGTCAAGGTTACTAATTAGGATATGAGGCAGGCACCTGCCCAACCTTACAGCAAAGTGTAAGTAGGTGGCTGTGACAAATGTTGGGGCCGTTAGCGTTTAATGCTGCTTGGCAGCCATTATTATTGCAAACTGTGAGGGATTGGAATTGAGTAAATTTACCATGAAGGGCTGGGCCAAAGTGAAAGTCGCATACCTGGATGTCCGCTATAATGAGGATTTGTTTTATTGAGGTTCTTCTTATTTTACTAATCATTCATTATACTGAGGACTTCATTACATAGAGGTTTGTTATATTGAGGTTCCAAATTTACACGTAATGGGCTATTGACTCAGAGGCCATGAGGGAGAGAGGAATAAATTGTTTTAGTAAAATCCAACTAGTTGGTCAAAAATATTGAGAATAAAAAAATTTTTGCTAGTTAAAGCTAGTTTTAATCCTTTTTTGCTGCCAAAAAGCCCACGCTTTTCGCTACTTAGTAGTGGGCTATAACATGTAGCCTAGTAGTAGCTCAACCAATCAGAATGCAGCATTGATAATAGACCACTAGTTGGATTTTACTAGAACTTATTATTACTTACAGTTTATACCCAAACAGGAAGTTCAAAAGGAATTTAGTTTCTACTGTCAGACTTAAGTTCCTATCAGCTGATTAGCAACCATCTGTGACGCATTTGTAGCGGTCTGAAAAGAAAATAATAATACAAATGTATACATAAAAAAATAATTTTCACCCAAATCGATATCAATATTACAGGTCAAAATTCAATTCAAGTCACAATTTTTTAACCCAGGTTGATTCTCACTTTCCTATGTCTCTATGTTAGCGAAATAATACATGCAAAAGGTTACTAAAAAAGTTAAATAAAAGAACATGGGTATCTATGTCCCCTAAGTCTGAATTTCAAAGCCTGTCATTTCATGTGTCGAAGGAGAAGTAACGTCCCTGTCAGAATTTTGCCAGTTGTTTAACCCTAAATTCACTGCCAGAGTGCTTGATGGAGTTTTGTAAGGTACTCTCCTTTAAAAGAGCACTTAAGGCATTTATTTGTAATAATTATTAGTATACTCCAACAAAAATCTTGGGGAAAAGCCTTTTAAAATTCAACATTTATAAACTTCCATAATATTGATTAGTTTAATTTTTCACCTCATATTATATTGTATCCGTCGCCGTAATTTTTATGCCATCTTCGAAAAATTGTAATTGAGGAGGCCTAATTAACATAAGCTCTATAGTTTCTTTTAGGCCTCCTCGCCATCTCTTCCTACATTTTTTTTTTTTTGGCATCTTTTTGTAATTATTGTAATCGTGTAGCAAATAAATAAAATACCTAAAGGTGACTCTAACTTTTATGTCTGTGGACAAAATCCTATAATGTGACCATTCAAATGAAACCTCTCTGCCTGTACTTACACATGGTGCTATTCCCAAATAAAATTTGAAAAGTTGCTCAAAATTTGCTTTTGGCTATAAATTTGGCAGTGAAAGGGTTGAATTTCACCTGTCTTCCTCACTATTGCCATTTCAAGCCATCTTCGTGATGTTTGTCACCATTTCGTTTGCCTTATTATGTCAACGTTTCAAGGCAATGTCACCTGTCAGAATTTCACCCTAAGGGTTGATTTCCTCTGTCACGTAATTTTGACGTATGCATGTGTTTAAAATTTAAGTTTGCAAATAAGAGAGGCAATGTATGAAAAATCGCACGTAAAACTTAAAGTAAAAGTTGAACCTTGCTCAACTTCACATTTAAGCAGAACAAGTCAAACCTGGTCTCTATTTTATTTACGCGAGTAAAATTACGTGCATGTGCATGCATGTAAAAATTACACGACAGAGGAAATCCACTCTAACAGGTCCTCACTGCAGTAAACATAGCAAATGCATGAGTTTGGTAGTTTCTTAGTGTTGCAGATGACTGCAATCACCAAATGACGTAATACAAAAGATTCAAAAGACAATGAACAATACCCCACACCACAAAAAAAAAGCAAACCAACCATGATTTCCGCATCACCAGGAAACACTGATGAGATTCATCTCCTAGCGCCTTTGCAGCTGCTTATAGCTTCTACTGCTTTCTCCTTACTTTCATTTCAACTTTGAGGACAGTTCATCAGTGTTAAAGCAGTAATTGAAAATTTGCATGTTACTGTTAAATCTACAGCGTGGCCATTGTGAGCAGTATTAATATTAGCTCTTTCTTCTCAAATGTTACAAAAATGTAAAAAACTAATGATCACCACAGCTGGTAGAAAAGAGGCCCAATATTTTAGTATGAATTCATAAAGTGTATATTAAACAGTGAAAGTTAACTGAAACCACCATGTTTTCCTTGTTTGCAGACACAACATTTTAGAGAAATATTTAAAGAACAAGGACAACCCTGAGTGTACTCTACTTACCTAAAGCCTCCTTCAATGGCTACAAGTCTGAATCTCTAACAAAACCACATGATTCGATGAATGTGCAGTTTGGCACATTTACACAGTTTATTAAAAACCTGGAATTAGCTCAATGATGCTGTGCTCTTTACAATGAAAATGCCAAAGGATTGATAAGTTAATTCCTTGTTTCTATTTATACAAAGACAGGCTGTTAAAAGAGAAAAACTAGATAATGGAGCACCTGCTGAGAGCACCTTGCATAAATCACCTGTATCAATAATTTGCATGCATAATCTATATTATTCTTTGATATGAATGTTTAAAATAATAATATTATTCTAGCTACATTCGTTGCTTGTTTAACCCTGATTTACCTGAAGAATATAAACAAACAAAAAACTTATCATTAAATAACAAATTAAATGGTTCAAATACATTAATTTACATACTCTACGTATGACTCAACCAATTCATCATTTTAGACAGCAAAATTACTAAATGCCTACAGATAAAATATTAATATAATGGAAAAGTGACATACAAGATTGTAATGCTATATTCATGATTGTGTTCCAGAACCCTGCTGTTTGCATTTCACCGGGCAAAGGATCATAGCATAGTCTCATTTATTTACTGTTTTGTTGGAAACTTTTGACTGATTGTTTGTGTCTGTATATAGGCCTTTTGAAATAGTTTGTCACATGATCAACTTTCTGTAAACACGAAAAACCATTTGTTTTGGAAAAATGATTTTAAGGTGGCTCCTACTAGTTTCCTCGCTTGCAGAGTCCATCACATGTGCTTATCCCACTCCATTTTTGTATGCGCAAGATACAAAAAACAGATATGGTAGCGTGTGGTCATTACTGTGAAAGTTTTAATACCTTTGTGCAAGGTTACTTTTGGCCTGTTTCAAATAAAATGCGCATTTCTCTAAAGTCTCTACATAAACTGTAAAATCCTATTTTCACAATACATTTTCAAGACGACAATAATCTCTCCACTCATAACACATAAGTTTCAAAAGGAATACTTGCATGTGCACTGTGATCAATCATGACAGGGATTAAAAGAGCAATGACCCTATAAGTACTAGCACAACAACAAAAATAATAAACTAGAATACTACCACAATTTACCACACTTTATCTTCTTGACTAAATTTTGTCATTTGGATCATGTATACACCAAAGCTACTATGTAGCGTCCTTACAAGATCGACGAAGAAAATTGAAAACATTAAGGCGATATTCCCGACAGTCATAATTTTGTCTTCAGCACTTCACTTTGTCTCTTGATGAGTCCAGAAGGCAATGTTTCAAGTTACCAAACGTTACACTGAATGAGAAAACCTAATAACAAGGCATTGTAAATTGGACGCGCGGTGAAATTTTTTTCTTCTCTGCAAAGATTAACAAAGACTGTAAACAAACTCAATGGATGCCTGCAAGTATACATGTAACAGTCAGCGGTAGTCAACACAGCTTGTGAGCAACCCATGTTCTTATAGGATTCAGATTTTACAATACAAAAACAAGCGTGGTAATTGTGAATTCTCAAAGTATTTTACAAGAAAACAAGTCCAGTAACCCCCTATTTTTATTGCTTTAGAGTTGAAAGGAAATGCCAGAAAAAAAATGGAAAAATTCTATGGAAGGAAATTTCTACTGAATAAAAATGTCCTATTTTCCACTTTCGCAAAATTCTGCGCCGTATAATTTTTTTTAAAGTTACTGTGTATTTTCCTTTCCTAAAGCAAAAAGTTGTTGTCCAAAAAAAGTAGGGGTCACTAGCCTAGCTTAGTTTTCTATTTATTAGTGCTGGAAGCTAAAAAGTAGGTCCATACATTGCCATGGTAACTGCTAATGACAAAATAACGGTTGTTTTAAGTCAAGCATTCATTGTGTAACTAAGTGCTGTTGTGGCTTTGGCTTGCTTTTTTGTTTTGTCCTTTTAAAGTTAAAACTGTCAAAAAAGAGGTAGAAACTGCCACCTGTACAGGAACTGATAGAGCATATTCAAGTTAGGTAACATGCAAATTTTCAGCCGTATATTTCAAAACTAGCAACTGCAACAGCTGTCCAAAATTAGAAGAATTTGTATGGGAAAAACAACACTTGCCACCCAGTCATGCTTGAGTGGTTTTCCATACGAATCCTTGTACATTTTGAAATTTTCAAGCTATCATAAAATCTTTCCCTGCCACATCACAAGAAGGTGATGTCCGATAGCCTGGGGATAGTTGATTTCACCATTGGGCTAGTGAATTCTGTTCTTAACTTGCCCTCCAGGCAAGTGAAAATTTTTAAGGAATTTTAATCACAAAAGAACTGTTATCAACCCTGCCCATCATTGGGCTAGTTAAAATGACTTTTGGGCTAGTACATGCTAACTAGAGCTTGCCCGTATGCCAAGCTGTAACACTGACTTTCTTTGCACCGTGGGGTTCAAATTTTCTGTTATGAACAAGAGAAAACTTGAGGCCCATAGTGTGTAGTGGAAAACTTTACAACAGTTTGAAAATTTCAGGGAAGCCTAATCCCTGGACCCTCCCGAATTGAATAGCCCATTAGAGAGAGTTCCTTCCCCCCTCCCCCCCCTCCCAATGGCACTGGCACAGTTCAGCTTTTGAACAACTGGGCTCAAGGTTTTTAAAACACATATGGCTTATCTTGATCATTATCAACATGGGGGCACCGAAAAATTACCAAAATCATTTTCAGACAAACAAAATATCTCCAGGGCAAGATGTTCACTATACCAGCTTCATTTAAATCTTTATGAGTGCTGATGAAATGGTACAAGGACAAAAAAACGGCTCTAAAGTAAGATAAAGTCAATAAAAATTAAATGTAATCCTTAAATGACACTGAAATAAACAAATAAATAAAGGAATTTCTGGAGGAAATAATCCATGCAAAGAAAAATTCTAGAAATTATTAATTTACACATAAATTGATTTAGCGGTGACAGCTAATTGAAAAGAACAAACTAACTAATGAAGCGTAGAAAATATTCATACATTTCCATAATCAGTCCCAAAACAGATCTGATTATTCAAGAACAAATTCGCCGTCATTCGACACCCTAAAACGAGATCCCTGTGGCTAGACTATAAACGACCATTTAATTTTGCGGTGGTTTCATGAAAGACATTCCATTATGACAACGCGTCTACTATAATCTTAGAATAAAATAAGCTTACATAAAATTTTCTGCTCGTTAATCTTGATTTTCTTGCAAGCATATTTATATTTATATGAGCTTAAGCTTAATTTAAACTTTACTTCTAAGTAACCGATGCAATAATTTTCATAGGAAGCCTCGAACTTCAATTTCCAACGCCAATGAAATCATAACTCGGTTCACGGAGGAAAGTAGTTCAAAGTGTTATAACTGCTTACTATTTACGTGAGCTCACTGGGTATTTTTAATTGAGTTTTTAGCACTTATAAAACAGGTATCACCGTAAAATTGAATAATGCTCATTAAAAAACGAACGTCTACAGTACTTAAATATATACAAAAAGATAAAGAATGATTATATTAAATGATGCTGGGAGTAAAACTTACCAAACGTTTGCAGCTTGGTCAAACCAACGAGAGTTTTAACTTGGGTCGTGTTGAGGGTCGCAATATTCAGCAGTCAATTTACCATGAAATATTCAATTTTCAAGCCCCAACTTTCGCCAGAAGGTCGACTTCATAGTATTCTTACATAACTAAAGCTTGAATTCCAAAAATCAGAAGAATTTGGGCTGTAATTTCCTCCGTCAAAATCCAGAGCCACTACCCTTCTAAACCCTTCCCCCGAAAGAAGTTTGTTGACGCGTTCAGGTTGCGCCAGCGCTGTTAACATAATGCGAAGTCTCCCGTTAGTGCCAGGTCTCCTATGAAAGAAGCAAACGGAAGGCCTGGATGATGTTTTGTTGTCATCGGCTGAGTGTTGAATAGATTCGGTAAATTTATCAACATTATTTAGCTTTTCTATCACGAAAAAAATATTAGACGAGACCCTGAATGCACACCTTTAGAAAGTAGATTCATATTATGCAGAAATATGAAAAACTGGAGAAGATCGGCGAAGGTAATGTCAGCAAACTTTGTGATTTTGTAAATGGCCGGCAATAGATATATCGTTTTACAATTATTCCGCACTGCGCGGGAAATTTTTTGTTTCAACGATCTTTAGGAACATATGGAACCGTTTTCAAAGCTAAACATAAGGAAACGCATGAGATAGTAGCGTTAAAACGAGTGAGACTCGACGAAGATGATGAGGTAAATATTTTAAAATTGTGTTGTGACACATGTATGTTTCCCTCTTCCCTGTTGTGTGTGATTATAAATAACCTGGCTTACATGTGTAATTACGACAAGATTGCAGTAGTTTTTGAACCTAGGGAAAAATTTTTGCTTTCAGCTCTAAGCAGTAAAAGCAAATGAATTTATGAATAAATGCTTTCGCTTTCTACACAGACCACTGTGAACTTGATGTTTTCATGTACTGTTTTCCTTGAAACATTGAGTCATACAAAACGAAATTGTGGAAAGTTTTATACCCAGAACATACCCACCAGCAACATGTTGATTTAAATAAGACTCCTTCATACACACCACATGTACTTATCTCTGTTGTTACATACTCACTGAATATAATCATGGACTTTTAATCACAGTATTGTTCTGCCATATAGGACAGCTTTTTATCCATATGTTACAGTGATAAAAATATGGATACTGTTGCCGTAGTAATTCAAATCGATAGAACTTGCATATTTCTTCCTTATCTTTGGAAGCATTTTTTCTTTCTTTTCAAGCTTGGAAGATAATATAATTATCATTTTCCTGACATGTGTTCATGTGATGTTCGTTTCAGGGAATTCCTAGCTCTGCTTTGAGAGAAATTTGCATTTTAAAGGAGGTCAAACATAAGAATATTGTGAGGTAAGAAAATAGATAGATAGTATCATTGCTGCTGGCTTCACGTGTTGCACAGCTGTGATGATCGATGTTTCATTGAGCGGCTTTATTTGATTTATCATTCAGAACAACTGTAAATATGCATTTTTCACCAAGTGTGAGGTCAAGATGGCTGAATATTGGCCAAGTTCTTTTTTGAGTTTTTATTGACCAAGACAAAGTTGAGGTCAATAAAAGTGCAAAAAAAAACTAAGCCAATATACAGCCGTATTGTCCAAACATGCTTGGTCAATACAGGATTTACTATTTTGCCAAAAAGAGAACTTTTTATTGGGGGAGCAATGCAGGAAATCCTGAGCAGGCAAGATAGGTCCATCTTGGCTGCCCAGGCAGCCAATCGGAGCACAGAATTCACTTCATCTTGCCTGCTCGCTGATTCAACCATACAATAAAAGGGTTTATTGCATTACCTTTCAAATGTTAGTAGACAGTAGTCTGGAAAATGGATTTTAATGCCTCAAAATTCTAAGTACGCAGCTTTACATCAGAGTGCATTATATCAGAGAGTATGGTCCATTTGCCCAATTTAAAAAATTAGTAATGCAAAACTTTTATGTATTTCTCAACTGAAAACTCAAAGCACTGGTCTTTAAACATGACACTTGACATTTATTTAGAATCCAAATACAATAATGTATTACACCAATTCTGCAACAGAAAGCACTGCTGAGTTATTAATTTTCTCCAGCTGTTTCACATAATACATCGTTAAAGGATAAGGCTGCGTACATGTCTTAGATTTATGAAAGTATCTTTTATTTACACATATATAGACATATTTTTTTTGTGAATAAAAACGCAGAAAAAAGTCTGTGTAGGAACAAAAGTTATGGAATTATAGTGTCCTATTTGTTTTTCACCATGATCTGTGATTTAATTTATTGAACTTTGGTTGGCCACAGCTGCTTTTATCACCAAGTGTTTCTGTAATTTCTTTTTATTAAAAAGATAAAATAATTCATACAGTGAAAAGCAAATCTGTATAAGTTTAGTCAGCTTATATTATGCCTACTGTATACAATAGTGTTATTTTTGTTTATTGTAAAAAGAGAAATCAAAGAAAACTACAATGTAACCATGTATTAGTATGATGTAAAAAATAAAATAAATTTTTCTAAACACACCCTGATGTCACCCAGTTTGGATCCAAGTATCCTACAGGGCTTTTATATGAACAATCCATTTTGTCTGATTTAATTTTATATCATGAACAGTTTATACACCTGCAAAAAACAATTTTTTTGTGTACAGTCACTGCAATTGGTCAAAGTTAGTTTGACATATATGAATCGAAGTACATGTACATGTGTTACTCTTTGAATATGCATGCCTTAATTTGATATCTTCAATAATAGCATCAAACTTGAGAGTGCACAAGCCAGGCAAATGAGAAATGTAGACTTACAATGTAGATTTCAAGTTAAAAGCCCCAAAGGTGACAAACATCAACGTACTTCCCTACTAACAATACCAAAACAGAATCAAGATTGACGGTAATAAGAAAGAATAAAATAATCAACAAAGGAAAAATTAATGCCTTGATCTTTTGTCAAATTCTCCCAACTGATTATTTCAGTTGTAGCCTGTATACAGAAGCCCCCTCCCAGACTTCTTTTTAAGGGAAGGGGGGTGGCGGTCTGTACACAGGTTAGATCAATAACTATTGGTGATAAAATTTTGCACCAAAAAAAATGAACTGCTGAAAATGAACTTACTACAAGTTTTGTTGATAGATTACATGATGTGATGCATAGTGAGAAAAGGCTCACATTGGTCTTTGAATACTGTGATCAGGTAAGACAGCATTTGATTGCTTTCTACCTACAGTCAGTCAAAAAATGGCATCATTTGGAAAGTGCATATTTGTGTACAGTACCACTCAAAACTGATTTACCATGATACTCTCACGAGGCAACAGTCTCATCTTTAAAGACAGAACTCTTGTCTAACGAGACAATTGTAAGTGTGGTTATCTACTGTCTGAGGAACAAAAGGAGCGGAAAATGTTTTTCTCACACACAGCTGCGTGTATGGATTCATGTGTCCACAGTTCTTCACATGGTGTTTTAGAGTTCAGTTGTTTTTGTTGTCATCTGCCATTGCCTGACTTGCCTCACCCACCCGCCCTTCATGTCTTTTTTTTTTCAGGATTTAAAGTAGTGCCATAGTTGTGGTTGTTCGTGTATCTACAGCTGTACAATCAGTTTCTTGTCAGCCATTTATTAGCTCTTTATGTGCTGTAATACTTTTGATTTGTGGTGTTGATATTAGGCATCAGGCTGCGTGGTTGGCTTGGCATGACTCCCACTTGTGCTGAGAAGTACATGTTCTTGTATCAAATGTCAATATTCCAATCAGCATATGGCCAATAGCTTCTGTGCAAGAGCAAAAAGCAGATCAAAGCGAACTGAAAATGTTCTGTTACGAAAATGACCATGACCTAATGGAGTTAGGGGGACAAACTGATGAGCATTGTAAATTCAAAGGCTCTCTAGAAAATTGTACAGTGCAGTTGCCATTCATACATTTGTACTGTACCAGATAGATTTGTCATGAAAAGTTACCCTGTATAGTTTAGCCTTATTTCGGATAAAACTTGACGTGAAATTATTTTCAATACCTTGTAGGATCTTAAAAAGTATTTTGACAGTTGCCAGGGAGAGGTGGATGCAGCAGTTGTGAAGGTGCTGTTGTATTCTAAATTACTGTAAATGTACAGTCATGTAATTTATATCATTAAAAAAGTCCCGCTCAGTCATCCAGGGAAAGTAGATTTTCCTACCAGGCAAGTAACTTTTCATCAGTACTCACTTGTTCAATAATTATGCTTGAGGACCCAGGCAAGTTATCTTCGAGCTAAATCATAAACTGAGATGATGATACAATATTTTATTCATGTAACATTTTTGAAAAAAGAAGCAGTTTTTTCAAACATTTAGCTATAAAAAATTGCATTTATAAAACCTTTTCTTAAAAATATGTAAGAATTTTTTTCAAAAAGAACTTAGGCCTAGCCTTAACACTCAGAGTAATGCCATCAGTGGTAAACTCTTTGTTGAACTTGTAACATATTTTTGTTACTTTTCTATATAATGAACCATTGTTTTTCTTGTATATTTTATAGAACATTCATGCTGTACTTTTTTCTACTTGATAATGACATCTAAGAACATCAACACATCGTAGATTTTTTAACTTTTTAAAAAAATTCCTAAATGTTTTTAAAAAACGTTTTTATGCAATTTTTTTATAGCTAAAAATTTACGTTGTAATTACATCACATTGTAAGATGATGCCAGAAATAAAAAACAGAAGCCTAAATTTTTTTTCTTTTTTTTTTGGTGGGGGGGAATTTGGCATGCAATTAATGACTTACAGTATACTGCAGCAGACATTGTCATTGTGCAAGCAGCTATATCATTCACATATTTAGCAAATCAAGTTAAAATTAATGCCTTTATTGTTCTCTAGTCATTTATGTTTCAATTGCTGAGGGGCCTGGCCTTCTGTCATAGCCGCAATGTTCTTCATCGGGATCTCAAGCCTCAAAATCTTCTCATTAATAAGGTAAAATATTTCATTAAAGATATTGTTCATTGTGGATAATGTGAAAAGGTTTCATTTCTCATTTTTCTTACTATTGTCAGTAATTAATCAGTATGTTTCAACGGCGTACTGCAGATCTTCATCAGGCAATAATGTCCATAAGCAAGGCTCGTGATACACATATTACTAACAACCATGGTGGTACATAAAGTCATACCCAATAAAACGACACTATTGCCTGATGAAGAGCTGTAGTAAGTGGTCGAACCATTGCGATCCGTATCTAGACATAATTATGTAAGTGACAATCGTGAGACAAACGATGAACAAAACGCTTTATAAGGTAAAATATGCAGGTGCAGTGAACTCAGAAAAAAATTAGACTACTCTTCGGACAAACTTTAATGAACCCCATCATGTTGGAACAATCATATACTTGTTTCAGTAGTATTAATTATATTAGTACCCCTCTGGATTGGATGTGTCAGGCATGGTCCATCACAGAGATACCTTCTGTAGTATGCAGTGTCCGGTCAAATTTACCACCTGAAGAAACACTTCTTACCACCTGCAACTGCCTGAAGGTTTACTAAAATTAAAGAACAAAAATTACACAAGTTGTGATCTGATCCGATTTTCACATGCCACAAGGAAATGAATTAATAGATGGAAAAATACTAAAGTATACACAGCTTTTCTCTTTATGGGGCACGCATTTTGGAAAGAGAACATTGAAGACAGTAAAATTATTGGAATCAATCATTTTAAATTGTTGTGCAAAGGAAACAATGATCGATTTGCATAAAATACGTCTTAAAATGAGAGAATGACGTTTCAGAGAACTTAGCTCCTAAATTTCCCAGCAAAGGCGGGGCCATGTCCTGCACTCCACTACCCCCTACCCCCAAAAAAGTGCACCTCTGGTGCATATTTTTTGCCATGCTGGCTGTGAATGGTCCCTCACCTGCAGAGCTCAAATTTAGGGAGAACACTGAGTCACTGAGTATGTCTCCAGGGGCCCCGTGTCTCGCCATCCCAGTAACTCTTCTGGACTGAAATCAAATTTTCAAATCCAAAATATAAAGAAAAGAAGTACGTACAGGTCCTTTCAGTCCATTTTGTTTTGTTAACTATAGTTTTATCAATGTATTATTTGCAAAACTATTGAAACCTCAATCTTGAATGCACAGTAAACAACAACAGCTTTCTGGGCTGGTTAACTATTGGGACTCTCAAGAAACAGGCCCCAGCACCCATAATTGTATATTGATCCATATTTAGGGTTTAAACACTGAAGGGCCTATACATGTATTTTCTCAGACCAATGATTATTACAGCTATAGCTGTCTTTACTGGTAGTACAATATTAATATTCTTGGTACTGCTTGTGTTCATGCTGCTAAAAAAACTAATGTTTTTGAACTCGGTCTTTCTATAGGATGGTGAACTGAAGCTGGCAGATTTTGGTCTTGCGAGAGCATTCGGCATTCCTGTCAGATGCTACTCTGCTGAGGTGAACAAACCTTAACTTACAGTCTAAACTTTTTCATTTTTTCATCCATATATGAAATTAGTGGCGTAGGGAGGGAGGCACTCCCTACAATGGCTTATACAAAGGAGGCTTTTCACGAAAGGGGGACATATACGGGAACCTTGTTCAGGCCTTTCAGCTGTAGGTATAATGCAAAAATAAAGGTTTCATGAGTTGAAATATATGAAAGGGCAGGGAAATCTGTCAATAACAGTCTGTGGAAGGACCTAAAAGGGCCGAACAGATACGTCATATATATTTATTTATTCATATTTAAGTGACTGTGCATTTACAACAGTTGAAGAGATTAAGCATTTCTAACTTGGCCTGTGGAAGGGAACAATAAAAGGCATATGAACGGGGCATAACCCCCCGTATAACACTTGATTGAGTGCCCTCCACCCCCCCCCCCCCCCGCCCCCAGATTGGTGGTCACCTTGACATATGTGGGTTACGTTTCTAATTGATGAGGAACTCAATCTTCAGTTTATTTGCCTGGTACCTCTAAAGCGTTGAACCCTGACACACGAGGCAATTTTCACGTTCTTGCAGCCTTTTCACAATGTCGTTTTACCATTGCAAAACAAGTTGCAAGAGAAGTTCACTGATTTGCTTTTATTAAGTGAGTTGGAAGATTGGCCACCGTGTAGGGTGGTAAAGTAGCTGAAAAACCTGATGAAGGGCTCACACTCCAAACGTCATGAAAAAACAATTCACTGAAGTTTTGCCTTCAGCACATCCCCAAATTTGGAAACCTGTAGTTTTACATCATAAATAAATGCCAACATAGTCTTCAACTATAGTACTTTGTCTCGTATTTGTTTTGAACGGTGATCAGAAAACGGGTTGGCTCGATTAAAACGGTCTTTTTGGCTTAATCTCTAGGGGCCAATATGTTATGAAAGGGGTGTCTGGCGAGAGATTCTAAGTACAGCTTTTTCTCTAAGTTAGGGAGACATGTGGCTTATTAGTTTGGGTATAATTTCATCCTAGAAAAGATCAATTTCTGTAGTTTCTCGGTGTTGCGGACGGTTGCAATCACTAAATGACGTAACACAGAAGATTCAAAGAGCCAACAATGGTTTCCGCAAGACTAAGAAACCCCCATTTCGTCTAGATACCGAGGTGTACTATATTGTCTTTTTTGTGTGTGCATAGGTGGTGACCCTGTGGTATCGCCCCCCTGATGTCCTCATGGGAGCAAAGTTATATTCAACTTCAATTGACATGTGGTCTGCTGGATGTATTTTTGCAGGTGAGCTTGGGCCAATGTCTGAGGCAGGGAATGGTCTAGAATTTCTCCTCTACAAACTCATGAATTGACTTTTTTAAGCATGAGGTCTGGAGTAATAAAATCAAAACAAACCGTTCGTAGGCATTTTCACCAAGATTCGGATAGTTTCGCGATATTTAGAAGTTTCCGGGAAATTTAGAAGTTTTTAGAGCATCAAGAGTTTTTTTCTGGACTTTGTGGTTTTTTTTAAAGAGGGCCACCTCACTTGTTACGACTTTACTTTTGTCTCTTGTTTTTTTTTTCTTTGTCTCGTGGCTGATGGACACTATACGTAACCTTTTTTCCATCCCTGAAAGGTCCTTAGAAGACTGTAAAACCGATGGAAGCTTTAGAATTTTTTTTCAAAAGCAATTTTCTCTGCAAGATGTCTGTTAACCTTCTGCAAGACACTGACAAAATACGATATTTTGCGATAACCGAGTTCAAAAATTGTTGTATCATTCGATCACCGAGTTTGTTATTTAATGAATAAAATCATGGATTGGAAGTGATCTGCCATTTTCACGCAATAGCGATCGCAAGAAGTGAGAAAAGCGTGGTTTTATTTACGCATGCCAAACACTTTAAAGGTGATGTGACACGAGACAATTCGCAACGACGATTTTTAGCGCAACACTGTGTTGCAACATTGTTGCCATATTGTTTCGAACTGTTACAACATTGTTCCAACATTGCAACCCTGTGGTGCGCTAAAAATCGTCGTTGCCAATCGTCCCTTGTAACATCACCTTAAAGCCAAACATTGAAGCCAAACACAGCTGGATGATATTGCGCATGAGCACATCATTATTTGTAGGCCAGTTATTAAAGGCCAGTTATTTGCAGGTCACGTAGTGGGCCCTCGAATGATAATAACCGTTAACCGTGAATGCGTCCGCCTAACGCATCCGTGTTCAGGTATGGGCAATTCTTGCCCTTAGCCATATGTACATGGGCGGAACTGCTTGGAGGGACAGATAGGCTACTCAAAAACTGGGTGGAGCGATAATGCCACGGCTACAGCTGGAAAATTATGGTTGCCTTTTATATGACTACGGACAAATATGTTCGCCTACCGTGAATGATCTAATCAGACGCCTCTTTAATTTTAGGACCCTAAGTGGCGGGAGCGTTTAATTGATGGGAGGCTTTTATTCTAATAACTGTAACGAACTGCACAAAACTGATACCGTAAATGTCCCAAAATAAGCTCCGGGGCTTGTATTTTTCAAAGGCCCTTTTTTGAGGGGCTTACTTTGGGAGGGTCTTACATTCGGAGGGGCTTATCTATCGAGGAAAATTTGCGTTTCAAAATCGTAAATGTAAATGTATATCTTATTATCAACTTCCCTCAGGGCTTTTCAGGGATAATTTACAACACTGGTTGGGGGAAATCGATAGGGCTAACCTTATAGTTGGAAGGAAATGTACCGTTTTTGCTTTGTTTTACTTTGTATTTGAGGGCAATTTCCAAGTACAAGCCTCCGGGGGGCTTGTATTTGGAGGGGCGATTTAAAGGAGGGTTTTTTGTGTTACGAGTTTGGGGGGCTCATATTTGGAGGGGCTTATACACGGAGGGGCTTATTTTCGGAATTTTACGGTATGGTTTCAGTGAGTATATCACCACGGTTTATAAACGGCAGATTATCCAGTCCTTCTCTTGCTACTTCTAGGCCGTTTAGAGATTTCTATTGCTTTTTAAAGCTCAACTTCCATGTCAGAATCGTTATAGCCTGCGTAGCAAGCGTTTCCGTGTGGTTCCGGACCATGAAAGAAAGACCGAGGAACGACAAAGAATGGGAGTTTCGGTTTTGGCCGCGAAAAAAATGGAACGAGAGTTAAAAAATGAAAGAGAGGGGAGGGCGAGGGGAAGGAAGGGGTTTGTCAGCAAGCGTTTCCTTCCTTTCTTCCTCACCCCCTCCCCGCTCTTTTACTTGCCCCATTTTTCGAGCTGTCTTTGACTCTCGTTCGACGTTCTTTGCTTTGAAACCGCACGGAAACGCTTGCTACGCAGGCTAGAATCCTTTCTTTGAACTTGACAAGGAACAAGACTTTATGCGCAAAGTATTATTAACCAAGCAAGATAATGAATAAATTGTTTTATTTTGCTCTGTTTTGCTATTTCCTATCATTTTGGAACAATTGTCATGGGGAACGTCTGTTATAGAGGGGGCGTTTGTGTGTGTTCCATCCCAAGGCAGGAAAGATAATTTCTTAGAGGTCCCTATCTGGTAAAAGGCCTAAGCGTTCGCATTTTTTTTACCGCGCTTGGCACCGGACCTGTTTTCCCGCGTTTTCCAAACGCTGGATCTGATTGGTCAATTGCACCTTGCGCTTCTCCACTTGGTTCTTGAGTTTTTAAAATTTTATGTTAGCTGTCGTTACAAAATTTCTACCGTTTGTAACATAAATTTACCTCAAGTGGTATCTCTTTCTCTCTCTTCAGAAATGGCTAATGGAGGTAGACCGCTTTTTCCAGGGAGTGATGTCGATGACCAACTTAGACGAATTTTCAAGTATCCTTTCTTAAGCATAGTTCATTGTCCATGAATCGTATGTGTTGTTTATCATTTTAGTTTCTGTGCTGTGCTTGATAAGGGGCTGACCATTGGACTTTTGAGTGGGGGTATGGGTAATTTCAGAAAAAAATGTCCCGCAGAATGATTTCTAGGGAAAAAATATCTTGTAAGGAAATACCTGGGGAAAAAATATCCCCCCCCCCCCACCCCAACAGTCAAATGGTCGACCCCTAAGAAAACTTGATAAGACGAAGTTGTAATTTCAGAGAAACGCAGCTAAGAATTGTTTGTTAAAAAGTGATTGGCATTTTTTCCTCTTGACTAGACGTTATCAAAGTTCTTCAGAGTTTATACTCGTAATTTTTAGCGTCAAAGGCGTGAATTTTTTTCGTGACATTACCAGGATTTTTTCTAGATGATCCGTTCATATCCGAAGACTTCCGAGGATCTCCGAAGACGCGTGACGAAGGTGTCCTCAATGCTTTTCCTTCTAAAATGAGAGATTTCTTCAATAGTATACGATCATTCACACACACTTTCCTTTTCTCACATTAGTTCAAGTTTATGTTACTTTGCATCTTTTTCGAAAATTTCTCAGTCAAGACTGTGATAACATTTCTCTGACGTCATTTCTAGGAATCCAATATGCAAATCCCGTTAATACAAACACCGAGGGGTCATGTTATTTAAGTCAAAAATACAAGTTTTCTTTGAACAAAATAATACTAAAGAAACAAAACAGGACAATTTCCAGCATCTAATTAAACATTAAACCTTCACAAATCCGTCACTACGTGGACTAAGCCCATGAAAACACCCAAAAGTCGTTCATTTTCAATATACATTATTTTATCAAAAACTCATAACTCGCTTGATGCTAAAATAGTTTGAAATTGACATCTACGATTCATCCTATTCGTTGTACTTCAGCGCTGGAAATATCGACATTTTGTCAACTGAAGTTCCGTTTACCTTTGAAAGGAAGGTTTATTATAGCTCACAGTTGACAATGAAGTGTCCGCATTAGCGAGGTTCGTTTTCTATGAGAATCTCTTGATTGGATAGGAAACAAGTGTCCTTTGTCTGCATTAACGGGTGTCCGTATTATAAAGTTTGAATTAAGAGAAAATGTGAGGGCTTTTCCAGAGACAACGAACACTGTCCGTAACAATAAGGTGTCCGTGTAAAGCAGCTTCTATTTGCGCCGTCGTATTTGCATTTTTAGCTTAAAAACATAAATTGTGATCGGGCAAAGGCGCGGCTATAAACGCATGCTGCAAATAAATCCACGCGGCCCTTAACCCTTTCACTGCCAAATGTGGTCAACGGCAAATTTCGACCAAATTCCAAATTTCGTTGTCGAAAATTTTGACAAACAGATAGCACCATGTGTAAGTACAGGCAGAGAGCTTTCATTTGAATGGTCACATCATAGGATTTCGTCTGCAGACTTAAAAGTTAGAGCCGCCTTACAAAACTCCATCAGGTACTCTGGCAGTGAAGGGGTTAAAACGACATTTACGATTGCGGTTTCACGTTGAGTACAAACCTTTGGATTAAAATAGTTTGCATACTAGCTAAATTGGTTGCCATCATTCTCCTTACACTATTACACGGGGAAGTAGATGAGGATAACTGAAGAAAAGTAAACATCTTTGGTTCATGATAAGCGTATTTGTTATTTCTAGGGTACGCTTGCCAGCGAGAGCAGGTGCCGGGAGAGTCAAGACAGGGCGGCTCCCAGGGTAAAGCAAAGCAAATTACATTAACCAAATTTTAATGCGGACCTATAGAATTATTAAGATTACTACCAACTTGTTGATAATTTGTTGGGTATTTTGCCTGAAATTGAGAGAATTCACAAAACATTGAACTTCTTTCTTCCGACATCAATATTCCTTGCATGCCAAAGTTGATGGCGGTCGTGATGTTTTCGAATGAGAGATTCCAAGACAAACAACTGCGGCCACGTAGCCTTGAAATTTGAGCAGCTTCGAGTCTTTCTAAGAGTGAACGGGAGCGGTTAAGGGCACGCGAGAGTTGAGTTGTACGGTAAATGTTATTCATATTCTTTTTTATAAGAATATTGCGGATGATACTCACTAAGGCGGCAGTCTGATTAAAATCATTGTTTTTCGTTTATTTCCGCCCTTTTCTTAAATATCTCGCCAAGATTTCATTCAATCAAAAAATGACTCAATATAGTTGGAGTCCTTAGTTCGAACTTTTTATTTCAGAATTTTTGGATGATTTTTCGAATGCTTTTAATGTATAAAAATTAGTGAGGGATTGGTTAAAATTTTGGAAAGTTGGAAAACACTGGAATTTGGGGTTGTTAAAAATTAGAATATGAAGTGGATAATTAGTAGACAAGAGATGAAATGTCAGATATACCACCACAACAGCATAACTGGTTTTTGCGTATACTGTTTCTACCCTAAATTATTTCCTTCCCAAATCAACATCATTCCCCCCCCCCCCCCAACACCACCCAAAAAGCAACAACTACACTGCCTCCTTAATGAACATCACGTCTAAACGATAAGGCGCGCTGTAATTAGACTGCAGGGATACCTAAACTGATCATATTTTAATATGGCTTGTAGAGCTGGCAATCCAAACTGAAAAAATGAAGAGGAAAGAAAGTCAAGGTTGTGGTGTCACTGAGATTATGAAAATCGCTCCACATTATTCGCCCAAGTTTATAATATTTTCTGTGACCTTCCATTGTAGTCGAATGTAGGAAAATCCTCAAACGTTTTCTTTCTGCTCTGACGGCGGAAAACCGAGACTGATGAATCAAATTAGCGAAATACGCAAATCATCTTACTTATATGATATTGTTTTTGGCATCTACAGCTTAGAATCTTGTTTGGACGGGAGGCAAGGTGTACGATAACCGCACAATTCCAATGACATGAGATTAGCGGAATACGAAAATCATCTCACTTAGACCTGTTTCAAACGTCGTGCTACTGCCGTGCTAAGCTGGCTCTACCGTAGCTCGACTGCAGCACGACACTAGCGCGACTTGGTTTCAGACGTCGAATTTAATTCAGTCGAATAGAACGGCTGTTGCCGAAAACAAAACACAATAATAAAGAAACTGTTCAGCAAACTTTTAAATGTAATCTAATGAATTTGTAATTTATGAATTGAGTTCGGCACGGCAGTAGCACTACGTTTGAAACCAAGTCGAGCTACTGCCTTGTAGCACGGCAAGGCTTGCCGTGCTACACGGCAGTAGCACGACTTGGTTTCAAACGTTGCGCTACTGCCGTGCTAAAGTCGAATTTAATTAGATCAATTGAGTTCGGCACGGCAGTAGCACGACGTTTGAAACGGGCCTTAGATGATATTGGCTTTTGGTATCTACAGTTTAGAATCTTGTTTGGACGGGAGACAAGGTATACGATAACCGCACAATTCCAATGACATGAGATTAGCGAAATACGACAATCATCTCACTTAGATGATATTGGTTTTTGGTATTTACTGTTTAGAATCTTGTTTAGACGGGAGACTTTATTACTATCATCATTATCATTGTTATTTCTTGTCATTTTGTTCGTTTGAACGTTGAGATGTAACTTAGCGTAAAGAATCTGTTGAACTTTAAGGAGTTTGTTTACCCAGGGGGGACTTTTCAAGTGCGGGACCGCGCTCATTGGCAAGCGTGCGTGAAAAAACCTCTGGTACCCAGGGAAGGGTGTTTTATCGCTGTTATTCTGAACTATAACAGAGTGTTAAACTGAACTACTCCAGGATTAAGAAGCTAGATGACGGTACTTTTACTTCTGGTTCTTTCGTTTATTTCGTATTCATCTTGTACAAAGCAATAGTCTTTCAGCAACAAAATCTCAGGCGAAAATTAACAGGCAAAGGTGATTCCTAAGTTTTAGAAATCACATTTTCTCACCAAAGGAATTGAATTTGAAGTAAAGTAAGGCACACAAGTTAACTTAAATGCAATCCGTTTTTGGTTTAAGGTCCCATCCACACCTATTTGATAAAACGACTGAAAACGATCACCTAATCCGCAACTTTTTGAAAACATTTTTGAACACTGGCTTGTCGTTGTCATGTTGGCGGATAAAAACCATGACGTCACAGTATCCCATTTTGTGCCAGATACTAAGAGTGTTCCACTGTCACTTTAACTTGTCCTATGCCCCTAGTTTATGTGACCCCCAGTTACGTTATTTGAAATAAGCCCTCAGAACGATTATTGGGGGATTTATGATAAGAGAGATATTGTAGGCGTCAAAGATGAGGAAATTGATTAAAATAACAGCGGAAGACGGTGTACTCACTGTAATGGCCTATACGAGGAGGCACCGCCCGAAAGGGGTACCTTTTTCAGGCGTAAGGTATATGAAAGGGTAGGGATTTCACTGGTTGAAATATATGAAAGGGAAGGGAAATCTGTCATTTCGGTCTGTACAAAGGCCCAAAAGAGCCAACAGATGCATTTTGAGGCTGTGAAAGAGTCGATAAAGTGTTCTGGTGTTGTGATTTATTCGTACTGAAAAGACAGTGCGTTTACAACAGTTTAAAGGGATGCAAAGTTCTAAACTAGGAATGTGAAAGGGGTATTATTTGTCAATAGAAGGTGCCTTATTATAGGAAATTAACGATGCACGTTGACAACGCGAAGAAATTTTACGTTACACAAAATTAAGGCTAATTTTCCAAAAGTTAGGTTTACATACATCAAATTAACGCGAACTTTTCGAAAACAATGCAAATCCCCATGAAGGTGACTGTGCAGTGGGAGGATGAACGCGCCACGGAAATTTTACGAAAAAAGACGGATAAATACGAAGACAAGTCGACACACATTTGGAACTCAACTCTTAAAGAAGAACTGTCAGATAGTGACTCCAAGGCGTTGATAGAGGAAGTATGAACAGACGAGGTTTTGTTATTTAAATAAAGGTTCTGTAAAATAACAATGATGCAAAATAGTGTGATTTAAATTTACATCTACGTAAATTAAGATGCATCAAATTAACGTCAAAATCGGGATAATAAAGTGCATCGTATACGAGGTATACGAAAGGGGTAACCTTTTCTGTCAGAAATGGTGTAGATCAAGGTAAGGGGCTGGACCTTGGGCGGGGCTTCCCCGTAAAATACTTTCTTGAGTTCCTCCCCCGCTCGGGGCCTTCCTTTGAACAGTATATAGATAAGGGTAAGGGGCTGGACCTTGGGGCGGAGCCTCCCCGCGTAAAATTTTCTTGAGTTCCCCCCTCCTCCCTCTCGGGGCCATCCTTTAGACAGTATATCAACTTTGCTACGTTTTCTGACGGTGGGCTTGATATAACCACTCCACATCATGTCTCACTTGTTTTTGTTGCCGCGATAGTCTGTTTTCGTTATCACAAAAGAGACAAAAATATGTTATGCTTTTTAAAACTTTTAATCTAAATGTAAGGATTTTTCTCTTTGGTTTAGCTTCGACATGGATATTTATCAAAGTTTCTATTTGTCTTTTTGAGTGAATCAAACAATGAAATCGCCGAATTTTGACAACATGCTGTGGGTACTCGACCAAACTTTCTACTTTTATTATTGCACTGATTATACTCACGGCTAGACATCATTTAGCATTCATGTAACATCCATTGGACAGCTTCCGGCTCTGTCATTGCAAATGGTCAACGTTGCCAACAGTTGGGGCTGCGTGCTTTCAACCAATGATTAGTTGTTGACATTTGACATCAATAAAACGCCTTTAATAATAAAACTTTTTTATTGTGAGCCAAACAACTTAACCGCAAACAAAACTGACAAAACATTCGTTCAACATGAATTCGCGTTCCAGCACTATCTGGGGTGCAGGGATGCTTAGCACGCTATTTTTTAGGCTAAGAAAATGTTGCATAAAATGTTACGACATTTAGCCGTGGGCAAAGGGGCTTTACACTCCATGGTATTTTCCTTGCTACGCAAATTAGTATCCACTTTTAACCGGAAAAAGCTTTGAAGAAGGAAATTAGTCCTTGCAGAATTGTCAGCCTTTACAAGAAGTGTAACATTTGTGAGTTTAAGCAAAACCGACGGCGACGGCCACGAAAACGTCACTTAAAAAGTGAATTGGCGCTGTCTCAAACTTAATCGCGCTTGTTCTATGTCGTTTGAGTCGTCAAATGTTGGCAAATTTTTTGAAGTTGAATTCTAGAGGACTGTATCAAAGTTCAAGAAAAGAAAAAGAAAGTTGCTGTCTTGTATTCCCCTCCTCGACAAAACGTGAAATTAGGCACTTTCACGGCTAAGAAATGTACAAAAAAGCGTGATGCATGTGCGAAGTTGTTGTTTTGCCAACCTAAACCTATTGCTTTTTTGCCGTTCACGTTGCCGTCGCCGCCGTCGTTGCTTAAGCTCCCTAAAAGCGAAGAAATACAGGGGTTAATAGGGATCCTCCTTAAAAAAAAACCATCACACCTTGGGAAAGGTACTTGGTGTTAAGCAAGGCTCTTAGCTTAGGTATAGAAAAACAAAATTATTTTTATTTATTAATTTATTTAATTATTATTATTTGTTTAAATTTGTTATGTTGCTATTATGTACTTTCTCATGCAAAGTATTCGATTGCACGCGACAACCTTTGCGTGTTTTTTTTTTGGCACGATTTCATAGTTGTTAGATCAAAACAACAACAAATTAATGGCGTTCGCTTTTCTCAGCATGCATATTTCCTATTAAGGTATTTCTAACTGGATTTCCATATTACACCTCAAAAACTAGCCTTGACATAATCCTTGGAATATGTCTTTTCTACATCTATATATTTTTTTTCTCTGCCGGTCAATTTTTTTTTAAGACGATCACACAAGATCAAGAGAAATCAACCACTTGAGCAAATCTGGCCTTTGTTCAACTTTTCAATCCACTTTACGTTCCAGACCAGCCCAGACAAAGATAATCGACAAAGCTTTTGAAGTACATCACATTTTCTCAATGCTCTCAATGAAAGAGGAGAGTGATTTGGGGGGATCCTAATACAATGGGTTTTGTCTTTCTAAAGTTTTGCTTACAACAAAGTAATGAACATACATGGGCCACCGTGTCCATAGAGTAACACAATTTCAACGTAATAAAGTCGAACCTCTCAAAACCTGTTTCATACGGGCACTAAACGGACTGGCCCATGTGTTCTGCATGCATCGCAGAGGTGTCCATATTATAGACGTAGGATTTCGGAACCAAGAAAAAAGTATCTTTTGAATATGAATCTAGTAAACATGTCACGCACAAAACAGAGCATCAAAAAACAAAAAGTGCAAACAATAGCTTGCAAAAAAACAATGGATAAAAAAGAACAAAAACACAAAGAAATAAATCACAGGTGCTTAAACACGGTAAACCTCAAAAATTCCAAACGTCCGTGACTGTACTATGCGCAAGGACGGCTTTGTTTGCGTGTTTAATGCTTCTTTCACGTGCGTACGTACTCAGCGGTTTCTTTTTGATTAATTAGTTCTTAAATAGATACTGTACCACTATTAGTTACGGTCAGCTCTCTCTTAACGGACACCTAGAGTTGGTCCCTGCCTTTCTTTACTCATTTTAGTCGACACTCTGTAAGACGGCCATCTGTCTTAGACTGACACATAATGTCGGTGCCAGAGCTGTCGGTTTTAGAGAGAGTAGATTGTTTTTAATTGTGCGTGAGTCCTTGCACGGCGCGCGCCGCGTCTCGAGTATTTTCAGCCCTCGTCGAGGTGGTCTTTTTGCTGATTTCTAAACGGCATTCGGTCTCTCAAGTGCAGACACGACGATTAATTGTCTTTGTGTTGAAAATAGCAACTTAGTTTCATTGTAACGAATTAGTGATTGATCATACTAATTATCAGTTTGCTAAGGAAAGTGAGTTATAAACAAAATGAGTAAACACTTTTTTTGGCGAGTATAGGACGGCTTTGGAGGTCGATAAGTCATTGTGTGAATACATGTTGCCGTATGGTTCAATGTATCAAATCACATTCAAATGCCGCGAACTTTGACAACGCCGAAATAACCTTTTGCAAAATAATATGTTAAAAAAAACTACTATTCTTGATTACAGTTCTATGTCCCCTAGTGCGATTTCCTTTTATATACATTGCTGTTCTGATTATTGTTGTTGGCGGTAAGTTTGGTGTGTTTCTCAGCTTTTTGCTTTGTTCAACGGGACAATGTGGTGAATATGTACCCTGGTGGGACCTGCTCTTGTCTCCCGTTCTCAGTTTTACATCTCTTATATCCTTCCCAAATTGGTGCTTTAAGCCATTTTAGAATTATTTTTAGCTCTATAAGGGAGTGCTCGATCAAAGCGCCTCTGTTCAGTTGTTTTTTAATTATGCTTTGGTTTGCTCCTTGACCACGCCCTAGAGTTTTAGGTCCACCGTCGGAAGAAACATGGCCCAGCGCGTGTAAACTGCCAGATTACAAGGTACAACTTACTCTGAGAAAACTTTAAATAGCGATCTGCAGTCACTAGTATACCTCGTTTGAAGAAAGGTATCTTTAGCATTTTTAAAAATATCAGTAGCTGCTGTCTTGTCAAAGTCCTTTGCTCGACTTTGCGTGTCTAGTTTGAAACAATAAGATTATATCACTATATGTCTGCCTGGGTAATTTGATTTATAATACCATTAAAAACTATTTTTAACAAAACTGAAACGGTAAGTGCAAAAATAGCATCTTGTGTTTCTTTGGCGTGAGAAATTTTGTCTCTGCCAATTCTTCGTTTTCTTTGTTTGTTGGTTGGTTGGTTAATTGGTTGGGTTTTTTTTTGTTATTATCTTATTTTCTCACTTCCTCGCCACCGATTCTAGGAAAACAATTTTCCCTTTGAGAATCTGATTTCCCAACAAAGTAATTAGATATGATGCTATAAAGTTCAATTTTTCTTCTGGGTTTTTAAAAATTTAGCCACTTTTCATGCCTCTTGGATAACCGGCTGGGGAAAACCGTAGGGAGGTTGACCGGGGGTGTCGATAAAACTCCAGTATTTGAAACTTCGACCTCCTAGCGTGCAGGTGGTAAGATACAAAGTGGTAGTGTTATAATATCTATAAATCAGACGAGAGTTTGCATGCGAAAAGATCACACTTTCCAGTGGAAAGTATTAACCCATTGAGTCCTTAGAGTTATCATCATGAAGTTTCTCCTTGTAATATCAACGCTTTATAAAACAGGGTGGTCATGAGAATTGAGGACATGATAACTGAAGATAAAACTTACTAATACTTCAACAACTTCTCCTCAGTACTTTTATAGGACAGAATTTGAATTTTGATAAAGGGTTAACTCGATGCAGTTTAGTGGATTACCTCCCCTCTCACAACGTTTCAAATCATATTCTGACCTTTGCTGGTCTTTGATGTGAGGAATACTTTGGGTTTATTGACACTTTTTTAAAAGAAGACGATTCCTAAGATTTATTTATATCTTCAGAATTGTAAACAATCAAAATTGTCCAAAGCAGTTAAGCGGTGTAGTGGTCCAGACAAAGCAACTCCATGGTAGATCTCTTAGGGACGAGTGTAATTTAAATGTAAAGGGTGCAAAGGCCTCCTCTGGGCAAAGGACATTTGAAAAAGCTGCATCCAAACATTGGAATTCGCTGCCTATCTCGTTTTAAGAGAGAACTATACGATTATTTGAGGAAAGATGATATTGACAATCACAGGTGTACATTGTGATTTTTTAAATTTGCTTTAATTAATATTGTGCCAACCTTTTTTTAAAATAGATTTTTTTATATTTTGTGATGCTTGTATATTACTTAACTAGACTGGACGTCCTTTTAATACCAGTGTTATTTTAACACTGAAAGATTTTTCCAGTGTAAATAAAGCATTTATTTATTATTATTATTAGCAAAGATAGAGCCTCCCGTATAAAGGTTTATGTATTACTCCGGCCATGACATGTTTTTCTTGTTCCCGGCAAGGCCGTCAAGAAACGTTCTTTCAGTATTTTTGTACTCACGTATTTATCCAGTGGAAAGTGTGGTAAACGATCGAAGCCACCACCTTCTCTGATGGTCTTCTGCAATAGTCGGCGAAGTCACGATTCAACAAGAGCCTTGTATCCTGACACCAAAGGCTTCAGATAATTACAGATACGATTCGATAGATTTTGTGGTTTGTCCCGGGTTCGTTCGTTCGGTAAAGACACTCACTTGCAGACCACTTTTTTATTGTGAAAGATGTTTATTCAGTTAGTGACTCAGAGGAAAACTCCGCGTACTCTCAATAGGAGTCGAACCTCTTCCACTCAAAGCTACAGGAGACTCGACGGAGCTAAGGCGACTATACTAGGTTCATGTCACAAACATCCTGCATACTGCTAGGACTGGAATGTCGAAATGTGCGTATGCGCATTGGTAGCGAGCCCTCGGATTTTTTTCTTCCGATGCGCTTCTGTCACTGACTGAATAAACATTTTCTCATTTGTCCACCAGGCTGAAAATTCATCATCACATTCTATCACTTTTTTAATTGAACTTTTAGGATTTTACGCACCTTCCAACTGGCGGAGCTGTGTCGATGGCAGTCGTTGTACCAAAGCTGTCTGCCCCTGGGAGAGACCTTTTACAGGTTCTTATATGTTTAATTTGTTCTGGCTTGTGCAGAGTTTTAAAACGGGGGTTATGTCACGAGGATATTGATGTTTTAGGCCAATTCTGTGCTGAGGTCATAACTTAGTACCTTTAGTTTACTTATTCACACAAAGCTCCTGTAGAGATATGAAGACGATATCAATCAGATTTCATCATAGGGCACTATCCATAAAATTTTTTGGTGATTTTTGCAGGCATAGCCTTAAAACTTAAAAGAGAGTTTAAATCCATTCCATCCTTGACATGCGTGATATCCACAGACGACACTGAGGAAACAGTTTCAGTGCCGAAATATGGTCTCAAATAACAAAACTCGACCATTAGTTTTGGAATTCACTTAATGCGAAGACACGTCGTAGCTTTTTAAAAAGATAGAAAATAGCTTGACATATCATAATGAGCTGGGTCCTTGTTTTCGGTGCCGACATCGGGTTGCGCTTGCCTCCTAGTTTGATAAGGGATGCGGATTAGAAAACCACAATAAAGATAACGGCCTTGGCGACACAGTGAGCGAGACACACATTTTAAATCTTCATAAGCTTACGGCCCTGGCTTTGTAGTCAAGATATCTTAATTGGACACTGAAAAATATAAGCCAGGGCGCCGTGGTAATACTTCCTCGTTCCGCTGGTGCGATATATTGAAAAAAATTCATTGAATTCGATTTGGCTCATGTGAAGTACGGCATTTAAACCGGGCCTATGACACTCCACTCCTAATGCCCCAAAGGTGAAATACAAGGTCGATTTTGCAAACTTTTCAAAACAGCACCAGATAAAAATACGTTCAATTTCTGTAGCTTTTATTTCAAAGATCAAACTTACATTTTCACCCTCGCACTATTAAAATTCAAACTAAATATTAATGTGATCATAAAATGCAAAAAACGGCAAATGAACTTGGCGCTGAAGGCCACGCCCTAAAACAAATAAGCATCTTCTTTAGAACATGAATATCAGTATTTTGCAAAAAGCTTTGTTATCAGTTTTGGGAAATGCTATTAAACATTCTTCTCAGGCTTTTTTTGCTGATATTTCCTCGGTCTTCTTTAGAAGGCGTTGGATCACCTTGCTGATAGTTTCGCCCATTTTATCTTCCTGTCGCCCCAATTATCCACCCATCGGTCTCCGATGCTGTAATTTGCTTGCAAAATTGAACGGTTCCTAACTGCATTCATTTCATTTTGCCAGAAATTGTTGGTTCTCAACCCCGCTCATAGGATATCAGCCGAAGACGCCATGCGGCATCCCTACTTCTCCGACCTCAGTCCGTCGTTTCGCGCATAAACCGACAAAATCAGACATGAAGACCTTCAGATGCCCCTTAACATTCGCTCTGAGCCACATCCTTCAAGTATAAATCATATTGTAATCATATTTTAGCCAATCTTTATTAATATGTTCATAAATGTACAATAAAGTTTTATCTCTGAAAAAAAAGCTTAAATTTTGGTAGTAAAGTATTCCAAACACTGTCAAGAGACCATCAAAGGGTCTTCCTCCCGATTAAGGTATCTTGATTTTATGTTTAAACGAGCCGCCCGCTCTTTCCTATCTCAGTGTAAAATTTGTTTTATTGCTACGAAGTCCACGGACCCAGAGGTTAAGAACTGCATTGACGTCACGTTGGACTCCAGAAAGAAACTGACAAAAGTTGCTCAAAAGTAATTACGCGCAGTAATTTCCGCTTTTATTTTATGGCAATTAATGGTTACTGTATACTGGATATTTTCTGTTGTTTATTGCCTTATTTTTGTTAAGTATCCCGTCGCCAAATAGAACTGCTTTTCTTAAGATAGCAACTCAGCCGTTTTGAAGAGCACGTGCGTTCACCTGATGAATTGCGACATCTACTTACATCATACACAGCGTAGGAGACTAAGTGCTGCCTTTTCACTCCCTTCACTAGGTTTTTGGACAGGAACAAGGTCATGTGGTTGGGTCATTTCCCATCTGCGGTGCAGGCAGGCGTTCTGACTCCATGGATGCTATCCTTTTCAATGTTTTTTTTCATTGCTTTGTCCCCGACTGTGTAGTCAATATTCCGCTCTGCTACGGGCCTCTAATTCGGTTGTAACCGGATTAATATAATCCTGGATAAGCTTAATCGTGCTTTTTCAGGAACCGATGCAACATTGTAGCTGTTTTAAACTCTACAACGCGAAACCAAACCCTGAGTTTAAAAAAAATTCTAGTTGTTGGTGCTAAAGTACTAAAAGTGTCATATCATCTTGAAAATTACTGCCAATGCCGCCGCAATGTCGTTTAATATGAATGGTAACACTAAACATTTTCGACTCTGAAAAAACTCAAAAGCTGGAATGCCGTCTTATGTCTCTTTAATTTGCTTTAGGGTTAAAGGCCGTAGTTAAAGTAGCCGGCGTGCCATATATAAATTTTGGATTGTTTTCAACTCAGTCGATTCATATCCTGGCTTTCGGAACAGTTACAGTCGATTTATATTTCAACTCTGGGCAAAGTTGCAGTAAATTGATCCATTTCTCGGCTGTCGGCATCTTACGAAAGGTACAGTAAAGAGCTCTGTTCATGTTATTGCTCGAAGAGTTTTGGTTTATGTTTTGCCCTTTAAAAAGTGGAGCTAAAATAGCTCTGCTCTTATATGTAGTAGTGTCCCTTGTGTCAAGGCACTTATCTATTAGTTTGGGCTTCTTTTTAATCCACACTCGGTTCCGGCTTAAAATTGGGCTTTTGCTACTTCTTGATACATTTCCTTTGCAATGACTAACTTGCAATATTAACAGACTTTAAATTAATTTTGCCTCAGGGAAACTCTCCCTTCATAGTTTTTGGAGAAAAGTAAGTATTGGTAATACCCTTCGATCTTTCTGCGACAGATTTTTACAGAAAAAAGTACGATTTTATATTAACAGAATCACAAGTTTAAGTCGACATCAGCTATTTCAAAAACGTCCATGATGTCCTAGGTGAGCCACTCTGAATTCCTCGCAATTCTTCCATTTGTTGTGAAACATTGTGGCGCAACTTTGTTCATTTTAGACAATTCTGCCTTTTTTTCGTCCGGTCACGTGGCACTGTAGGTCTCTTTTCTTTGCAGATAAAAATAAAACTGCGATACAGTGGAAATGACCTCGATGACGAAAGGCCAAAGGACTGGCAAAATGTGTCCGCTATGACGATGCTTCGTTATATCGAGGTTCTTTTCCAAATTATTTACTACAAGGGAGGTAACGAAAATCGCCGTTATATAGAGTTTCGTTATATCGAGGTTCCACTGTAGTAACTGCTTCTAGAATGTCTAATTTCTTCTGTGACTTCTTGTGTAAAATCCTCTTGTATGCTTAGTGTTAATTCTTGGGGCACGTTGTGGAATCTGGATGGAATCTCAAAGTTTGACACCTTCCCGTGTTACTGATTCTGCACAAGGTGGTTCTAATTTTTAGATATGTGAAAGAATTCTCAAGTCTCGTAATAAGTGAAAGATATTAAGCAGTACTTTCCTGTGGTACGTGTTCATTGCTCTGTACAAGCTGGTTCTAATTTTCAGGGGCACCCAACGGCAATTTTCGGGAAAATATCTGTTCGGAAGACGATTTGAGATCTAGAATTTTCGGAGCATTTGTTGTAAAATTTCTTGCTTGCCAGCCTCTTCTAGGATTTTTGAACATCTACAAAATGGTATAATTACCCATTTTTAACGGATTTTGACCTTAAAAAAGGCCACCTAGAATTTTCGGGAGCCTTTTCCTGGCTGAAATTTCCGAGAAGGTAAGTTTTTATCCCTATAATTTTCGGCTCACTAGACTTTCAGCTAGGAAATCCGAACAGATGGAAAGTTTTTAGGGGATAAAAATATGCCTATATCTACCGTTTGAATACTAAAATACGTTCAACAATGTTATGTTAAGTGGTTTTGAACTATATCCTCGTTGGGTGCCCATGAATTTTTGAGTCTGTGAATCAATGGAATCCTAAAATGTGACCATTCAAATGAAAGCTACTGAGCAGTACTTTCCTGTGTTCATGTTATTATGCCATGTAAGGTGGTTCTAATTTTTGACTGTGTGAATGGGATTTTAAAGTCAGTTTGAGCAACAAATGAGAGTTTCTGCTTCTATACTGGTAACGAAACCTCTTCTAGCTGGGTAAACGTTTTGAAAACTCCACAATGCTTATTAAAAGGTCCTTGCCTATCGTCAGCAATGGCACAAACAATTTACGGCCTTACTGAATTGTATCCACTGTCTTTTTTTATCTCCTTTGTGTGTTTTTTTTTATTCCCACAGGCTTTATCCAATTCTAGGAATATTGTGTGTCTGTAAAATGTCTCGGTGTCTTAAGTTGTTTAACAGACAGGGTTCACGTGCCGCGGATTACAGACTCCCCGTTACCGGATTATGAACGTATTAACAATATTTCGGAAAAAGATGCAAATCTCCGTCTAATTAACGTTTTGCCATCGACACCTAATATATGGAATAACACGAATGTTTTGGTAACACAATGTTCATAGGTTATTTGTGAAAACTAAGGAAATAAATGAATGACAGCAGACTTCCTTATCAACTGTTGACAAAGAAACTGAAAACTATTCAGCTTACCTACTGCCCACTCAAAGCTCCTATGGTGGCGCGCATTTTAATTTTCCAAATCTCTTTAATCAAAAGATTTATTGCAATGTTTTTTTCTTTCTTTGATCAAACTCTTTAAATGTCATTAGACCACCCACGCTGGTAAGACGAGCTTTCTTCGCCTCTTTTTCTTTCGGGCTGCTTCCACCTAAGTCGCGGCCTGCGGCGAAAGTTTCGTGTTAACAGAGCAACAAGGCATATTCCTGTTTCTAGAAAAACTTCGATGAATGCAATGCCGTATAAATTAATAAACCGCAGAAATGGTTTCGTTGTCATTCTAGGTCAAACCCTTTCCGTTGTCTCTGGGGTTTCAGGTCACTTGTTTTGATAATGGGTAAATAATTGTCGATAAACATTATGTGTCCTTGAGAAAACACGAACTACACCGCGTGTGCAAACCGAATCGCGGACATCGTATGGACAGGAAGGATATTTTTCTGTCTTTTGTCTGCCCGGAATCGTAAATTGCTAAGCTTACAGATTTCGCTGGGATAGTATAACCCCAAAATAAAGGTATCCGCTGCGGTCTGTCTTGCCGGAAGGGGTTGTCATACGGAAGAGGGGTAAGTAGCTATAAAAAACTGTGTCACATTCACGCCAAGCTAACTTGGCCATTGAAGACCGAAGTGACATTTGGGACAACGACCAAATACTCATCGCTAGACGAACAAACATAAAAGAGCAGGTTGGTGAAAATTTTTCAGTTTTTTACGCATTTTGCACTGATGATTATTTTTAGGGTCAGTTTTTGTTAGCAAAATTCCGGCCTTTGCCAAGCGATGCAAACTTTTTTTCGTCTTGTCCTCCACGCAGATCTTCTCTTCGCGGCAAAATAGCTTTCGCTAATAGCCTTGCTTTCCACAAGGTTTTTGACCAAGTATTTGACTCCTCATTGTTTGCCATTGATGGGGTCGTTTATAAGGTCTTACAAGAACGAGACAATTCGAGTTAATCGAACTCAATTAACCCCAAGGAAATTGATAACACGAAGCAGAGCGCCGTTGGTCAGTGTACATGGACCTTTGACATTTTCTTTACCGCACGACACAAGCTGTAACAGAGAAAATCGCTTTGACAAAAGATTGCCTCTTGAGCGTGCTAAATCAGAACCTTTTCATTGCTGGAAACATTTAAGGGTGCTGACGCGATGGCCAGTTGCTCCGGAGACAGTTTTAAAGTAAGACGTTTTGTACCCGTTTTGCAATCTGTGCTATACGTTTCCCGCAATAAAGTCGTTATCTGCTAATTTGAAATAATGTTAATTTGCGCGTATCAGTAAAAATGGCAGCGAGACGGACGATATGATCCCATCTCAGCCGGGGGTGAAACAAGACTTTTTCGTTCTTTCAACTGAGTCCTTAAGGTACACTGGGTACCGTTAAGAGATTAAAAGTGTAGCCCTATTCTTTCGAGAAAACCTTTCTTTGTGTTTCATTGTTTTATCGTTCCTAATGTTGTTTTATTACAACCACAAAGTGCGCGCACGGAAGTTGATACACACGAGAGTATTTTCAAACGCTTTCACAGCAAATAATGTCCCCCAGATGGTCGAGGATTTCGGTGAGAACACAAAATAGATCATGTTTGTTTTGGTTGTTTCTTTTTTTCAAGTTATGAAATGTAAGAATTCACGATCAAACGTCAGGAAATAACTTGATATCTCTTTGTAAGTTCATTGCATAATACTCTCTTTTAGCTGATCACTCTAAGCTCCTTGGTGAGGCCTTAAAAAAGCTAATTAAGTGAATACGCAGTCACTCTACTCTCAAGCTTAAACCCTATACGTTAACAGAACGAGCTACAGTTTACATAACGCATGTTTTCCAAGTGTCGTTTGCAGTGCGCGCTTCCGAAATACACTAAAAACAATAAGCCCTCCTCAAGCCTCAGTGAAATATCACTTGAAATCATTGCTTGCCGAAGCGAAAGCGACATGCTGCGTAATGCTCAAGTCACAGTTCTGGTAATTACTTTGGAGAGGTCGATCATCCGACAGCTAGCCATGTTGCGTGTACAGTTCTTTCACAACTCTGCAAACCTCTTTATCTATAATACAATGACCACCACTTTCCTCCCTATAGAGTGTGCATTCGCGTTGCTTATTTCGAATTAAACCATTCATTTTGTTGATTGCTGAATCACATTCTTTTATTCTATCAATCTCATTTTCCCATTTTTGACCTTATTTTCTGCGTCCTTTCGGACACTTTTTCCCTGTTGATGATCTTCACTGTTTAGGGTCGTACTAAGTGGCTGGCGGGATAGGAGGAGGATAAAACGTAATTCGCATTCGAAGTACGTACATATAACATTTAAATCAGTTATGTTACAGTGTTGAATGTCTAAACACACCGTTCAACGTATTCTTCAACGTTGAACGAAAAGCTACCCTTAAGGTTGCTGGCCAAGATATGTTGTTGTTGATCGGTTCGTCAACAGTGTAAATCCTGCCATGTTGAATGTTGAAATAAGCCATTCCTTATGTTGCATGTTTCTGTACGCTCTCGAGCGGAAACAGGGTGGACAGAGACAACGTCTATCCTTACTTTAACTTAAATGTTGAAAATATTGGGTGCTTTTACAATTTACACAAGAAATCCGGTTGAAGATATCGCGTTATAAACATACAACGATTAAAATTGACCTTGTGAAGAGAGAAAGAGCCACTTCAAAGTTTAGCCGAACCCAACGAAAAAGACAAAAACTAGAAATGGAAAAAATAATTTCCACTTAAGAACTCCCAAAGGAATTGCGCGAAACGTTTGATAATCAACTCGGAATTTCTACCTTCTCCATGTAAAAGCCAAGATTTCCTTCTCTATCCGTTCAAGATTCATCTTTGCGCAGCATTTGCTCAGCAACAAATATTGCATCATTCGATTGTATATTCCGCTCAGAATATTTAAAGATCATATGCTTACTTTTTATTCAATCAGTCGCAAAATCGTTAAACGTTTGCCAACTGATGTGTTGTTTTGCAAGTGTACAGTGAAAGATGTATTCAGCTTTAAACTCGCTCAAAACGATGTTGAGAAACTGGCACAGATCTAAACTGGACATAAAATTCTTATTCACGGGAGAAAGGGGAATTTCTGCGAGGACCATAGTAAAAAGCCGCAAAGACTATATGTTTTAAAAGTGGCTGTGGCACGTACTGGCTACATTGATAAAAGGTTTTATATTATTTGAAAATTTAAGAAACAAACTATTCAGGAAGTTGTTTTGGTATTGTTCTACAGCACGTCATTTAAGAGTCTGCAAGGATTATTTTGTAAACTGATACAAATTTATCTGTGTGATATTGTTGCCTTTCCAAAAATTCTTGGCAGATCGTTTATCTTATACTTTTCAAAAGTAAGAGGCATTAAGCCCCCCATGTTTCAAAAGTTCGAGCTGACTTTTTTTGTACTAAAGAAAATATTTTTATTCTCTTCAAAAGGTCTTAATTTCTGAGAAGATTAAGTGTTCAATCGTTCATCTGAGATTTATCCTAGGGGTTCCTAAGCGTAACAACACAGCCTGACGCGGCTGCATTGGGCCACCTTGCGCTAAAGAAAGATCGCGTCTGCATATTAGAGCCCACGGAAGAAGCCGATTCCATTTTTCATCAATCTTTTCCGCTCTTGCTTTATACTTAGCTACACTGGTGCTGTTTCTCACTCCCGCTTCTTTATTTTGCTGCGTAAGGGTTGTTTCAATCAGATAGCGTGATTGAGCATTGCATGGAACTCAGGAGTTGGCAGGCAGTCAGCATAAGGCACTTGAATATTTGGAGAGTTCATGTTAATTACAGTCCATTCTCTCATCACATAAACATGCCTATGTGTGGTGGATTCTCAGTGTTATCCACAGGCTACCCAGGTTCACAGGCAGTCCATGTTTAATAACAGGAACCGCGAATGCAGGAACTTGAAACAATGTCAGTTGCAATTCTAAAGAAAATCTCACGCGACAAAACATCATAACTTTTTTAGATTATGTTAAAATTTTTTCGAGTTCAAGTAAAACTAAAGGAAATAAAATAACCTTTCTCTGCGAAACCTACAATTCGCCGATCATTTGACGTCGTTTTCGAAAGAATAGCAGGAAAATCCACATTTATCATTGTTTGTCAATACCTTAGGTTTGGTCCCTCTGACTTTGAGTGACGTAACGTAACGTAAAACTTTGTATTCATTTGTTTATTATTTATTTATTTGTTTATTTATATAGGAACGTCTGATTTAGCATTAGAATAAACCCCAGTTTCAACAGTGTCCTGAAAAAGAAGGCAGATAAAAAGAAAATCAATGCAGAAAGTAGCACACTAGCAAAACACATAGAAACACGCGACAATGGGAAATACAGAGTGAATGTTAACTAAAATGTGTAGCTGAGAGAATCACGAGACAAAAAGTGAGGTCCATTTAAATGAAGTAGAATTTCCATCTCTCGATCTGGCTCGGTTTCTTGAAATTGGCCAAAATTTGAGCCAAAAGCCAGCTCAACACTGTAATTTTATACCCAACGTTTTGTGAACCTCTCGATAATTCGAATCAATTGCCTTGCCCCATGAGGTTCGAAAATCGTATTTTAAATTTTAATCTTTTTGAATGAATTGTGCATGGTGCAGATTCGGGCTGGTGCACCGTATACCAAGTGAATAGCAAGACACCAGTTACCTCACAAAGAACACAACAATGATCCCTAGCCCTTACACAATAACACACTAATTTTTACTCAATAGTGCATATATTGACTTGGTATATCAAATTACGTATTAAGGAAAACTTGTGGGAACTTTAAAGTAAAAGTGAATTAGAATGTTTTAAACGTCTAGCCATAACCCATAGATGGACATAACATCATTAAAGCTGGCAGTCTGCTCCCGCAGTAATTAAACATTTACTTCCTTTTTTAGCATTTTTTGGGGAATAAAGTGAAGAAAAACTCCCATATCTCGAACCTCGATTTCTCGGAATTCGTGATAATTTGAACTAAAACTGACTTCCCTTACCCAGCTCAACACTAATTTCGCCCCTTTTTAACCTATCGCTAATTCGAATTTCCGTTTCCCTAGGAGTCTGAAAAAATAGGGATTCCAGCGTATATATTGAATTTTTTGGTAACTTTATACAAGCTTTATTTTATGATGAGTCATGAACAATCTGTTGGTGTTCGACGCCCAGTGATAATGAACATAAATATTTTTTATTGCGTTTGATAGTATGCTATTTATAGAGACTTGAAAATTAATCTGCATAATTTGTTACCAATAGTCCTGAGAAACGTCGACGTTTTGCAAATAAATGCATGTACAATATAAAAAATAACGCACTACACTAAAGTTGTAAGTTGCCTCACAATAAATGTTTCAAAAAGTTAAAATAAGAAAGCAGTAACTGTATGATAACATTACATACTGAAAGTAGGAAAATAGTAAAACAAAACTATGAATAAAAATAGCGCTTTAACAGATATAGAAGTTTCAAGGTTGCCCTCAGGGAATTCTATCTGTAAGGACACAAAGTTGAGCGCACTTCGGAATTCTTTTTTCCCTTTGGTTCAGGCATGGCGTGAGGTCCTCTACTGGCAGAGACTCATTTTTTATGTGGGTTAGGAAATGGTTAAGGAAAAATATCATTCTTCAAAGTCAGGAAAATTTCAGGGAATTCTAACTGTACCGCGACACAAAGTTGTGCGCACTTCCGAATTCATTTTCCCTTTAGTTCAGGCGTGCGTGGCGTCAGGTTCTCTGCTGGCAGAGACGTATGCTCTGGTTAGGTCAGGAAATTGTTAGAGAACAATATCATTTCTCAAAGTCATGGAAAAGTCAGGGAATTCTAACTGTACCGCGACACAAAGTTGAGCATACTTTCGAATTCATTTTCCCTTTATTTCAGCCCTGGATTAAGATTCTCGGTTGGCAGTTCCTCTTTGGTATATTAGATAGATGGGTATCACAGGTCAGGAAAGGATAGGGACAAAATAACATTTTTCAAAGTCAGGGAATTCTAACTGTACCGATACTGATTTGAGCGCACTTTCGAATTCCTTTTCACTATTTAAGGTGTAGCTTAAGGTTCTCTCTCTCTCTCTCTCTGGCAGAGATTCATGTTCAGTATAGGTCAGGAAATGGTTAGAGAAAATATCATTTTGCAAAGTCATGGAAAAGTCAGGGAATTCTAAGTGTACCGCGACATAAAGATAAGCGCACTTTCGAATTCATTTTCCTTTTAGTTCAGGCGTGGCTTAAGGTTCTCTGTTGGCAGAGGCTCGTTTTTTGTGGAATACTATATAGATGTTCAGTATTATATAGATGTTGAATATTATATAGATGTTCACATCATAGGCCATGGTGTGAGTGATGTGATATTTGAAGGTTGACCACACCACCGGGGTCTACGTCCCCTACTGTTTTTCGACCAATGGTGTGGGTTTTTATTACGTTCTACAAGAACTAGATAAGTGTAAGTGCTTTGAGACGGGACCTACTGTTTTTCGTCCTTATCCGAGAAGACTAGAAAGTCTAACCGTTCGCAGATGTCATTACAAAGGTAGCACTTTCTTCTCAGTTATTTAAAGACCCTGAGGCCTTGAGCCGTTCGGGGTTCGAACTCGTAACCTCCCGCTCAGCAGACCGGCGCTCTCCCAACTGAGCCAACGGCAATATATATTACGGAAGAAGGAAGAAGGGAAACTAGAAGAAGCCTAGTAATTCCTGAGAATCACAGGGAGGCAAAAAATTTTTAATTACCCTAATTTCCGTGAGTGAGGCTGTGGGTGGAATTTGTTCAATACTGGCCGATTTAACTCGCTGGCGAGCAGGAAAAAAAACCGCAATTTGACCATAATCCCCCTTTTTGGACCGGTTTTCCGCTGATTAACATGGAAATGGCTAAAAATCAGATTTGTAACACTAAAAAGGTATTTTCCTGCGAGAATTTTCTGCAATTTGATTGGCTTAGACCAATGGTATTTCAGCTTGATTTGAAATACCTGCATGTGAAAATTACAAACCTTTTGTGGGTAGTAGTATAAACAAATAATATGATTTGTACGTGATATTCGGTATGAATACCACTTGTGATATTTCAAAATTGTCTCAAATTTCACTCGCCTTACGGTTCGTGAAATCACGTATAGCAACTTCGAAATATCACTCATGGTATTTGTGCCAAATATCACTACAAATCATGCAATTACCTATATCTTATGCTACTACATGAGAAATTTCTGTAATTTGTTTGGCTTAGAGCAGTGGTATTTCAGCTCAATTTGAAATACCTACATGTAAAAATTACAAACCTTTTGCGGGTAGTAGTATAAACAAATAATAGCATGATTTGGACGTGATATTTGGCAAAAATACCACTCATGATATTTCAAAATTGTCTCCAATTTCACTCGCCTTACGGTTCGTGAAATTACGTATAACAATTGCGTATTTATGCCAAATATCACTACAAATCATGCAATTACCTATATCTACTAATTGGATGTCTTCAAGTTTCCTAAAAGATTTGCAACACCTAAGAGCGTATTGTGGTGCTAATTGGATGTCTTCAAGCTCCATTTTTGTTTTTGGCAGCCAAAATTTGTACTAAATTCGCAGCTTACTAACCTGATCGCTTAAACTGAAAGCTACAAAATAATTGGTTTAGGAATGCACTATCTACGTCCTTCCATATAGCACGAAAACGACCACACTCGTCTCTAAATGTTTAAGAAACTCCTGGACAATACTTTTAATAGCTTTTTAAAGACGCCCATTCTAACATAAACGCTTCTTAATTGTCTGATAAACGCCCCTCTTACCCATTTAAGTTTGTATTATCCCCCCTCTAATATGTACACCCTGTGTCTAATAGACGCCCCTGGGACGCCCCTCTGCCGTATGACAATTGCTCCAAATTATTAGGAAAGAGCAGGATAAAGCAAACTCATTTAATTTACTCAGTTTTTTGTTTGATTAACAAGAGTTTGCGCTTTGGGATTCAATGTCAAGTTGTAGCTGAAGAGCGGGACATGCGCAGTTAATTTCAGAAGGGACTGTGACAGAAACCACATGATCGAATATTTGTGGGCGGGGAATAAGAACAAGGCAAGGCATGGCAAGTAGCTGTGCGAATTTATTGCAACAAAAGAAAGCGCCAAAGAGTTGAACTCCCACATGACTGGTTTGGGACACTATCACGGCCGCCGCCATATTGTGTCAGAACACCAACATGGCGGATATGACGTCAGGTTAAGGCTCTATAAGGATTTTGTCGTGAATCAATGAGGGATGTGTGCCAAAAATGTTTGAAAATCACTAAATATCTATGGCGTATATCGTCAGACGACTCATGGCAAATCACTCTAACTGTTGAATTATTTCAGCTTCTTCAATTGGAGACGCTTCTTGGAGGCTTTGGCCATGACTGAGGTTGATCGTTAGTCATCAGCCGGTGCCGAAATGGTTCTAAATTCCCCACTTTAACGTCTTCATGAAAAATCCCTTCTTAACTTAGTGTTTCTTACCCAAACTCAATTGGCGAAACTAATTTATCTTTTTACTGAAACCTGTCACTTCCAGTGACACGTAATGTAGTTACGACTGTTTAGTTTCTAGACGTTATCCGGTGACCGGTCGTTTCTCCTACGAGTCGTTTCGCTGACGTCCCGTTCGCTAGCGTCTTATGTCGTTCCACTAAGAAGCGAAACAAGCGCTGCGCAGGTATATGTTTCGTACTCTCATCTATGATACAAAAAAGTGCGTCACGCATGTATATACCTCGTTCTTTCAGCCACTGACCAGGCGCAAGCAGTTGGGCAACTGACCCAAAACGACTTCAGAAGTTAGCGAGCAGGACGTTGGCGAAACGACCGTAAACCCGGAATGCCATAGGTGCCCACGTAAATTCTTTTAACGTGCTTTAATAGTTTTGAACTGTAAACAAGCGTTCTATCTACTCTGCTGAGTCACCTTTGTTAGCGTCTAATAGACTCGAATATCCAAAGGCGACAAATATCTTGCTATACGAAGCTACAGTATTTTTCTGTAAGGGGAGCACTGCTATCTTTATAAAGAAAGCGTATTTTGGGCATCCATTGTTTCCTTTTGCTACAAATACCCCACAATAACGTCCAAATCTAGACTGCCCCCTAGTTCTTACCCCCAACGATGCCTTTAAGCCAGGGACTTTGCAAATATCGCTATTTAGAGAGTGGGTGTAACTGAAGAGTCATTACATGCAGGAAGTTTTTCTGGTTCTGTTTAAGAATATATAGCGGAAGTTTGTCAAGATTTCCAGCCGGTTTACGAAAACGAACTCGATTCAGTGTCGATTTAGCGAACTGGTGGTTATATTTCTTTAAACGCAAGTCTTCCAGCTTATAGCTTTGTCGCGATTATCCAGACAAGCTGTTAATCTCAGTGTTCTCGAAAAATCTTCTTTCATCTAAGGACACCTTGTACGGTAAAACAAAAGCATGAAAATGTGTTCAAAATGAGCATGTTACATAGTCCCATCCTCATTTTCCCAAACTATTTTACCAGCTGGTCAACATCCAAGAGTATATTTTCCTACTAACGTCTGTCAGCTTACTTTAGTCCTTTGAGCGAGACTTTTTATCTTGCCACATTGAAGTTTAATACGTGTAATTGGAATTCTTCTCATTCGTACGCGAGTTAAAAAAAACTAAAAGTCACTAATAAACACGATTAAAGGAGAAATGTAAAGAACGTAGTAGCAGATATCGGAGCAAGTTCAGCAAACTTTAAAAACTCTTTGGTTAAGGCTTTGGAGAACAGTCTCCGCGGGGTTTATTCTTTGTTTTTCTTTCTATGGATGAGATCTCGAGAGATCAGTTGCGTAAATGCTATTTTAATTTCTTGTACTTATCATTCCGGATCCAACTAAATGCCTTTAGGCCATGAAAGTGGAACAGAATGTCGTGTTTATATGCTGTTCTGTGAAAGGTAGAATCCTTTAACACAGCTGCATTTATCTGACGCGAATTTTAGCCGCACAGACGGCAAAGAAAACCGACGCAAGACTCTTAAGTGTTGTTGAGTCTGATCGCAGGATTCTAGTTATTTTGTCTGACGTATTAAGACTCGTTGCGCGTCGGTTCGCCTCGTTTCTGTTCCAGTTAGACACTCAGCTCAAATTCTGTGGTTAAATGCGGACCAATGGGCATAGATAATCTTTCTTAAGTATTCTGTGTTTCAAGTGGTTCTCTAATGGATATCCGTTCAATTTTTTCCTTTTTTTCTTTTAGTTGGGTGAGCATTAGATAAAGGCGCATTTTAGTGCATTCTTTCACTCGGTCTGTTCATTCGGAAAGGCGTTTTGTTAATCGTGATTCAAGCAACGCGGTGAGTACAGCTTTTGTCCTTCGTCTCTCCACGTTTACGTTATTCAAACTTTTATCCTTCAGGAATATTTTTTAGCATTTATTCAGCAAATCAGCTTTACGCGATGCCCGCTTTCAAAAATCTGCGTTTTAGCTTTTACATATAATTGAATATAGAAATATAGAAATCAAAACAGAAGGTGACTTAATTTGTGTAGGGACGTTCGGTATTTTTTTTTTTTTTAATTCACTTGTAGAAAAAGTGGACTGAGATAGCGGTCGCGAAAAAGCAAAATCGACATAGAAGCATTGTAAAGCCTTTGAGATCAGCCAGCTGAACGCAAAGTAAAACCTCAGTAGTTTTCAAAAGCGCTTATTTCGCTTCCAAGAGGTCCTGAAATTTGAGTTACAGAAAGACTGTCACGTGAATTTGAATTTGCTTTACTTTTTTGTTCACCGTTTCGTCGTTTAGCCGTCAGAATAAGTTTACCGTTTATATTGTTCATCTAAGGTGTCTCTGGTAAATAAAATGGAAAGGTATGCCATTGTATTCCAACCAAAAACGGGGTGTAATGATTTTGTTAAAAAAAAAACTTCGGATACCATGCAGAATATATGATATCTTAGCTTATGATTACTAAAATTATGTTTCACTCTGTTTTTCTTTGAACAATGTAAAAAGTTTACAAATTCCAGCATCTCCAAAATAGATCTAAACCAAAGTAATGTTTGGTAGGTTTGAAGGAATTTTTGCATCTCTGACGCTTGTTGTTTAGAGGGGGCTGCTGGGTGAGGCATATCAGGCACAATCAGTATATACGAGAGTTGTCACGACCTCCCACGCCGTATTTTTGAGAATGTAAAAAATACTGCCATGCATTCTTTTACAGTAAGAAACAGTCAGCGACAGTAACGCTATAAATCAAGATATTTAAAAAAACGTCAGGCTAAATTGCATGGATTGTTATCGACTCTGTGCTTGTATCAGTGATAATTTCTAAAACAGAACGAGTATCATGTTATTGAGTTCTTAACACGTAACAAACAAACTTCGCTTTGAACTTTAACATGTCAAGATTTTCAAAACTTCCTACAATCCCCAGTTGAAATCAGATTATAAAAAAACGGTAACGAAGATTTGTTGTTGAATCATTAAAGGGAACCGATTATACTTGCATTAGTGCTTTCTGCGTTAATTTCACATACCTGACATTAAGAACGAAAAATTGCTTCCTGTTGCATTAAAGCCTTTTTATCTCTCAGTTTTTAGAAGCTTAACTGATCCTGCATTAACCGTCACCCCGAAAAAAAGGATTATATGAACGTGAGCGTTTATTTAAGTATGAATTGCAATTGTGCAGCCACAAAGCTTCAAAATCAATTGGAAACGCCTCACAATTACAGTAGCGTTTATAACCAATCACCTGATAACCAATATAGGTTCAAAAACCGATGCGAAAGGTTAAAGTTAGTTACGCGATTACGCACGCATTTTTGAAGGTTGGAACCACACGAAGCGACAACCAATGCAGTTAACTCTTCCATCGAAAAAGATGAGCAATTACGTAGCAGGAAAACATTTTTATTGCTTGTATGGTATGTTCAGTTTTGTCTTTTTCAAGTTATAGTATCTTTACAATCAGTTTCCCGGTTACTTGAGTCATTCAACCGTTGGCAGTATATATATATTTTTCTTGCAACCACCAAAAACAGCCAGAAACAATTTATGAATAAGTTTCCCGGTTCGTTTTCAGTAGTCATTGATCACTAATCGGCTATATCCAACTTGTTTTGTTTTTCCAGCTTTACCGTGTGAAAAGTTGTTATCGTCTAGCACTTCCCGCCAACACCCAGTGACTAAGGTTTTTTTATGGGGTCTAAAGTTCAGATCTTAACTTCCATTAATCGGTGTACTTAGTGTCTACTCTATCTTTCTTAGTGCAGGAAAATAGGTAGTTAGCCTTATAGGCGGACTAATATTTTTTGACCTTTCTCGCGATCTGTAATAAGTGGTTATTTTTCTTCCTCTCCTACTTGTCATAATGTCAGACACGGAAGAATTGAAATGAGAACCCGCACGACTTTAAACAGTTCTCCCACATTCAAAGGTTTAAGCCTCGGAATATTCTACAACTCTCTGATAGTCCTAAGAGAGGAGTTTCTAGTGTTCGTATGAGGATGTTATGCCAAAATAAACTAAAGAATCTTACGTTTTTTGGCGGCACAGTGCTTTCATTTCCTTGATTAAGGTCTCAAGAAACTGTGAGGAGGTAGCCTCTCTCGAGACTGAAAAGACAAAAGTGTTCCTTCTGGAAGGCGCCGGTACGTCGAAGAGGTTTGTGCAACAGAGTGCAACGCCATTCTAATGATAACATGGTTCTTACGGTGCTTTTAAAATCTCAATGCGCGCTCAAGATAATGGCCGTTAACAAGTGATTAAACTCAAGAAACCTTTTAAAGGGAGTCTAAAAAAAGAAACAAATTCAGACACTGTTCCGATGTGGCATAGAATGGGAACACTTGGGCATGTTGTCCGGCCATAAGTCACCGTACTGCCAGTCGGATCTTGTAAGAGACTAAGGATTTGATGTCCGCAGCTAACCTGCCCGTAGATATCAAACAACTAGAGAGACTAGCTTAATAGTGTGGAGCTAAAGCAAAGGTTCAAGCGTGGGTACTACTCTCTTTTCAGCCTATTGTAATTCACTGCAACAATTGATCGCAATTAGCCAACACCGGGTCCAGAGCGGTCAAAGGTCTGTGGCGTTTTTTGTTCCATGTAGCGGGATTTCATCTACCATTAAGTCAAAAGGTGGTTAAAAATGTTGAAATTAGTTCATCTCCATACCGATACTGACTTTTCAAGAGCTTCTTTTCGTTCAAAGCGGCGTCTTGCACCGCAGAAACTATCTCGGTGACAGTTCAAAGTTTAGTATGGTTTCAACTGACTGAAACACTCTTCAACTCTGTCAACTTTTTCAGTCAATTAAAGCGACAATGATTTATTACACTTAGAACGGTGAAAATGGCAACCTTAGCTTTGAAGTGCTTTGCTTAAGTTTTGCAAAAATTTCTCTCGTTTGACTGCGTTATTTAAGCAAACATGCCTTGAATTTAGTGATCTTGTAAGAGCTACATTTTTTTGCAATTTTAATCACAGTATGTACGGATTAAGTAGTAGGAGATCTCTCTTCTACAATGGTGGTCCAGTAAAAAAATTTAAAATATAAATGAGTCTTTTGATAGAAGAAACAGCTGAACAGCTGCGATGGTTGCGAAATGAATAACATACTTACATAAATTGTATTTTCCTTCCAATTTGCATTGTATCATTCTCTGCTAAAACTGGTCTTTGAGCAAACTTAGTCATTACAACCAAGAAAAAAAAAACAACCAATAAAATTCAAGTTACAAGATTACGAAAGATCAAAAATGCACATGCATTATCTCCCAGTACACAATAGCATTATGAGATGATATTTAACCAGCTGAAATATTTAAAATCTTAGTAGCAGTTCTGCCTTGTTGGTTTCCGGGAAAGTGCGTTCCAGTGTTAACATTGAAAGTGGCAAAATAAGGCAGTAAAGTGAAATTGGGAGATTCCTCAGGTTGGTGAAACAGGTTCTTTCTTCTTCAAACAAACAACAACTGTTTATTCGCACAGTTCAATTACAACAGTATACGTACTTATAAAGTCAGTTAGTCTAATAATGCAGTACGAGAAAAAGGAAAGACTTTCCCACCGCTAAATGTAAAAGATTATCGAGGCGAGGAAAGATCAATACAAACTTGAAGTACTAAAATAAAAGAAACCAACAATAGGGGCTAGGTGTTGTAGCGCAGACTTAACATGTCTTCCAGTTTAGTATGCCTGTTATTCAGTTTGGAAAATGAAGACACTTAACCAAATCTTGTGATCAATTTGCCACCAGCATGAAGGTGTAAATATCTTGTGCCAGTGTGAGATGAAGTCAAATCATGGTTTTAGTTTCCTAAAAAGACACCAAAATGATTATTTCAGGTTGTTTACCATTTACATTGGCAAACAGCAATATAATGAGCAAAGTTCAAGCGTCATTCGAGACTGGTAAATTTCGTCCCGGAATCGAGTTTTCCATTTGCTCTAATCAGTTCCATTTACCCCGAAAAACGGCCGCGAAAGGCTGAAACTGGTATCAAAGATGGCCTTGAAGAAATAGAACACATATTTCCGTTTGGAAAATTCCGACTGGGAAAACAGGCCTACCTTTTCAGACGTACCGTTGCTTCCAGAAATTTTCCACCGAAACGACCTGAAAAGTCGTGTTCCATTTACTTTCCAACTGGATTTCGCAGAAACTTTTTGTAAATGGTAAACAACCTCAATTTCCATCTGCAATAAACAGTAATGTCATGATCAGGTTATTCCGGATGTGTGGTGTTCCATGGTCTCCACTAATAACATGAATAATAATTTTTTCCGAGCTTTATCACTAGAGTAAACAACAAATTTATCACTACACTCACTGATGACAATGAACCTTGAGCATACCTAGGCCTGATATATTGAGTCAATTCAGTTACACATACAGTAAAAACCCGCATATAAGAACCTAGAATTTTTGAGGTCAGGCTGAACAGGTAGTTGTTCAAAATTCAGGCTGATGAAGTTCTTAAAAGGTTCTTATTTTTCAGAGGTTGTCGAAGTCTAACCATTGGCAGAAATATTGTACTACTAATACATAATGGTTTATGAAAAACATATTTCTAGTGAAAATCCAAACAAATGTAAATCAAAGAAAACATATACACAATAACTTTTTGTCAGAAGTTTATCACACAATTATAATCCAGAAAAATCAAAATTGGAGTGATTCTTTTGTACAAGGTTCTTATATTTTTGGGTATTTGAATGCCAAATTTCAGCCTGTAGGTTCTTAAATCACTAGGTTCTTATATGCGAATTTTACTGTACCTAACCAAAAAGAAAACAGTGCTTGTAGATCTACATAATTCGGTCGGTTTATACGGGTAATATAAACCTGATGATACAATATAAACCCTAAAATTGCCTGATGAGTGTTGTCTTTAGGTCATACGAAACAGAGCTGTAGCATTAAAGCGATGTATAACCTCTGAAGCCTGGATCTACCCATTATAAAATTCTCAATTAATGAATAGGAATCAAAATAAACCTGTTACATAAAATCTAATGTCTACTATACTGAAACTTTTCACTAGTAGAAATGTGGACTAAACTAAAAATCGTTGCCATCTTCCTTATAGTTTTTCTAAACGAAACCATTGAGTAGTTCTGGTGATATTTGGTAAGTGGTAGAAGTTTATATTAATGTAAAAGAATGCTAGTTTGAAAAAATGTTCTGAACCTCTACTGAGAAAGAATAGATTTTCCCTTGGGCATAGAGCATCGTGTCTAGGACTAGACTGGGTTGGACTGGACGTGTGATTCTGTGATGAACTTGACTTTGAAATCTCATGTTAACTGACATATAAACTCAAACTTTAGAGCCGTCCAGTACATCATAATAAATAGTACCAGAAGAAAGTACTGCTTAGTGACCAGTTTAAGTTTGAACACTGGCCTTTTTTACTTTATTTTCACACATTATTTTACCCACCGACTGAACAGTTGAACAGCGTCACCTAGTACAGCATCAGGTAGCCTTTAAACAGTAACATCAGATCGTTTTTTTCTTGAGCGTTTTATTTCTTTGATCTTTGGAGGAATACTTTAACATTCATCGTAAAGAACACAAGGTTCCAAACCGGGTAAAGAAGGGGTAAAGAAAACCTAAACTTTAGAGACCTTGTTTCTAAACGAAATTATCAACGTTTTTATGTTCCTGTTATGTTGTGTGTTATTGCTGTTGTAACCAGTTCCTTAAATAAACATTTGTGACCAAATTTAGAGATAAAAGGGAACGACGTTTCGACCTCTGTGCATGAGTTTCATTTTCAAGTTGAAAAATGCCGACACTTTCATTATTGTATTGAAAAACACAAGGGGGATCGCAAGCGGAAATCACCACCAAGCTAGAACGACATAGGAGAGATCCGCGTGACATTTAGCTAAACTACAAGACCTTACGGAAATGCCAAAGTAACCCTGGCTGCTTAATTACACGGATGCTCTTTACTGAAGACGTAAAGCGAAAGCTTCATAAACAAAGTGACTCGATTCGCGCATTGCTGTATAAGTGGCAGACTGTTTCTTCTTTTAACGGTTTTGTGTAAAACATGTCCCTCTCGTTTCTTTAACAAGTGCATTCAATTGATTTCAGAACAGGAATGTACAAAAAGATTGTTTCAAAATGCCGTTCCATTTGGATTTTTATTGGACTAACTGGAATGTTGCATAATATTGTCCGCAGCAGGGCTACAGATTTTACCGCAGCACAGCAAGCGCGTAAACTATTAAACAAGTGATTTCTGGAGTTAATTCCATTACTTTGTATCCAAATTCCGGAATATGCTCAATCAAAAACACTCTTAATTAGTTTTTCGTAATTTACAGAATTAACAAGATAAACGACAACAAGATTTAACAGCCTAGGCTACGAGCTTTTCCTCTTTCTTTACTGGAGTATCGGAACAAAACGCCCGCGCGCCACTCGAGACGGGAGTGGGAGTTGCGTGGGCTGAATTGGTCTCTCCTCGCATGCAGTGTCTAGGTTGCTTTTTTTGTAATTGCTAGAACGGTCATTAGACTTCGCGCTCCCGCCGAGCAGCACTGCAGCTTCGTCGAAAAAGTACTCAACTCTTGAGACCAGGCCCTAGGCCAACTGTGGGAGACCCGGATGCTTAGACCTCTTGTGACGTCATCACTTAAACCTTTGATCCATAACTTTTATAGAAGGAAGAAGTATTCCAAATTGATTGCAGCTTCCGGGGGGGTACTCCTGGGAATTCTCGGTGGGGGTGTCCTGCCCGGTTCCCCAAATCCTGAGGCTGTTTCAGACCAAAAAATGTCATTTTGCATATCCGTTTTCAGACCTGGCCTTTTGTCATCATTACTTAGATTAGAGCGCAAACAAAAACATTCTTCAAATCCATTTCCAATTTGCTTACTTCCCTTTCTTCCTTACTCATTTTGAATTGAAACGATGAATACGATCATACACTCCCGGTAGTTCCCTTGAAAACCATACCCGATTCCAGGCCAAAATGAGCAAAGTCTTCACCCGTTTTCAGACCAAAAAGGCGAAAGAACCCTACCCTTTGGCGGCACATACTTATATGGCTTTTATAAGGGAATAACACCCCCTCCCCCCCCCCCACCGGGCTTTTTTTGCACATCTTTTTCCCATAACTATTCACCTGAATCCTTTTAACACTGATTCCCACGTTTCTCGGCATTTGCGTTCCTAACTGGAATGTATATATAATGAACCTCACCAAAAACTAAAATAAGTGAAGAATTAACGTTACAACTTGCTTTATGTTTTATCGTCCAAAGTATTCAATATAAATGTGCATGCCAAAAGCCAGAAAGCTGAGAATTTAAACCAAAACTGAAAATGTACTCAAGCAAGGTTTGGGATACTTTTGTCTAGACGGTGACCCAAAACGGCTTAAGAAGCTTCAAACTGTCGTTTTTGCGAAAAGCTAGACGAAAAAGAAAAAAAGGACTTAGGCTGTAAGAGGATTTTAAGTTTACGTGGTTAGTTTAGTGTTCTGCGAGTTGTCGAAAACTTGAGTACTCTACAAATGTATGAGTTTATCATGGTGGTATTGGGTCTCCGTGGTCACAGATTATGTTTTCCGAAACTTAAGACGATGTGTGAGGATAATGGAGATAGACAGAGTCGCATAAATGTTCGTATTGGCCGTCTCTCGCAGATCGTTTAATCTTAAAGCAGGAAATAAAGAAAGAAAGACAGCTACAAGTGGCTGCCTAAGCTCAAAATTTCTTGGTATTCAGTTGAAGCTGTGTACCTGCACAGACTCAATGAAAAATAGCACAGCTCTCAGCAAAAATTAATTTTTAAGACTCAAGTCGCGCATTTTAGTATGCAGATGTATTTAGGACATTAGTGACGCTCGCCCTCAGTAGCGTTAGTTTTAGAAGAAAACCGGCTGGTAAATTTTACATCCAGCGGGTCGGAAAGTTTCGGTACTTTAGCTCACTTATTGCGCTTAGATTAATGAAACCAAATTGGCCGACACATTTTCCTGATTTTCGCAAATGCTTGTCACCTTTTACTGGAATTTTTTTAAATAGTTCTATGAAAAATTTATGTCAAAAAGGTTTCATCTAACACCAAAGGACTCTGTCCACAGATTTAAAGGAGCTGTGTCACGAAATTCAGGCAAATTAGGAAATTACTTTAAATTAAGAGAAACATAAAAATAACTGCTTAAAACTTTAAAGGAAGATTAAAACAACATAAACAGAAACAACAGATGCCACGGATGGGCAAAACTGAAGAAGACTGAAACGGATTGAGATTAGGGTTTTTTAAAACTGTTCAGCCTAATAATTTTTCAAAGTTGGTCCCTGCTGCTTCAAAATAATGTTCTGGAGACATATTTGTTTGTCTCGGATCTCTGATTTTGTTATTTACATGTAATTTCTTTGCTTACTTTAAGTTCCATAGCGATTGAGGGCGAGTTAAATTGGCAAAATTTAACAAGACGATTTTGACTGCCGTGACACAGCCTCTTTAAGGCTTAGAGTGACAAATCGTCTGGTCATAGCGAGGTCTAGAAATAAACCCGATTTGGAGCAAATGGGTTCTTCCAGCAAACGTGGCAGATTTTTCGATAGCCTAATTTGAAACAATAAACCAATTTGCTAAATTTACGCATCATAAGACAGAACAAAAACTTGATTAACTGCTACATGGGTTCGTGCGCGCCTAGCGGTCCTTTTCACGGAAATTAAGTTATTTGGACTATTCTTTTATTCAAGGTACCCATAGTATATTGTCTCGTTGTTAGGCGTTCGAATACGTTACTATCACCAGATCACGTCTCAGCCTAAAATGTCCCTTCGATCGAAAAAAACGCGACATTTTCTTAAGTTTTTTTTGGGGGGGGCCGATTAAGTCTTAAACCTAGAATTATAAGTCACTTTTTCAACCAAAAGTCATTTACTGACGATGTGAAGTTCAAGTTTAGAGGCCTTTTGAAGATAGGGGTTGGCGGCAAAGCGAAAATAACAGTTACTCTCCGCCCTCTGCTTTGTCGCTTAAATTAGCTTAATTTTCCTCAAGTAATGGCTTTTAAATTCCAGTGACGTTACGAATTGTTCTTGCGATATTTTCTCAGTTTTCAAAACTGCGGTACCTAAGTTTGGCACAAAAGCTTAGACGTTGTTCTCAGTGATTTACAGCTTGTTTGCTTGTTGTTTTTCACCTCTTTTTGTTTTAGACGTGGGTTGGTTGTAACAATAGACAGAAAGTCATGTTCAGTTTATTATGTATTGAAAAATATATCCATGACCGTTACGCTTAATAGACTGAACATTCCAACAGTCAACACGAGAGTTGGTTATGGGATAACAGCGTGAATGATTGACAATCAGTGATGTTGCTTTTTTGATTACGCATTATCAAATTTGTTCAATTGTTCCCGTAAAGGAAAAATTGAATGTCGCCAAAGGCGACGTGATCGTGATTCGAGATACGTCGGCCCACGCGACTCCATGAGCACATGACCAGTGACGTATTTATTGTCAATAGTACGCGTTTTTTTGCTCACGTGTATGCTGTTATCTTTCAACTTTCGATTACTAGATTGTTACAAAAGTCTAAATTGATAAAGGCGGCATGTCGCTACTTTTTCAACGGCTTTAACTCGACAAGAGGTTAATTAGGCTCACATGCAGAGGACCGAAAATTGCTGTTTTCCGAAATAACGGACCAACATAGCGGTTTTAGCGACACAAACTACCCCACTCCCGACTGTCTCATAGCTGTGATTTACGCGATACATTTGTCGTACTCTCCACTTGAGGATACACTTGAAGCATGCGGTTTTCCGTGTTTGAAGTACTTTCCGCGCTTTGAAAAAAATTAAACTATATCGATACGCATCAACGGTGATTAACGCAATAGCGACTCCTTAAACGCAAATGAATTTCAACGACAAGTCGCGCAGCCTCCTTGAAACGTGCGTGAATTCGAATAACTACTCCCGTGTAAATATTCAATCTTCAATTCAAAGAGTAGCCCATCTGCAAAATAAATATCGCTAGTTTGCCGTCTATTGTTTACATTTTCGGCAACTTAAGAATGTAATATTATTAACAGCCCGTAGTATCATTGCCTCAATTAGTAAGATCATTTTTCGCGCGGCTTTTTCAGACAACTTGCAGAAATGCCGCTCCTTCACCGAACAAAGACAATACCCCAGCATCACGCCTTCATAAAAGAAGCTTTGCGGGAGAAGTGTTAACGATTCTTTTCCAAACACAAACATTCTAAACAACTTAAAATATTTCGTTGATGACCTTTAGAGAGATTTTTTATCTTCCTTTTCGGAAAGTGTCTTGTAATCCTCCGATTTTGTAAACCGTGGGCGCACGCCGCTTACTGTTTGGCTTTTCAACACTATTTTTTGCCAACGCTTTTCACAGGGGGCGTGATAAATCCTAGAAATTATACTACGTTTGAATTTCCGGCGCAAAGATTGAGCTATTTTGCTGAACATGCGGGAATCTTCTCCCTTTCGCTTTAGCGCGCAGCAAGTTTAAGAGAAGTAAAGGACAATAAAAACCGCATCTGCCTTGTGTCGGCGTTCTTTCTTCCTTTAGTAACAAATTATCTATGTATCACTTAATTCTAGTCCATTATTTGGATCCAGTTTGTCCAAATTTCTGTGAAAAAGAAAAACGATTAAGTGCTACCCCGACCCAACATGACCGCGTATTGCCTAAATAATTAGCACGGTGTTAGAAGACGCCGCGGACCAATCACGTCTTGCGTTTTTTAATTTTGTAATAGGAAAGTTTTAAAATGCACGATGCGCCCTGGAAAACACTCAGTGGAATCAAGTAATCGATCGGTAGAGAGAAAAGTTGCGCTTTCGTCAAAAGCACAGTGGGAAATTTAAATTGTTTATTGTTATTGCTGAGTATAAAGAAGAACTGACTGACTCACCGCATTTGTCAAATACTGTTAGGGTTGAAAGCGAGCGGAACCTGCACTACAAGATAGAGAAACATGGATCATGTGGTAAAGATCCTCTGGATACTGGCTGTCTACAGCGCAAGTTTACAAGACGTGTCTGTTCAAGGAATGGTGGACTTTTCTAGCCCTTGGGATACTCGTGTCAGCTCTACGTTGGACTTCCTTCAAAGGGATCCTTGTTGGGGTCTTTCAAGAGGGTCCAAGTGCAATCATTCCATTTTCAGCAATCTCAATACCAGGAAGATTATGCTTTACACTGCTGAAACGCAAAGAAAACTTCGCGTCATTCTACCTGATAAAAGAGAGCGTCGCCTCACTTCCGGCTCCTCAAAAAACAAGTCTTATGATGCTGTTTTTGTGTTAGATCCCTTCCCCGACGCAAACTTGGGCCACACCGTTTTTATTTTTCTCCTCAACTTCAACGTGAGTCGAACTGTCTGCAACAAAAGTATGAACGGTTTGCACGTATTTACTGGTAAGTGTAGGTTTTTCAGTAATCTTGGATACGCACTTGATTACATTTATCTCTTGCTCCGATCTATATGCGATACAATATATGCGTGACCTGGTGTAGGCATTCCAGCCCCAATATCGTTCCTGAATTACTTTTATTTAGAAGAGTTTTTAATCTTTCTCTTTCTCTCTCCTTCAGTTAAGTATCTCGTTAGACTCGGAGAGTGGGTTGAATGGAAAACTCAAAAACTGATACATCTGTGAAACTGAACCATAAACTGAAGTGGAAAGTGATATTGTACTTCAACTTGCAGTGATATTTTAAAAGCCGCATAAGTTTATTTAGTGTAGAAAAATTTGATAAATAGTTTAAAACTCGCGGTCTGATATTGCAAGTACATTCTCTTAATATAGGCTTGAGACATGCTATTTTTCATGTAAATTGATTCTTTACTCGACCTTCTAAACCGAAACGATGAAATCCTACTACAGTGTACCATTCTCTTAGCTCTTTTACTCCAGCGGATGCGAAATATGTTTATAAAAAAATAGAACAAATTTAGTGTTGTAAAATATTGAAAAACATGTTATCGTTCAAAAGTTCCGCTGGAGAGGTTTCATTTGAAATGGTCACACTATTTTGTCCACAGCCTAAAAAGTTAGAATAACTCTACATGTTTTTCCATAATATGACTCTGAGTTAAAAGTTTCATCAGTAGTCCTGCTACGTTTCCAGTGTATTTGGCAGCAAGCGAGTAAATTGACAAATTGGCAACTCTAAGCAGTGAATGTCGTATATATCGGTGTGCTTAGTGCACTTTTTTCTCTACAGGCCGTGACGAGTGTATTAGAAGAGCAGAAAAGCCCCTCTGTAAAAACCGTTCGCCAAGGCCATTCAAATGCGAGGTTAACTTCCTGCCGCTGGTTTATGAAAAGGGTGACCAATCACATAGACAGCGTTTAGACTGCCGCCCTCAGCTGGACACTCTCACGTTTGCAAACTGCAGAGCACGGGAGTCCTTCCGACATCATTGCAACCCTAATTCCGCGCGATGTTCATCCCCGACTCCTCGATCGAGGTGCACGTACGACCGCTGTAATCATGCTGTGTTGGTAACTGGAGGCTGGAGCCGCGACACGAGCCGTCCACGGTACCGAAACAACCTCCGCAATGTTTGGAAATTACTGCATCACACCATGGGTTACAAAAAGAAATTCATCGTAACCTTTTTCGGGCAGGGCCGCAAAGAAGATCGTAAGTAACAAGATTCTCTTTTCTGTTTGTCTTTATCATTTATTTTGCGAAAGAAAATTACTCGGGCGGCATGCCTAATTTTGAGAACAGGCTGAAGCTTTTAATTCACTTTGCAGTCGGTGAAACTTCGTCAAAGTCATTAATAAGTGCAGCTACAATCCTTTTATTGTCAAAGACTTTTCGCTTGTTCGCCGTTCTTAATGACATTTGCTGTTTCTTAACGATAACCGAACTTTTCCATATCCCATATGTAATTCTTAGGGACAGCTTCACCGGTAGAATGATTTGTTGCGTTGGTCATGAGTTACTTTTCCCCGCTTTCATGCAACATGCACCTATATGCGGTTTTGCTCGGTATTCGTTAACAATTTGTCGCAACGGGTCGTAGTTATAAGCGGCTCGATTTAAATCCCTAATGTGCTAAATTGTAAATAGGCGAAGTGCTGCGGTAATTAATTTTGAAACCGATACCTTTCACTGTAATATTCACATTTCAACGAGCGGTTTGTTCGCTAGACGAAATAAAAACAACTTCGCTCATTAGAATAAGAAAACACTTTATTTAAGTGGTTTTTAATTGCCAAAAAAATCTACGAAACATTCACATTTCATCTTTACCGCTTAAAGACACAAGCGCGTATCGGTTGTTAAAAACGTTTTGTGACTTCGTCCTTTCGCATCTTCTTTTTAACACACCGGCGAAGAATTGCGAAACTAAATGACTTAACACATCTTTACAATCACTTCATTAAACCTTAAACTGTTCTCTTTGTGTGAATTGATCCATCTTTCTTGAACCGTAGTTTTTGAGTTTCATGCATAAATTGTTTTGAAAAAGTATCGAAAAGCAGGTCGATTCAGCAAACCGAATCACCGCTTCTTCTGACAAAGGCTAGAAGAACTTAATAACAGTTTTGAAACTTTCCAGACTTAAAACAAAGAATCACGAAAATTGTAAACTGGGTTCGAAATCAAAACAGTAGGCAATGGGTGGTATTTTTAATAACGTTCTTAAAACAATGAGGTGGAATTAGCAAATCATGAAACTTTCGATATTGTAATGAAAAAAGAAATTAAACTCCATGTTCTTAAGGAGAGCTCAGAGGTGGGGTAAGTTGGAGTCTTTCTTATTTTGATGAAGAAAAAAAATCATGTGGAGATTGTTAACAATAAAAAAGTCTTTACACTTTGCCGCCATGTAATGAAGCCGCATTTTTTTGCATTCATCTGTTAAAAAGCTTTTGACTTTTGGAGTTCTCGTAGATTCCTGTAAGGTTGTAGACTGGCAGATATGTTTGGAACTTTCCAGTAAGAGTGTCAAGTAAGAAATGTATGCGAAATTTTTTTTAATACGTATTCTTCTCACGTGGAACTCCCTCTTTTTCTCTTCGACGGCAGCTAACAGGCTGAAAACGTGCTATGTTATTTTAAGATTTTAATTGACCCCCAGAATAAACAAAATGGATGAAACATAACGTTTAAAAATACCGCGGCCTTAATCCTTGGTTCATTCCAAAATAACTACTCTAATTTCGGCAGAATCGTCCGTGAGTTGTATTTGGAGAAGCCGAAAGATGGATTATTCATTAATTATAGTTTCACGTACGCCTATTCTGGCAAGTTTGTGGCCTTCTTACGTATTTAACGGAAGCCTTTATTTTATTATTAAATTAGAATTTGTTATTTTTGCTCCAAGGTCAGGCTTTTTATACTGAAAGGTTTAATTAAGTAAATTGAGATCATCTTTGACCGCCTCGGCCTGCAAGCACGTACTGAGTTGCATATCATTGCAGCCTCTTTGCACTCTTTTGTTGCTACAGCATTTGGCCGTAAACTTAGAAAAAAAGATTAACTACAGTATTACTCACACAATAGGTTATGCCACCACGCAGCAAAAATTTTTCCATATCGCTATTCAAAGCACGCACCACAGTTATAAAGGCTCGTGCTGCTGTAATTTCGGTGGAACCAAACGGACCACAAGGCTACATTCTTCTTGAACACACTGAACAAAAGCGGAGTTTATTTTAGAATTTAGAAGGTTGTAAACCATGGCCTCTGTTCAAAGTTTCATTTCAACTCACTCTAAGTTGGAGATAGTTTTTTCCCATTACGGTAGCGCTTATTCTCACCTTATTCTCGGCGAGTTTGAAGCTGACCTAACACATGTTTGGTTTCTCAAAATCCTCTCTTGCACTCACGTAAGAATTCAAAAACTAACCACTAATGACTGAGGAAAGATTGAAGAGTAACTCGCTGAAGTATGAGTCGAGATCTTCAAATAGAGTCCTGAATCAAATTCCCTGCTAGTAGAAGCCTGTTTTGCAATCGCATCCTTAGAGAAAAAGCCTTCAAATATTATCGAAAAATACTGAAGATGACTTCTCCAGAAGTAGCAATAACAAAAAAAACGGAAATCATATTGGGGAGAAAATGGCCGCGAGAATGAAGACAATTTCAACGATCCCGCAGTAGGCATGATTCAGTGATGACTCAAACAGTTACAGTTTTTCGAAGGGTGAAGTTATCGTCCCTGCATCGATTGTGTGAAAAAGTCTTATTATCATTTTTAGGGACTCGAACTGTTGAATTTCCTGCTGTTCTAATGTTACGTGGGTCCTTAGTCTTGGAGGTATTGACTTGACATTATAGAGTCATGCTGTATAAAAAAACTACAACATGCCTTAACAAACATGCTTCATGTATGCGAGCCAGAATCATTGAGTCTTCTTCAGCCGTTGCAATGAATGCTACTGAGCAGTACTTTGTTGTAGGGCTATTCGTTATCTTTACAAGGTGGTTTAAAGGTTTACTTTAGCTAAGCTGAAAAAATTCTGTGTCCTTTATAAATATTTAAAAAAGTGTTACATGTGGCCCTTGTTGTGAAAACGAAATGGGGTAATTGTAGATTAACGAATTTGGTTTGTTCACCAACTGATCAAGCGTTCTCTTATCCTAGTTGCCAGTCATCAAAGGTTCAAATCCTTTCCAGTGAAAAGTTCAACAGTTGTAAAGGAATACATCAGGAAAATATGTCGATCAGGGCCTTGTGTGGACACGTTAACTCTTTACTTAACGGGGCCATCAACTGGCGACGGCTTTCTCTTGTTCTGGGACAATGGAGACGGAATCACGCAAGATTCTGAGTTCTACTCACCCAGGGATCTTTTGGATGATATCAAGGACTGCTCAGCAAAACGCGTCTTTCTCGTGGCCGATTACAGCTATTCTGGAGCTTTGATCAAAAAGCTGGAGGATAGAATGAGACGGCATCCGAAACAATTTTCTAATGTCATGGCTATGTCCTCATCGTTGTATGAACCTGCCTGGCGAAGTGATTTCACCGACGCGTTTATCAAGTATAACAAACAAGGAATTACCACTACATGCGTTGCAGATGTTTTCCAGGTAGGATCTTTCTCTGTTCAAAGGAAACCCTTACAGTAACTTCTGATTACACTACTGAGAATCAACAGACATTTATTAGTTCATTACAACAAGCCCTTCTCTGTTGTCAGGCTTTGCTTCCCAGCCAGTGACTGCACAGAAAAGTTGTACCGTTCGATTTGACCATTCTAAATAATAATTAAAATGGCGTTTTTGGGTTGTTTCTGCTTCATTTACGCTCTTTTCTTTTTATAAGAATGTTGTTTTTCCGGCCCAGGCTGAATATTCTTATTTTTTCTGCCAACTCGAGGCTGAAAATATTCATATATTCTTGTATTATTCTGCGGACTTTTCCGTTTAAGAATATTCTTGGGGTATAAATTGCAGTCAATAGCAATGGCACGTTTGTTTTCAGTTTCTTTTTGGTGGCTAGTTTTGCCTTTAATAGAAAGGAATAGTTTCACGGTTAATTCAGGCATATAATTGTATTGTATCAACTGATTTTCAACACACATAATTATATTCCCTTCAACCTTGGGGTTTATTCTTATCATATTCTTAAGATTTTGCAAATTTCAGTCAGGCTCGAGATTCTTATAAAATATATTCTTTTAAATCAGTATTTTCCTTTTAACATGGTATTCAATTCTGCTCTCAGCGGCTTCTCTTTCCGTGATCTGTGATGATAGTTCAACTGTACTTTTCCTGCAGTACGTTTCCGCGGAACTGCCCTTTTAATTTTCAAGATTTTTGGCAAATTTTACTTCAAACTGACCCCTCCAATATTTACCACTAATGAACTCATTTCCTTAAAACATGCGAAGCTATACCTTTCAACAAGCTCGCGTCGCGAAAATTACATAAGACGGCACGTGCCTTTTTTTCAGTGGTTAACCAGGTCAATCAGGTCTTCCGCCGGTTTAAGGAGGAAATTACGCTGGGCATCAGTTCCATTTTTCCTCTCAGGAAAACATGTTTCAAAGTATATTAGAAGATAAAAAATTTCTTAACTCGATCGTTTTGCAAAATGTAGAAAAGCAAACGATATTACAGGAAGAGATCGATCACAAAGTGGTGTGGTCAAAAACCTGAAGGAAAAAAAGTCGGTTATGATGCTTTCTTTTATCTTCACTTTATTACTGACATCGTCTCTGTTATAGCGTTCAGTTAAAACTTTACTTTGAGATTGTTCAGAAAATTGAGGACCTTGCTTAATTCGAGTTCAATTTTTACATTGTATATAGATCATTTTCATGTTCGTAACTTTTTTACGACTCTTATTGCGCATTGATCACTTGACCTTTAGAAATCAATATTCAACGGTGAAAGGTGTACGTTTTCCCTTACATCTTTTCAATGAAAGTCGAACTGTCCGTGCAACAAAAGTCGAGAGAATGTTGAAAACGGCTGCAATTTTTGACGTTACAACAAATGTTCAATTGGAGATAAGTACGCACAAAATGTATGGAGAACAGCAGAAAATATTTATCGATACTGATTAGAGAGTATTGGGTTAAAATATTCAAGAGAAGGTCATAGAAAAATTCAAGTGACTTTCAAGTACTTCTACGTGTAGGAAACCTCACACTGTTAACGTGTGAAGAAGCTTCTTTTAATTACAGGATACTCTCAGTGTTTTTCCTGTTTAACATTTCCTTGTTGTTCTTTATTCAGAGGGGAATTCAACCCGATTTTTATGCAAAGGACGCGAAGTCAACCCCGCAGATTGTCCGAAGCAACTCCTCTTCCACCAACACAACTCTTAGTGGACACCCATGTAACGAACCATGGAGAAATGCCACAACCTGGAGGGATTGTGAGTTACTTAGGAAGTACGAATGGTTTAAGCAGGATGGCTGAACGCGATCGCTTGGATCATAAATTAAGTGTAAATATGTTAACTATAAAAGACAAAATAGAGTGGGCAAAACTGGATTTAGTTTTATATATTTATTGTTTAATGTTCAACAAAAGGTGCGTGAAGAATGATCAGGTTCGAGGTAATTTCTGACATTTTAGAATGAGGCAAAAATAGAGCATCATATCATTTTGTACTACAGTCTCTGGATTGGTTATCAAAGAAATTACTCAGGCCAATCATAACAGGCGAGAAAACTCCATTAAGACAATCGCAAATACGCGCAGCGCGGGAAAACTAGTGATGGCAAGTCACGTGGCTCTGGGCTTTTTCCTGATTGGTCGAGAAAGTGGCGCGAGTTTTGTTGTTGTTGTTGTTTCCAGGGTCTCTCTTCTTCTAGGACGTAAGGTGAAAGACCCTGGGAACAAGGTTTCCTTTCCAAGAAAAAGAAAGAAAAATGTTAGAATTTACCACGAACCAACGGGAATCGTTTTTTTTTTTTGCAAAATGCTTTTATCGGATAGTTGCATGAAATGCTTACCTTTTTAGAAACAGGCACATATGTATGATTACGTTTTTTTTTTCACGAAATATTTTATAGGCTTAAGGATATTGTAAAAGTCGTGAATTGATGAAAATCACTTAAGCCATGTTCAGGTGTAAAAGTGTAGGTAACACTATAATTTGTAATGTATAAAGTAGAAAGAGTTTAATTTTTAAGAATGATCTAATAGAAAAGAGTAGACTAGAGACTTGCTCTTAGACGCTAAGAAAAACTAGTGCACAACGTTTGTATTTGATCAGATTTAGACAAAGGCCTTAACGTACTACACTAGATAAAAGTATTTTTAACAAATTAAGTACTCGTATTTAACTTGAGCTTTCTACTTGATCTAGATGGTGAGGAGCGTAGTCGTTTTTCTTTTGCCTTGGGAAAGGGAGGGAGGGGGATAAAGATCCTACATTCCAATGTCATTTCGCTACGAAAATCAAGTAAATACAGGCGATGTTTGCTAGTGACGGATTCACAAAAAAGCGCAAGCATTAGGTCCAAAGTTTTCTTATGGCTCAGGCTTGTGTATCTGAGTGTCTGGTGTCTTGGCCTTGATTGCTAAGCCTTCCTCGCTAGTAAAAGAAAGCGACGTTTCAGTAACCTTCATCAATCTTGTGTTATGATTGCCACAGTTTCATAGTTGTTTGATTTGCGCAACATAACGGTCAGTTAGTTGTACGATTGAAATTATTTTGTCTGTTTTGTGGCACCAGTAGAATCAAATGAGTTGTAGATTACTTTTTCAGCCTGAAAGTGAATGATATGTATGTCTTGGTGTCTTGGTTTAGCTTCGTGACAATGTACATTTTTAAGAAGAGAACAGATATTTTTGTGATTAACTGCCGAGTTAAGTAAAAAATATTGCACATGTCGTGTGTATATTGCAGTTGTATCTCTTGCATTGTTTGACATTAAAAGTAACAAGGATATTGAGAAGGTATTTAATGACTAAGCCCTGGCGTACTTATTAAGCATCATTTTTAGTAATCTGGAAGAACATGAAAGATTTTTCTATAAAAAGCAGGTTGAACCCTCCCAGTCTCTATTGAACAGCTTCGTCAACTGTGGAATTTAAACCAATAGTGTCCGTTCAAATTAAAGATACTGGAAATGACAGTTAGCCTCGATTATTTTTGCACAGTTGTTGTGGCTATTTCACGCGCGAATTGTTTTCTAAACTGTGAAAATAAGACCGGAAAAACTCCGTGAAACACTTGTACCCCCCATTACTCAATCAAATATTATTTGACATGTGTGTAATTGATGTTTCAGTGCTTTAAAACCGTCAAAGTGACGACGCCCAGACTAAAATAACTCTCAGTGCAGAATTTTGCGCCAAGAATTGACACTTTATAAATAGAAAGAGCTCTAAATAGCAAGAATTTATGATACCTACTCACCGTATTTACGTATAGAGGCCACTCATCCTTAATGACTCATGAAATATCACTTAGGATTAACGGCCCTTGTTATGTTATGTTCAGTAAGATACAAATACCCTGGAACACGATAAAAATGTAGTATCGAGCAACTTACTTCGCTCACAAAGAAAATATCATTGCAAGTTATATTACCTTACTAGAACTCTATAACCCTTAAGGTTGTGGACTGAACTCCTGCGCATGCTTTGTGATTATTCAGTTCACTAATCCTTAATGACTCATGAAATATCACTTAGGAACAACGGCCTTTGTTATGTTATGTTCAGGAACACAAATACCCTGGAAGACGATAAACATGTAGTATCGAGCAACTTAACTCGCTCACAATGACAATATCATTGCAAGTTACGTTATTAGAACTCTATAAACGTTAAGTTGTGAACTGAACTCCCGCGCATGCTCTGTGATTATTCAGTTCAAATCTTTATTACGTATGTTCTGTCTAATTAGTCGATTTTTCACTTTGCGATTTGCCTTAACAAGTAGAATGTACTTCATTTTGAAGTTCGGATAGTTACGTTTGTAAAACGATAGCAAGTTACTGTCTAGCATGAAGATATAAGAAACTAGGTGTAAAATAAAATTGTAAATATATAACGAGAATAAACGTTTGTTTTGATAAATTCTGGCACTTTATCTCTGTTGTATGGAGAGGAGAAGTGTGACGTAACGTCACCATGGTAGCAAAATTTCTGGATCTCAACATTCTTTCCCGATAGAGACGACCATCTGCATTGTCGAGCGATTGAAGAGAAGTACGGGCTACCGTTTTGTTTCTGAGTGCAATCATGCACAAGAAAGTTAAACATGTCAACTTTCTCGTTTTGTTTCTGCCATACTTGCATGACCAAGGGGATCAGTTTAAGTTTCTGGAAAACTTTCCACCTACCCCTCCCCTAATCTAACATTAACACTTACTTCTCACGTAGGGCAACATAATGACCTAGGGGAGGGATGGGTGGGCAGTTTCCCACAAACCTAAATTGACCCGACGAAGGTTTATTGAGATCCAGAAATTTTGCTACCATGGTAACTACTTCTGCTCTCTTTTGCTGCTTACGTCGTTAACAGTGGTTAAATCCTTTAGGACACCGGTGCCCTTGCTTACTCCATTGCACGGCGCGAATTGTTTATTACCACATTGGGAATGTTTGTTATACTTCTCTCAGTTTGTTTTTGGTTCTTTGAGGAGCAGGAATGGTGTATTGGCGAGAGCAATTGGCGATTGTTTTTTCTCCGGCAAGGTTCTCTAGTATTCCCTTCCCCTCAAGTGCCAAAGTTAACAATTCCAATTTTCATACTGGATCTGGAAGGCATGGACACACAGATACCTTCAAACGAACTCTTTCCTTGATAAAGAAATAGGGAAAGTTTTTGCGATACACCTGCCTCCTAGTTATTAGTCACCAACGCAACTCCAAGATTTTAGCCTGCATAGCATTCTTTCTTGCGCCCACTACTTCCAAGCGCCTGCTACGCAGGCTACTGCAATTTCTTTTTAAAGGAGCATAGGAGACAACCTCTTAGCCTTGTCCCAGGCGTGCTGATAGTGGTGCCTCCCCGTTTTTCCTTGCTTTCTTCGATTCAGTTTTTCTTCACACCTCTCTCTCTTTATTTTGTCCTGTTCCCCGTTAACGTTTAGCCTGGAACAGACTCCTTGCCCATACTACCCCTTGTCTATCCCTGAGGAAAAAGCGAGGTGAATATTTGTTCGGGTAGCCTGTTCCAGGGGTTCAGATAGTGGGGAAGGCATGAAGAGGCGGGGAGCGGAATAGACAGGAAAGGGAAGCCGGGGAACTTCCTCCGGTTCCGTGGGTTTTTCCGTTCCGCTCTCTACTTCGCGTTGCTTCCCTCTATCTAAAAAGCTTGTGCACGGTTAGCCAGATTAAATACGCGTAAAAATAGACTGTTTTTTTTTTATAGCTATCTCTCTCTCCCAGTCCTGATGGAGGGGGCGAAAGTTTACCTCAGAGGCCTGCTTATACTCGTCGAGCGACACTAGAGATCCTAAGATTTGACTAAGAGAGTGAGATCGTGTAGAACGTCTGAGTTTGGTGCTAGTTGTATCTTCCAAACTATTACTCTTTCTAGTTGTTGACTAGACCATTAAGAGATTGATAAGATGGTGTGATAATTAATTATTTGAGACATACGAACATAGTTTGAAGTCCTGCATGCATTGAATTTCCTACTTGTATTCCAATCTAAAGGTTCCTTCTACCCACGGACAGGTACTCAGCAAAGTCTTATACGGGCATGATCGGGAGGCTCCGCCCCAAGGTCCAACCATTTACCCCTTTCGTATACCTTCTATTGACAGATAGTTACCCCTTGACACATGTTGACATACCTTGATTTAGAACTTTCCATCACAACACCAGAACGTTTTCTCGACTATTTCACAGCCATGAAATTCATCTGTTAGCCCTTTTGGGTCCTTTTACAGACCCAAATGACAGATTTTCCCTACCCTTTCATATACTTCAACTAAAGGAATCCCAACCCTTTCATATACCTGAAGCCTGAAAAAGGGACCCCATTCGGGAGGAGCCTCCCAGTATAGGGAGTACCCCACCTGGCTCGAGGGCCTTTGTCCTTCTAATAGGTATAGTAGTCTGTGTGTTTAACCCAATATAAGAGACTGTAATAAAACCTTGCATAAAACGACTGGTCAGTCGCCATTAGACCGCATATAGTACTCTGTTCTATTTTTATACCGACCATGGCCATATGATTGCCGCGTCGGACTAAAATACAAAAATTCCTAAAAAGGATAAACTGTTTGAATGCAGAGGTCCACGCAACGCGTAAATATAACTGACTTGTTCATCTTGCCTGATCTCTCATCAAAGAGGTGCTGTGGTCAGACGTCACTTAAAGTGTGAAATAAAACAAAACTGAATACAGGGCTGGCACTGCGGCAAAGGGCTGATTCATTATAGGCCAATATTTCTGCTAACAAAATTAGCCTTCCTCAGGGCCAGAGCCATACCGAGAGCAAAAATTTCTGATGATTACCCGTTTCAGTTTGGTTACATAACAACTATCTCACGCAATCAAACCAGATAATAAAAATTGCAAATTTATAGGAAAGTGGGTGTTTACACGAAGCTAAACTAAAGGTTAGATAAAGCCGCCAGTTGTTGATTTATCATATTACGATTATATTCAGATCAGGAAACCTTATCACGAAATGCCCTCAACTAAAGTATTTTACATCTTTTTTTATCTCAACAGCTTTGTACATGTTCAAGCTCCTGAATCAAATTGAAGTTTTTCTTCCTCGGTAAATTATAATGAAGAAAATTCCTACTTCTTTGCCTTGGGAGAAAAAAATGTCTTTTGAGCATCTATAAACTCAGCTGTAATTTACCATCGGTTGACACCAGCATGTTAATTTGGAGTCTCTTACATCATTTATGCGATTGAAAAACCGTTCTTAAAGATGAGCACGTCTTCTAGTCAATCGCCGGGCAATTTGTCACGTTTCTTGTATTAGTTGCCTTAAGGGCGACTGACTTGGTCAAAAAAAGTTTTTCTCTTGCTTGACTGAAAAGGGACCCCATTTTTGCTCCGTGTTTAAATTGTTCACTGAAAAACCACATCGTCATTACTGCGGTTTTTGGGGTTGGCGGACGCGTTGCTGATTTGAAACCACTTCCGTCAGGTGGTAACGGTGCGTTGACCTCATATTTTTAACTTTCTTGTTGGAATTAATTGTCGAGTTCCCGTAGATTTATTTGGCAAGAACCTAAAAATATACTTGGCTGGTAAAGCATGATACATTTCTTTCATTTAAGGAAGTGTCAAATTGACCGTCTTCCGAAATAAGACGAATTAACAGAATAATTAAATTTTAAATAAAAAATAACCAGTTTTCAGATGTAGATCATTTCAATTGCTACAGAATACCAAAGGAAGTGATTAAAACATTGTCAATATGCTAACACATTCCAGAATGTGATCACTAACTTACGTTGCAGTTACAATATACTATGTTTACTGAGCGAACCTGACTATGCAAATGTCTGGCTTAAGTATGGCGTAACTGGGCTTCTCTATAGTGTACGTTCGCAGTCTATTTGCCGTTGTTCGCTGGATTTGGGCAGTCTGTTTTCTTTTTATTAGCTGTATCCTTGTGCAAAAATCTCAATCCACAAGCGAGGCTCGCTGTATATATTCTATTGCTCATTGCCTCTTTTTAAATTGTATCCTTATGCACAACTCTCAAACCCACAACAGGTCGAAGCAAATCATACAGAGAGCGAGGCGTGGCACTATAAACTGAAGTACGCCACACGTGCTGTTAAAAACAATAACATTACGGTTTGTGGTAATAATTCTACACTTAAAACTGCCTTAAAACTCGATCGATCAGACGGACCGCTATAAAAAGATGCGGTTTCTATCGAGGAGTAATATAAATATAGTCGATGTTTTAAATGCCGCCCCCTTGGTCCAAGGTTAATTCTATTGTCAAGAAATACAACCTCGTCTACTCAGTTTTCACAGTTAGTTAAGCCACAGGAAAGCCGTGGTTTGATTAGCTTCCAACGAACGTGCTAAATGTTAGCCAGCTATAATGCGCTGGTGGAAATGACAGACTGCTTAGGCCAGTTTGTTTATATCCGGTATCACTCAATCTGCATCATTGCAATCTAAACATACCGCAGGTTATTTAAAGCTCTTTTTAATTTGGGGATGATTGGAACAGATCCTTTTTACCTTGTTATAATATTTTGTTTGACGAGAACGTGCAAAAATGTTTCCGAGTAAAAAATGCAAAAATGTTTCTTAGTATCAAAGATATTTGCAACGAACGGTTTGAAGTACGTACAGATTAGACTTTATTGCGGCGGGCAAGTTCCACTTGGTTCCTCTTCCCCATAATTTCTCATAAAATTCACTGTGTCATGAAAACATAATCAAACGATTACGATCAGAGCGAGAAACTCTAAAATACACCATTAATGAACTGCTTCTAAAGGTATATCTTGCCAAATTTCAGTTACAATACCTTGTGCTTCCTGTTGTGAAATGCGACACCTTGGTCCCTACTGCTTTGCTTGCAGGCAAAACCTTCATTTCAAGAAAACCTTAGCTGCTTGCCTTGCTAACTAGTGAGAATTAAATTTACGATGCCAGGGTTGTTACCAGGCTTGCATTTTGCATCGATCGTGTTTTAGTTTTTAAAGGGGCTAATACCTCACAGTTTTATTGTTCAAAAAAACACAACTAAGTATAATTCAATTATAGCTAGCGGCTGCTTCCCTTAATGACTCTGTTACGCCCAAAGTACAGTGCTGTTTCAATGCTTCCGAACTGATCCACCTTTTACTTAATTCTGTTCAAGTGCGGAACGTCTGTTGCTAATTCTCCCATAAGGAGACTACACTGGTTACTTTGAGGAATCTGAAACTGGGAAACTGGACCTGTACTAAGAGTACATGTGTTGTTATTTTACGCGTTTATGATGCCTTCCTTTCCTGTAAAAGACTGCCAGTCATAGCTTAAATCATAACACTAATTAATGACTTCTAATGACTGCAATGTAATACCTATAGAATTTATTTTTCGATTTTTCATAACTCATTTGAACTTAGCAAAATTAAAACCAGCAATCTGTCAAAATAATAGTGAGCGTCGGGGTGGGGGTGGGGATTCACGTCTTAGCCAATAAATCTCAGTGCGTGTGCCCTCTTCATTTGTAGTCAGTGGTTCGCGAGCAAACGCAAATCTCTCCCTCTCCTTTCGCAGAGCTGCTCTCCAGTCAGAAGAGCTTGCTTGCAGGCTATTATTTTTCTTTATGCTTCATGTTCCTTTATTGCCTGCTAGCAAAGGCCTGTTTTCCCTGGTATTGGGCAGGCGCATTGGGGAGACAAAGCGCCATCTCCAGTGGCGGATCCAGACCTTTATGTAAGGGTGGGGGGTGGGGGGCGGTCATCCAGATCCCTTGGGCCCCTCCTGATCTCCACTAACGTTTTGGGGAGCATCGCCGCTCCATCCTCAACTATGACCACTTTCCTAATTCTACTCCTGTCTCTGAACACTTTAATCAAGCCGATCACTCCATCAACGACGTCCTTCTTTATATTCCCCTAAAACTAATCCGTAGCAGCCATGACTCTGTCAGGAAGTACGCAAGGCTCGCCCCATCGACAAAGCTTTGACATTAGAACCCCGTGGTATAAATTTACGAGATGAACTCGATTAGCGACGTATATCTTTTTAGTAGCCTGTCATTTTCTCTTTGCTATGCATTCAAATCTCGCATATGTAACCTTCATCTTGTTTCTATATTCATTTTGCTTTTATAGCCCCCGTTGAAGGTTTGTGTTGCAAACCGAAATATCGGGCAAATATTATTCACCGCTTTATTTTTGTTTTCTTTCTTTATTTTTCCTACCACTCTTCCAGCCGTAAGGATCAGTCTACTGTTCTAATTTTAAAACTTATTTTATGACCCTGGCTCGTTTCTTTTTGCGTGCAGAATTAAGTAATTTTAAACTAGCATGATGAACTCAGATTTTTTTGCAAATAATTGTTAGTACCACAAATAATAGGCTCGATTTCCGCCGTCTCCCAGGTCCGGTCTTTAATCCTCCCCGAAGAGAGCTCTTTCGGGGGATGAGTGCTGGCTCATTTTCCCGAACAGCGGGCTGGTAATCGAGCCTATACAAATAACAATTCAAAATATTCCGATCCAAAAATATATATATGTTCAAGTCTTCTACACGTCGGTTATGTGGCTGATAGCGTGGCGCGTTCAGATAGTAGAGCGCAAGCGAAACATTAACGAGAAAAAAAAAACGAGAGGAAACTAGGGAAGAAAAGTCTCACTTCGTTTTTTCAATTCATTTTCCCCGCGTATGATTGAACTCTCTTCCCACCATCTGAACGCCTGGAACAGGATAGGTGGTGCAAAAAGAGAGCGTCTACACTGGACTGTGTCTCACTTTTCACGCCAGACTAAATAGCCACTTTTATACAGTATTTTTTGCAAATAAACCATAAAAGGAATAAAGTGCAGTTTCTGTTACAACTTGGTAAAAAGAAAAATAAATCTTTGCAATATTTTTTTACGCTGAAAGAGGGAAATCAAGCTGGCTGTCCTGTGGTTAAGACGCTTTATGACATGACATATCTACCTCTCACATGCAAAACCGCTGAATATTGAGCCCAACACGTGCAGAATCCAAAATGGTGCTGGATGAAGGAGAAATATCGCAAAATTTTGGTTTGGTTCGCCTTGTTGGTGGAGAATCTCTTGTATCTCAACGAACATTGTTCAGTAGTGATTCAAAGTGAGTAGTTATTTCAGTTCTTTTTTCTACCAAAACGGCAGTAAACATCATTGTTCTCTGTTGAATTGAGTAGAGGGATAACTTAACTTAACTTAACGATGTTGTTTTCATGTGCATTTGCAGGATTTTGTTTTGTTGTTGTGATCGAAGAATTCGCGTCTACAGCACTACAACTGGAGATTTAGTACGGGAACTCAGAGGACACGTTGGCAAAGTTGCAGATTTTAAAATAAACCCTAAAAATCATCTTCAGGTATGGGGAAACGATCGATAAGAGATTGTTGTAGCTAGCAACTAATAAACGATAATTTTCACTGGATGAGGGCATGAACTGTTCACATTTTGCTACATATATATTTTTTAATAATAATAATAATGTAATATTTATATTGCGCAAAATACATGTAAATATGATCAAATGCGCAGTCTGAAGTGGCTTTAGTTGATATCCCAGGCCCGGGGGTGGGAGGTACTTCGTTATAAGAGGCTAATGGGGATGTGCCGCTGGATGGGGTCGCCTTTTCACGACTGGATTGACTATAATGGGGTCGTATTTTCAACAGTGTTACTAGAATGGGGTCACACATTTCAGATCTTTTGGGGTAAGACAGTAGTTGTTCATATTTACGGTTAGCAAAGGTACCAGAATGTTTGTATTGCAGATGAAAAGTTTAGTGTTCTTCATTTAATCTAAAAAATGGGTCAATTCATAAAAATAGAAGGTGACTAAGTTGGGATTGCAAAAATTACACATTTGCCCAAAATTGACTAAGATGGGGTCTATAATTGGCCACTGAATAGACTATAATGGGGTAGGGGCTCTGAGAGGCAAGCAGCACATACCCAGCAAAAATTTACCCAAGTAACCTCCCCACCCCCATCCCCGGGATCCCAGGAGGGGTGCTCTGGATTTCAAGTGACAGGGATGATTGAATGGCGGCAAAAATAAAAGCCCAAAAAATCCCTAGACCTTCAAACAAAACCCAAAAAAATCCCTGGACCAAAATTTAACCGCAAAAAAACTCCCAAGCCGATTTTCCAAGTCATAAAAATTCCCACAAAGCATTAAATGATATAACCATCGTGAATATTCAGATTGTTTTGAATACCCCCCAAACTCTCTTGTTAAATCAAGCTGCCCAAAAAATACTTGCCAAAATTTTCATACCCAAAGAAAATTTCAAACCCAAAGACATCCTTCAGTCATCCCTGTCACTTGAAATCTCGAGTACCCCTCAGGGACTACAATGACCAAGCCAATCAAATACCCAATCAACAAGGTGTGATACAATGATTTTTTTTTCTTTCGATAAGTCAAGAGGCATGCAATGGTAAACAACATTCATCTTTTGCAATTTTTTATTTTCAGCTAGTTTCATGTTCATCAGAGGGAGAAGTTATTTATTGGGATTACACAGATGGACGCATACTGAAGGTGCAATGAGAAAAATCTTAAAAGCCTTGCATAATGTGTAAAATCTTCCATTATTTTCTCGAGCTCTGCACTTCCAGACGGCTAATGAATCACTGCTTTTTTGTATAACATTTTGTATTTCTGTGCCTCCCTGTTTCAATTGAGAGAAAAAATGGTAGCTAGAGTGTAGTTTAATATTACCTGTATATTGAATAATGTATTACAATGAACCTCAACAAGAAAATCTAACTTCAGGTAAGATATTCTTTGAAATTAATTTTTTAGTCTTCAGAATGAGGTAGTAAACTGATTTTTAGTTTTAATAACAGTCAAGCCAGGTCAAGCGGAGCACCCAAAATTCCAGTGAATTTATTGTGAAAGGTTTGAACCCAGGAGTCATTTCATAATCAAGGCTGTGCTCTAAGGAAAATTTCAGGGAGCCCTTCGGGCTCCCAAGCGTTTTAGTTAAGGCGCCCAGACCTCAAAGTTGGTCGCCCGAATAAAATTTTCAGGGAACCCTTCGGGCTCCCAAGCATTGCGGCTCAGGTGCCCAGGCCTCTCAAGTTGGTCGCCCGAGTACATCTGATGACCAAGTATTGTTTACGCACACAAATCTTACTGGCCTGCTGATCACCAAACTCGGTAATTTTAGCTTTTGGGTTCGACAAAAACCCGCATGTTGTCTTATGAAACCCATCAAAGTTTTTGTGCTATTCAGATTTAAAACCAGAAACGTGAGCAATGCTGCCAAATTGTTTAGGTCTTAAAGAGGGAAAAGTAAAAAATTTCAGCAGGTTTAATATGTAAACTTCATTAAGATCATTGGGTCAAGGAAAACTGTGCTTTTGACCAGTATTACTAAACTCGAAAATAAATTTTCGAAAGGTGAATCAATGCGGCATGAAATATAATGTGACGGGGTTTTATACGGGGCAGATTGAACTCAAGTTCCCGTGAAAAATTCTGTGAAACAGTGAAACTGCCGCGGCCCCAAACCTATTGTGTTAATAAAAAATAAGTCATCTTTAATTTCCTTTTCTATATTATCAGTGAATCTTTTAGGATAATTGAGCTTTTTGTGGATACGGTCGAAGCGTAAACCAGCTCTTCTTTACGTGTTTTTTTTTTGGCCACTAAATTTAGCCTATATATGCCTGCATGCGAATTTAGTTATCGATACGTAAAATGCCAAGACAACGTGGAACTGCCCTGTTTCTAAAACAACAATAAAAACGATCAGAACGATCATATCTTTTCTTTTTATACTTCTTTATCTTGTGTAGAGGGAAGAAAACAATCATAAGTTATGTTTTAGCCAAGCAGACACAGCAGCCAAAAACCGTAAAAACATTACATTTGCATACTGCTCAATACAGCAATTTCCGTTTTTCACAAAAATAAATTACTCTGCGTCGCCAGCCGCACTCTACGTCTGTCAGAAAAGTATTGACAGTTTCTCCTGAAAACTGTACTCTTAAAACTATGTTAAGAAGCGGTACAAATCGAAATCCGTGCCGTTTGTCACGTTCAAGGTGATGGATTATGTTACATGTGAAATCATGCAGAGTGACCTTTCAACATCGACGCGCGCCCGTTTCTTTCGTACAACATTCGTAAAAACATTTTCTGTAGGGTTTAGTAGACTCCGACTCAGCAAGCCAACACTAGTATGTTAAATTTTTCTGCCCGCTTAACTGAACACTGCACCAGAAGCAAGAGTGCCCGGCCGGGCGACCGGCACCGTTTTTTCAGTCGCCCGAAGCTAAATGTTAGTCGCCTCAGGCAACCGGGTGCCGTTAGAGCACAGCCTTGATAATGAAGTTGAGTATGATCATCCGGGTGGTCAGACAGGGAGCAGTAGGCAAGATCAAATGCTGCGACTGCCAGGCTACTTACATTTGTAAAACCGGCAGAAATCTTAGCATGCGACTGACCGAACACAAACGAACAACAAGAAATGGTGATGTCATCAATCACATTGCTGAGCACCATTTACAGACGAAACATCAAATTGACTGCGACTCTGCAAACATATTACGTATTCTACAGACTACTATCAATGACTCACTTTAGAAAGCTGGTTTACTAACTTAGAACAAACGCCACTGACTGGTAGTCAACAGTTACCAGCACCGTACGGATGACTTATTGACAGAATCAAGCAAAACTACAGTAACTACAAGAGAACGACTGGACAACTGACAATTTGACTAACAATAAATGACTGTTTAACTGAGACAATGGACAGATCGAAATGCACCAATGACATTACGAGTCTTCATATCCAATAACATCACAGCTTAAACGACAGACAACCAATAACATCTTGACTTAATTGACCAATCGGGTTGATAACCAGAGTGTAATAACATCAACTGGCGTGATACAACTCACTTTGACTCTGAGGTTGTTGAAACGTCAGTCACTGTCAATGACAACAGCCCTATTCAGGACTATGCTCACCCAGACGATCATACTTAACCTACTTATGGAATGAATTTATCATTTGAAAGTTGAATCTTTTATCGTTGCTGCAATCAGTATCGAATTCATAATGAGCAGTGAACTTTTTACACTAACTTCTCTGCATTTGGTCAGATTGAACTATGTTAGAATGGACAAATTATTTTGCTTTGAAGACATTACATAAAATTCAAGAAAACTGAGCTGGTAAGAATTTCATAACTACATGTACATACCTCACGTGTGAATTCATGCTCATAACACATGCAGGAACGCAGAGATGAATCTGAAATCCATAACTACCAATGGATTCAATTTCCGAATAATTAAGTCAATAATGGCATCTTGGAGGGTACCCTTGACCTTGCTTGATTGTAAATTAGTCACCATATTTTGGATTAGGTCAAGAATTTGCTTTGACTTGTTCAAGGCAAACACCAGTTGCGTGTTCACAAGCATGTTGCAGCTTTTGATCTCAGAACAAGTATCAAATACAGCTACATGTAGTACATGTAGTGTGGGCAGGATCCAATGGACAAAAGTGTAGCCTAAATCTTTTCTTTTTATGTTCACAGAGGTACAAGTTTTCTGGTTTTACTTTGGGTGGTTTGTTTCTTCATCCTGTGCACAATGAAAGTGTCTTTTTAATTATTATAAAAAAGGATCCTGCAAAAGGTATGTTTATTGTCAAACTAAAAGGCATTGGTTACCAGCAAAATGGTTAACCCTTTAAGCACCAATAGTGACCAAGATCAATTTTCTCCTAACAATATCCATACATTGTTAAGAGATAAGGTTATGAGAATTAATAAAATGATCACTAAAGAGAAAATGCCTTGATCTTTTATTAGATTCTCTCAACTAATTCTTAAAGGAAATGTATGGAGATCAGTTTGGAGACTTTATAATATTATTATTTTGATATTGGGACTCAGAGGGTTAAACCTAAATACTATATGATTCTCTCCTGTAAACTGTATAAAGGTGATAGCATGGGCACCAATGTAGTTGGAAGTGCTAAATAACAAAGAAATTCAAAAAAAAAAGTTTTGTTTGGCTTTCTAAGAATGTTACTTTGATATGTTCCTGATACATGTAACTCTGCAGGAGTATTGTGTGAATGGGTAATGACACTAGATGATGACTTTAGCACAGAAGTGACCTAAAACAGCAATGCCCTTGTAACAACCCCTTCTTAAAATCTGAAATGTATGATTTTATATTGGTACTCAGTGTTCACTAACTCAAAGAAGTTGCTTTTTAACCCTTTACGTCCCAAAAGTGACCAACATCAATTTTCTCCTAACAATATCTATACATCATCAAGAGAAAAGGTTGTGAGAATTAATGAAATAATCACCTAAGAGAAAATGTTTTGATCTTCTACCAAATTCTCTTAATGTATTCTTTAAGGAAATGTATAGAGATCAGTTTGGAGAATTTGTATGTGGATATTGGGGCTAAAGGGTTAAAATTAAAAGCATTACCCACTTATTTATTTGATGAAATCTCTCATTCAATGTTATTTTTTCAAATCCAAA
>OZ037995.1:6064430-6119430 GCA_964035705.1 Porites rus
AGCGGAGTTTCTCAGTCAATCTTGCAGGAGAGAAAAAGAAAAAGAAATTGTGCTATCACTACATCATTTCCATAATCTGTATTCTTAGTCACCATAGTTCTCAACCAATCAGTAGAGAGAAATCACTCGATCTGTAATTGTAAAGATGTAGATTTCTGGTAGCTGGTTTTCTTTCCATTATTGTTATTTATTATAAGTTATTAGGCATATACTAACTTCTGGAACTGGCAAGCTATCCTAGTCCAGTTACAACTTTTACTTTATCAGGCCTATGCAGCCAATAGTGACAGTGAAAGGTTTTTAGCAAAAACTCTCTAGCAAAGCCTATTTCATTTTCAAAATGATTACTCCGGCCAGTCAGTTCTGACTTTTGGTAAGTGACCTGACCGACTTATTATGGACCTTAAGATCCAACGATGGCCATGACGAAAAAACATTTCAAAAAAGCAATAGGTTGAACAAGCAAACAACAGCTCTGCATATGCATCATGCTATTTTGTTCATTTCTTTGCGGTCATTGTATGACTACAATGTGAAAATGGATTATGTCACATTTTCTTTCTCTTTCTGAACTTACCGGTAGATATCGTTCTTAGGAATTCAACTCCAGGAGAGTGCAACTGCATCGAACAAAGTAATTGAGTTGGAATAATTTGAGGAAGATTGAAAGAATGCAAATTCATTTTTCAAGCAACCCTTTCCCCGCTATTACCGTCCTCTGATCTTTAACCCTTTAAGTCCCAATAGTGACCAACAGCAATTTTCTTTTAACGATATCCATACATTATCATAAGATGAGGTTATGAGAATTAATTAAATGATCACCTAAGAGAAATACTTTGATCTTTTATCAAATTCTCTCAACTCATTCTTTAAGGAAATGTATATAGATCAGTTTGGAGAATTTGTATGTGGATATTGGGGCTTAAAGGGTTAAGTCCCTATTGATGACTGATGGACAAAACAACTCTCTGACTGATTGTGTGAGTGTCTTTTCCCTTTGCAGCTTGACGTTGTAAGACAGAACTATGTGCCAGGCAAGCAAGGCAAAAGAGGTGCTCTGGTCTATACCAAAATTGATCATGTTGCATTTAATGATGATGGAGAGTGGTTGGCAACTGTGAGTGTGTGAGCTTGTAAAATAACGATATTATTGGATTAAGTTTTTGTGATATCAAGAGTGATCAAGGTCTCGAAACAGCCACCTGCTGTATAACACTACATTTTAACGATTATTGGAAAAAAAATGTTAAATTAATCTGCTGCTCTTTTTGGGTTAAAATAAAAATGTTTATTAATGATAATTCTTTAACCAGGTTGAGAGAAGAGATGATCACAAGACAGCCAGGGAACTGAGGCTTAAGTTCTGGGAATACAATAAACATGGTCAAAAGTAAGCTGAGTCTGACCTACAAGACTTATGTTCAGCGCATGTGTTGATATTTATCTTATTATATTATCTGTTAGTGGTATGTACCTGTGTTGTTAGCAGTATGTACCAGTGTTGTTAGTAGTATGTACCAGTGTTATGGCTATGGTGTGGGTCTTTTCGATTATCCACAAACAAATTGTCCAAACTAATCTCTCTATATTTTTTCTTTAAAGAATGAGTTGAGAGAATTTGATAAAAGATCAAAGTATTTTCTCGTCAGTGATCATTTTACATATTCTCATCACCTTTCCCCTGATTGTCTTTTGATATCGTTAGGAGAAAATTGATGTTGGTCACCATTGGGACTTATAGGGTTAACTGAAGCCACATGCACTCCTTGAGTGCCTATTTTTATCTTTTTTGACCCTGTTGTTGTTCTTGTTCTTCATCCTTTCAGTTATGAAGTCAACACTTGTGTTGACCCACCACACGAACAGAAAATTGTAGCTTTACAGTTCCAACCACAGAAGAGAAAAGACCCTGATAAGACTCTACTAGCAGTGACAGCTGGTGGGGATGGGAAGTTTAAAATCTGGGTTCTTGGTGAAGAAAGACTTGGGAGAAGTAAGAATAAACAAAAAAATTGTAATGATGGGTTTGGAGGGAAACAGGTCTAAACTATTGTTTTGTTTTTAGCCTCGATGTTTCCCAAGGTTCAGTTATTGAGATTTGGGGTAATTGCGGGCGACAAGAGGAGCCTGCAATCCTAATATCCAGGTTATTATTACGCATGTGTCGCATGTATGTAGCCAGCAGCCAGCATTCTTTTGGACTTACACTAAAAATAAATGGAATGCATAGAACGCAATTTGATCAAGCGCGTTTGGACCTTCTATCACTCATAATCTGATCACGCCTGTTTTGACCATCTGTCACGTGAAACTTACTCAAAGCACAGCGTTGGAGCAAAAGCGTTTTGACCTTCGATCGTTGTCGCCCCCATTACGTAACCTTCGGTTATTACTAGTCAAGTACTGCTTATTTCTTGATGGACCAGGTGATTTGTAATAGTATAGCAAAACAAAGATGATGGATACAAAGTAGCAGTCAACATTTAATAATTTGTGGATAGCATTGATGTCATAGATTTTGCAATGTTGCCTGCTCAGAGGTGAATTAAAAATGAAGCTTTGGGCTGTTGGGAAAGGAGTCCCATTAACAAAATAGTTTCACTACCAGACTTGAGACAAATCAAATGTAGACCAGGTTTTTATTGAATTTTACATTTTGGTTCTCTTAAGACAACATTTACCTCGGCTTGAAAAAATCCCACCAAGAAGATTTTCCGGTCAGGCTGGTAACTTTTGTTGTCGGGTTTATTTGCCCAATGAGCCAGGGTCAGGGCAAGTCTTCTTCTTACCAAATTATAACATTTGACAAGGATGTAACTACCCAGGCAAGCAAAATATGAGCGAAGCTAAAATTCATGGAGTCTTCAAGCCCTCCTAAGGTTTACATTGGCCCAACTTTGTTGCATAAGGTATGCTTGGGATAAAAGAGCATTGTACGTTTCTGGGAAACTGCCACCTACCCCTACCCTAAGCAAACAATTTGCCCTAAGTGAGAAGTAAGTGTTAATGTTGGCTTAGGGGAGGGGTAGGTGGGCAGTTACCCAGAAACGTATAATGATCCGGATAAAACATAGACATGAACTTTATCACATGAGGCAATCCTGTCACTTCCTGTATTTTTAAGAAGCCGTTTACATATGAAAAGTTGGACCGTCTAAATCAGCCTCTACATGGCTATTATTGTTGCTCTTTAGGCAATAGACATTCTTGGTCCTGTCAATCAGTTGGTTTCTATGACGACACACCTTGTCAAGATGCAGCGTTCTCTCAAGATGGCTCGCTTCTTGCCGTGGCTTACGCTCAGGTTTGTAGCATACTACGTAACTCACATTATACAGAATTCCCTCTTAAATGGCCTGATTAATAATGTTGTTTAAAGTGTTGTGGGTAAAATCCGAGCCACTGGAGAATGCGCGATCCACGCGGGGTGGACGCTCTGGCGTCTCCTTTTGCATGTTGCGTGCGCGTGACTTCTAACGATATACCCCACATGGACAGCTTACTCGCAGGTGAAGGTTAAACCGGAATTAAAACCAGTTTGATTCAGAACTTCCTTTGTTTTCTAGACCTAAACAACTTTAGCTAGTTGAAGCTAGACTTAAAGCCATTGTTTTGGTTTTCAAAGCTGGTGCTTTTCGCTACTAGTGGGCTATAACATATAGCCTAGTAGTAGCTCAGACAATCAGAACACAGCATTGATAATAGACCACTAGTTGGATTTTACTAAAGACGTTTACCCTCGGTAAGTATGTTAAAGGTAAAGTTCCTTTTTGTTGTAATATTGCAGATAATCACCTTATGGACGCCTGAAACAAATGAAATGAGAAAAACCCTGGCTTTACCTTATCCGGAAGAAGAAATCAAGTAAGACTTGATAATTTTATCACATAACTGAAGTTGCAATATGTGTACTCTGACGTATTCATTCTGTGAAACCAACTCATCATCCAAGTATAGTGTGCATTCTAATTGCCACAAACTTGAGTTAAAACCAATGGCATAGACTGCACAGCACTGCAATACTCTTGACGAAAATCATTTGGCTAAGAAAGGTCAAATATATTTAGGGTGGAAACAATCATCAGTATCTTTCTGTGCTTTATCATTCTCGTCCCCAGAGCCTCCTGTTCCCTTAGCCGGCGAGGCCTGAGCACGAGCACAGGTCCTTGTGCTCAGGCCTTGCCGGTTAAGGGAACAGGAGGCTCTGGGGACGAGAATGGAACTTTATTGTCTTGAACTTATGACTGTGATGTTGGCACATTATACCGGGTCGAGTTAACTTTCGTAAAGGCCTCTGGGAGTGTTATTAGGGAGAAGGAAAAAATTGGCCAATAGCTGACCGGCGCGTCCTCAATGACGATCCCAGAATGAATTGCGGGACACATTTCGGCTCCAGTCCCCTCCTCGTTTCTAAATGGCGACCCAAGTTGCACTCATTGTTTTGTTTTTTTGGTGTGGCCCTATCGAAGCTCACAGCAGTTTTTTGTACCGTTGTGAGTCAAACAGGTGCCTAAAAGAAATATTTTCCATCAGGTCGCTAATTTGGTCTGTTCCTGTGCCATCTTAGCATCACCCAGGAGAATAACATGCTCTGTGAAGCCTTCCATCATTGCAACGTTTTTTCAGCTGACTCCTGATTAGGAGAAGACTTCACGTTTGTTAGGAGGTTGTGAACTGAAACTGCCGTCAATTATGACATGTTTACTCATCGTTCACTCATGTTTTCTCGTACTTTTCAGATAAAAAGGATAGATAAAAGGTCGCTGACGACAATGCTCTGGTCATGCGCAATTTTCCCAATAAGTTGCAGAGGCATACCGATTAAACGATAAATTAATTATTGAGCTCGTTTCGCAAAATACCTTGTTTTTGCTCTCCCTCGTCCAATACTAGGAAGCTTAAGCAACGACGACGGCGAGGGCAACGAGAATGGCAAAAAAGCAATAGGTTTAGATGGCAAAACAACAACTTTGCCCGTGCATCACCCTTTTTTGTACATTTCTTTGCCGTCATGGCACGACTACGACGTGGCCCTTCCTAATTTCACGTTTTGTGGAGGACGTGATAACAAGACAACAACTTCCTTTTTCTTTTCCTAACTTGGATACAGTATTTTAGACTTCTACTCCAAAAAAAAATGCCAACATTTGACGAACTTAGCGAGATGGAATGAGCGCGATAAAGTCTGAGACAGGGCGAATTCGCTTTTTAAGTGACGTTTTTGCTGCTTTCGCCTTCGATGTTGCCTAAGCTCCCTATGGCTTATCGGTGCGCGGCTAAAAGTAGGTTTAATTTGTTATTTTTTTCCTGGTTATTTTCAGGAGTATTAAGTTCGGTAACAACAGTTCTTCTCAGTACTTAATCTCTATCACCAATCAGTATCTCACGGTCTGGAATCTTCTTTCTTGTTCAGGTAAGTTATAGTGACATCCTTGTAGTAACAGGGCAGGGAAAACTGTCGCTTAACTTGCGCTTAAAGCGTGCGGTAGCCTTCATATGTGGGTAGTATACGTTTTAAATAAACGGCGCCAACTTTCCTCACTTGCAGCCAGTGGCTGAATAATGCGGAGAAACCAGAGGTGAGATCGGACGTCAGCATGTTAAGGCGCACTAGGTACCCACCCAGGTCAATGACGGCGCAAAACGCGAAACCGTGGCCTTCATCCTTTTTTTTTTTTTCGAGCAATGACAATGGTTCCTTAACGTCCCCTTCCAACTGTTATGTAAGGATGAAGGAGACAAGGCCAATGCCTTAACGTCAGCAGAGAAAAGGTTTTAATCACCGCTAGCTATCTATCCAGTTTTAAAGACCTTCATTGGTGTTTGAAACCTGGCCGGGATTTGAACTAGCGGCCTCCCGCTCAGCAGACTTGCCCGCAAACATTTTGTTGCTCAATTGTTATATCGTTTGGTTTATCCTTTATCCTGTATGATTCGTTTCTCTTTCAGTTTGGTGGAGTGTGGAAGCTCCAGTAACAAGCCTGGCAACTGATCCACAGTCACACCTGATGAGTACTTTTGTTGCCTTTAACAAGAACAAGTCACATTGTGAGTTAGTTTTATGGTGTACATTGTTACCTGATAATGCATGGTGCTTTAATCAGCTTTATTGGCAATTGAATAAATAACGATTTATAACATCCACAAGGTGGTTTTTCGTCGCTGAAGCGAAGCGATAACAATAGCGTTCTTCAAAACATTCCCGTGGTGCAATCTGACACAACGTCGAACCAGTCTCTCGTCCAATCTCAAAAGAGCCAATGTGAGCAGCCATACTTGGCATAGTCTCCCTCGCAGCCGGTTTTGTCTCGTCACGCAACGCTTCTCCCAAGCGAGGAGCGTTTTGTGACGAGACTTAAACGGCTGCGAGGGAGACTATAGTTGGCAGTTTTGTCAAAAACCATCACGTGAGAGCGGGTGTGAGAGCCACATTGTTCGTCATTCGCCGTACTAAACCGCACTGAACAGGACTGCTGTTGTGTTGAGTAGCTTTTGCTTAAATTGTTGGCTATATGACTACATTGACGGACAAGAAACCTCGTAATCGTTGTTGTGGGAAATACTTTATTTCAGTGCCGTTTTTGTTTTCATGTATCTTCAACTGCACTTTTTCTCTTTTTATTTCGTCTTGTTATTATAGTAGCGAGCTTACGCAACAGGACGGGAGAGGAAAGAAGACGGCAAGCCTTGTGTGACAAGCGCGACAATTTTGTTTGAAAAACTTTTGCGCCAAACTGCACCATCCTTTCAACGGATCTTTTTGTAAAAGACCATTAAACATTAACTTAATTGAAGATCACGACAAAACACATCAGTAATAGGCCTGTCACGTTTGTCAAACACAAGCGTTTTGCCGTCGTCTTCTTTCTGCCGTCCTGTTGCGTAAACTCACTACTATGATAACAAGACAAAATAAACACGCTATCCTTCATTTTAAATTTAAACGTCTTAGCTGGTTTACCTAGTCATCTGTAAGACCCTGAAGAAGAAAGGACGTGCCTTTCAAAATAATGGCAATAATTAAATTATATTCCTAACTGTAAAATCAGCCTTGCTTCTTTTCGTTATTTTATCAGTGTACATTTTCGACCCAGCGTCTCCTCGTCCCGTGGCGGTGCAGGCGGCTGTATCTAGGAAAACAGACATCATTGCTGCAGCGTTTTATCCCACAAGTTTGGTACGCGGCAGCACGGAAGGACACAGTCCTAAAATGTCCAAACTTTACTTTTTGACGGCGAAACAGGTGAGTTCTTTATTCTTAGTTTTTTTCTTAGGACTACGTTGAGACGGCACCGGACGAATTTTCGACAGGCTGAAAAATTTGAGCGGACACTTCGTTCACACTGAACCGTTTGGAGCGATTTTCGTATGACCTAGGAGTGAAAACGGGCGAACATAACAGAAACAACAAACGAACGGAAATAAAACGATTTGATTCGTTTATCGAACGGATACAAACGCGCGTGGCCTTTGGCTGGTTATGGGCAAACGCTCGGGTGAAAAAACTTCATGCCCGAGAACTTTCAACTGATACTTCGCTTTGACGTCATACTGCAACACGATTGGCCAATCGAACAATTCCTTCTGCATATTAGGGTTTTCTTTGGCGAAAAAATGAAGAGGCCATGTTTTGATCTTTTCATCCACTGGCTGACAAAACAAATAACGAACACTTACCGAAACCATTTTTCAAGGTCATAGGAAAATCGCTCTAATATTTTCCCTCTGTTCACACGGAACTTTGAACGGCTAGGCGTCTAAATTTTCATGAGGTTAGGGTGGGTCCGTGTGAACGAAACACCTAAATGAACGAATTTCAACAAGTCGAAAATTCGTCTGGTGTCGTGTGATGTTCTTAAAATATCTGCTTTTCAGCGTTTACGATTTATCAGGTTCTGATACACTTTTTTTATATTTCTTGCGTTTGAGTGCTCTGTTTTGACAACTTTATCGTTCATTTTGCTACCCGAGGAGCTCTTTAGCCGCGTCAGTTATCTCCCGACAAGTCCCTTTTTTCCAGTAACTAGTCAACAGCGAAACAGAACCTGCTTTTCGAAGCAATTTCAGTGTTAATCCAACGCCTTTTTCTGAATGTAAGATTTGCGTATTTTTACGCGTCATAGGTTTTCTGTTACCTGCCGCTGGATGTTTTTTCCGCGCCTTTCGCCATTTAAAATCAGCTTTTCTGAGCGCTTTTTTCCCATCTCCCATAATACACCTTGTAAAACACCAAAATGTGGCGTAAGTATTGTCCTCAATATCTCTTGGGACGACTGTTAAACCCAGGAAAAGTTAAAAACATTTTGGGGGGCAAGCAAGTTGGGAGACGCGCAAATAACGAATGCGCATGCGCCTTAAATTGTGATGACTCAACCTGGCTGGCAATCTGGTTCCCAGGGCCTCTCCTCTTCTACAGCCGTTTAGATTCCTGCCCAGGGTTTTATGGGTAAGCTTCATAAGAGCAATAGTTAGTGTCTGTTTCTTTGTGTCCAATTAGCCAATTAGCCAAAGAGTTTGTGTTACAATAATGTCACCACTGGTGTTTTTCACTGAATTTCAGGAGCTCTTCACTCTAGACTGCGAAGAAACTACGAGCGAGGAAAACAACGCAACATCACAGGTAAAAACGAGATGACATCATCCATTGGTTAGTTGGTTATAACGAAACAAATGTGGCTCCCCATCTACATGATACACCTCGACCTACCTTTCAACAAGTCACACCCGGCTGTCAAGAAAAGCATTTTTGTTGTTTGTTTTTCAAAGAGTTATTTATTGACTATTTTCCAATTCCCCATAATACACTCTGTCTCCCCCCAAATTTTGCATAACTTATTGTCTTAAAATGCTCTTGGGAAAATGCAATACTCCCAGGAGCATTTAAAAACAATGGTTTATGCAAAATTTGGGGGGCAAACAGAGTGTATTATGGGGAATTGGAAAATAGAGAATATATCTCCATGGTGTTCCTCATAAGCGCAGAAACAAAATATTCTGCCATCCGCCACTTTAGAAGAAGGAAACTGGATGCAGTTAACTTTCGCAAAGGCTTCTGGGAGTGTTACTGGAAACAGAGAGAAAAAGGCCCTTTGCAGCTAGCCATTTACGTGGTACAAAACCTCCATGCTTGAGAGCAAAAGTCGCACTGGGACAAGACAAACAAAGGAAATTACCATTTAAAATTATGTGTTCCTTTTGTTTGTCTTGTCCCAGTGCGACTTTCGCTCGCCAGCATGGCAGTTTTGTACCACGTGAATTGCTGGCTGCAAAGAACCTATTGGCCAATAGCTGACCGGCGCGTCCCAAATAACTATCCCAGAGGCAATTGCGAGACAAATTTCGGCTCCAGTTCCCTTCTCGCTTCTATGAAGTAACGAATGACCCCCCTTCTCTTGTAAGGTTTAAGTGGGTCATTCTACATTTAAATTTGATCTTCCTCAATCTCAGTGGCCCTATCGAAGCTCAAAGCAGTAATTTGTACTTCTCTGAGTCAAACAGGTGCCTAGAGAGAAACATTTTCCATCTGGTCGCCAAGTTGGTTTGTTATTGTGCCACCTTAGCATCACCCAGGAAAATAACATACCTCGAAATCCTTAATTCAAGTAATATCCTGTAGATAGCTAAAGAAAAGAGACACCACCATTCAATTTTTTTGCAGTAGTTAGAGTGAACTTGATAAGCGTAAAGTATCTTTTTGACGATAATTCTTCTACAGAAACAAACGAACTTCAGCAAGGTTTCGCTGGTACTATTCTTAAGCAAAAACAAATATTCAATTCTCACTCCTTTCTTGAAGTCAAGTAAATACCCAACGACTACATAATGCTTACATAATGGAACCCCGCCGACCACCATTCTAGTGATGCGATGGAATTGTTCTCTCTAATTTTATTTTATTTTTCCATTGTCTATAGCAGACGTTGAAGGCAGACCCATCTGTACAACAATCAGAATTCTTTAAGATATTTGGACAACCTTCGAAGAGTAGTAAGCTAAATAGAATATGGCCCTTTGTTAAAACTAACTATTTCGGACTTTCTCCCATAAAATGGCTCAAACAATCGCCAAGTTTCGATTTCCTGCCGTTTGGTAAATTGAGTTTTATCTGTCTCGTGAAGGTACGCATGTCTGAAATGGCTGAAAACGTTGCTGTCAATAAACTAAGAAGAAAAACTGAACTGGTGCTAGTTTTTCTGATTATCGATAAGGCTTACGTAATGGGTTAGACAGGGAGAACTTATAATACAGAAACAACTCTAAAAAGCATCTTGTTAGCTTAAAATATAAGTATAAGCAAGAAATGACACAAAATAAATAAACGTAACATTTCGGTTCTTATTTCAAGACCATTATCAAACGTGAAATACAAGATGGAAACTCGCAGAACTTATAAAGAGAGCTAGCCAGAAAGGTGTGACTGAATATTAAAAAACTAATAATTGTGACAAGAATGTGGAGGAAAGTATAACGAAAATGCTGAAATTCAATTTAAACCTAAAGCTAAAACAATACAAGCTCTTTGGCTTCTTCATTTGTCGGCGGGTAAATGGAGAACTTTGTGCGGTTTATTTCTTGAAATTGTCGAGTTCTTTGAAACTGTGTAGTGTTTGTCCCCCTGTTAAGTCTATTGCATGGTGCTGATATCGATAACGATGATGATGATGATGATGATGATGGTGATGATGATGATGATGACGACGAAGATGTTAATGATAGTGACGGTGATAGTCATGATGATATGATGATGATGACGATGTTAAGATGATGATGATTGGGTTTGCTTTCCTAGCTATTTATATTTAGCCATATCTATCTATGGTTGTTTCAGAGGGTGAATGCACATCGGCGAATCGCTCAGCAAAACCCGTCAGAGGGACTCCTTCAAGCGTTGTTGTGAAGCAGGTGAGATCTTCAAGTAGATTTTGGTATTCTTTAGGGTGTTCAGGACAAAACGCCAATGTTTTGACCCCTTACAGATATCGCTTACAGCTGCCCGTGAGAAAATAAAGAAAGAAGAGGAAAGAAACGGCAACAACAACGTGGAAGCAGTTTTTGACCCACCCTGCGAGCCGAGCCTGCTTTTGTCTTCTTGAGTGAGAAGGAGAAAAGGAGGCTCTGTCTGAATCGCGTTTGAAGTCACCGCAGCCTGAACTTCTGGACTGGTCAATCTTGTTTTTTCCTGTCAAACTGGTTTCTTCGAGTGCGAGCATTCGTTTACTAATAAACCGATACTCATAACTGAGCTCGCTGTACCAAGCGCATGGTTATTAGGCCTGGGTTTGAAGCTGTATCCAAGCAACAAGCAGCGCATGCTCAACAATGATCTTAGTCGATTCATGCAGAGTCTTTCTCGAGTACACCGAAATCGAGTAAGCGAAAGAAAGGCTCTGCTGACAGGGAGTCATGGACAACGTCTCTAGGCAACTGTAGCTTTTATTTCGCCGTCTGTTGTAGAATGCTATTTTTCAGAGATAAATACAGCTTGAGCTGCGTTTAGTTCCATCGTTTTAATGAGCATCCTCTCCCGTTCCACGTGAGTTCCCCCGGTTATAAGAGCACGTGATTAGCATGAGGCTTCTGATCACGTGACCCACGATGGTGGTTCGAAACCAACCTCGTGCCCAGGGCTTTTCCATTAGAAAGTGTAAGGGGTGGGTAAAGCCCCGTGGGCGAGGTTGGGCTCGGAACTTGAATGCTGACCTCGTAATGTTGACTCTCTTTTCTCAGATGATGCAGACTCCTTCGCATGTTTTGCCCTCTGTTACGTCACTGTGTTCATCATTTCTACAATCATTGCTGGTCAGTAAACACACCTCACAAAGGTATGTACGGACATGCTCATTTACTGCCAAATTCGCTGTGTCGCCCTTCGCGTTTTGAAATGTTCGAAGGAAGTCCCAATGTATCTTTTGTTATATTTCCAAATTTAAATAAAGTTGAAGTTGAAGTTGAATTTTGGGTTTTTCTGTTCCGTCAATCAACTTAGCAGAGCTCTTAGGTAACACATGTTTACCTTAACGAGTTCAAAGGTCATGGTTTGTGATTTGTGATCGGTGGATTTCGATTCGTTTGGTTTGTTTCTGTGTTTCAAGGTGATCGTCTTGTTTCGGGGTGTAATCGACTAGTTTCATTCGAAGATTTTCCTGATCCCTCTTATTCTTGTCACTTGCAAGAATAAAGCAATGTCTGCCTCCTTCCCTCGACCAAAATTCCACTCACCATCGCGATTTCCTTCGCCATTCTAAGTTTTGTTTTTGCGGGCCAAGCTGGGCGAGCGGGTTCAAACATTGTGATTTGAGGACCCAAAATCCCTTCGAAGATTGCAAAACGAGCAGCGCGATACAACGAATTTGGCAGTAACAGTCTTCAGGAACTAATTAGTCAAGGTATCAGCGAGTGTTAATTCTTGTGTGCGTGTTTATTTACTTCAGGGAAGGTCAAAGTGATGTTGATAACGATATAAGTGAGGATGAAGGTAAGAACGTAAATGGTTTTGCAAACAAAGTAACAACAGACATATTCCTTCGCCTAGGCGCAGAAGTTCGTGGTAATGGGCCATTTTCATTTTGACGACCTTTGACTACAACTACCAGAATTCATTTCGTTTTTGCTTTCTTCCTTAAATTAGTCAATCCCACTGAGATTTAAAAAACAACAGCGCTAATTTGCACAAGAAAACAACAAACTGAAGGATTGTGGTAGTTGTCGTAAAATGACGTCATGGTGCAATTGTCCTCCATTGGAGCTAATGGAAAATTTGAGCTCATCGATTTACCTGGCAGAGCAGGAATCGAGTTACAATGCGCGCTGGATAGTATCTTTGCACGTGGATATCACATACCTATTCTCATCTTTGGATGAGAGTATCGTAAGGCTCTGTTTGGTTTTTTTTTCATGTTGAGTTTTCACAATGACATATGGTTTCGTTGTTTTACGTTTCCAGTGTTTGTGATTGGTTAAACAATGTGTTGCCGCTTTCAAGCCAGTCTAAACCAAAACCAGTCATGACTTGTTTCCCGCTTCATAGATTTTTTTCGAAATCTGATTGGTCCGTTTTGCTGTTGGCGCATGCTCTGATTGGCGCGAGTAACTGACTTGCTTCCCGCTACGGGTTGTCTTACGCTTGACAGTGGCCTCATGTATTTTTCTCGAAATCTGATTGGCCTATTTTACTGCTCGCGCATGCTCTGATTGGCGCGAGTAGCTGACCTGACTCCAGTCACGGCAGTGGCTTTATGTGTTTTTCGCGAAATCTGATTGGTCCATTTTAGTGTCTGTGCATACTCCGATTAGCGCAAGTAATGACACTTTGTTTTCGTTGTATTGCAAACCGTTCGATTTCACTTTGTTTACAGACGAAGCTATGGAGGTGGATGAGTATGACAGTGATTTGGAATCACCCAGGAACACAGAAGGAGCTTCAGAAACACTAGACAATGCTGACAACCAAAGACAACAAATTAGTAACACAGACAATTCTAACTTGGACAATGTAAATTTCAGTTGGCTTGAAGACTATTTTACGTGATAGTATTCAGTCAAGATGGGGTTGGCTTGTACTTCGGCCAAGAAAATAGGGTCCGGGTCCAGTGAGGAAGGTTTTTTAAGAGGAATTTCTCCGGCTTTTGCTGTCTCTGCATTTCACCTGGCTTTGTGATCTTGCCTCTATTCAAGGCAATACCCTAAAAAGATCACTTCAAACAATCAGAGCGACGAACAAGTTCTGACGAAGGCAGAATGTTGATTTGCCAGAGCAAATAATACATAGAGATGATGCAGGCATCACAATGAGTGTTTAACACCAAGACATTATTAATAGTGCCGGACACTGTTAGGAAGTGTGAATTCTATTTACTTATGGATGTTTTCACTTAATACGCTTGGAAGTGAAGTGATAGTTGACTGCACGACCTCTGGCCGCGTTGAGCGCCGAAAGCGTGCGTCACGCGCACGATACGCGCAAACCTCACGTGCACACCTGTTAGGCGAGCGGTTCTCAGTTTCGTTTTGTGATGCAGATCATGCGAGGACTCAGTGAGGATATCTCGAAATATATCGTCTTTCGCTAGGGTACCTTGGGATATACCGTTCGTCTTTACGTGGGAGGTTGTTGTCTGTAAAATAGTTAAAAGTCTATCTACTTGCAGGCACATTTTGAACCGCGGAAGCGACAACTAGCTTGGTTGAGTTTTTTGATATTTCTCCTCCTTTTAGCGGGCCGCTATAAAGGATCTTTTCATCTTTAACACAAGGGCTCACTCCCCTCTCTCCCCACCGTCATAAAAAAGAAAAGAAATAAAGAAGGAAAAACAGCATTTCAATTTAGAATTATATTGTCACCATTTTCACACAGACCATAATGCACCTTGTTCACCCCTACAATTTTACATAACCATTGCCTTCGATTTCTCTTGGGACGACTGAATACCCAGAGGAAATTGGAAACAACGGTTATGCACAATTTTAGGGGGCGAGGGGGGGGAGGGGGCGGGGGGGGAGGGGGACAAAGTGCATTATGGTCAGCGTAAAAAAAGTGAGGGGAAAGTCACTGTGGAGTGAGTTGCGATTGACACTGGGACGACCTTGTCTAGAATTGCACTGTGGGACTGTCTAGGGGCACAAATTTTGTCCCAGTTTCCTGTTCAACTTTGTTGTAGCCAATGAAAGAAAGAATGACGTTTCCAAAACAGTCCCATAGCGCAGTTCCGAGTTTGACGCCGGTTTTCTGTAATGCTTTCGAAGCCCGTTTGGTCATTCACTTTCCCTGGTCTTCCGCAACAGGCCCTAGTAACGCTTTTGTACTGGGGCAGTTTAACGGCTTCTTAGTTTATCACGGTGGGGTTGTGGGGGAGGTACTTATCACGCATCACGCCAATTTTTTTACCACATAACACATCACGGAAAAGTAGAATATTTACTATCTGACGTAGTAAAAGTACCTGAATTAGAATATTTACTATCTGACGAAATCAGAGGTCGAGGAACGAGAAAAAAGGGCACAACACGATTGGCCAATCGAACAATGCCTTCTCCATATTAGGGTTTTCTTTGGCACGTAAACGAAGAGTCCATGTTTTGATCTTTTCATCCATTCGGTGATAAAAACTGACAAATAACGAACACTTACCGACACCATTTTTCAATGTCATGCGAAAATCGCTCTAAATTCGTGACACAGCTCCTTTAATTGAAACCTTTTAAACAAAGGTTTTGGCTGAAGACACACGCGACGTTTCACACTTTTCTAGTCGTATTAACATGAGAAAGGATTTTAAAAAGATGTTTTTCTCACGTCTTTCCACCTCGTTGTTTTTAATTTAATTTCCGCCCTGTGTTTAGCATAAGGCTTCTGATATTTAACCTTTATTTTATTTCTGACCATCATGACTTCCTTGATGTTTGAATGATCGGATCCACTGTCAGATTCAAATCACCAACACGGGGGGCTTTTTTATTGACACCATTATTCCATATTTCTTTTTTTCCTTAATATTGAATATGTCGGGGTTTTTTTCTCTGTATTAAAGAAGACCCACAGCTGGACGTAGACGTACTATGGCAAAGTCCTTGTGTTAATAAGACGCGAGAAGACGCAGTTTTTTTTAAAGAGAAACCCATAAATAGCCATGAAATAGATTTTGCGTTATATTGTTTACACAAAACAAATGAGCAAAGCATTTTAGCATCCCCAGTTTTTGAATAGTGTCAAAGCAAGATAATGCCGTCAAATATAACCCCGAAATTGATATGTACATTCTGATTAAAACTTGAATTTGTTTTCAGTAGGAAAAGAAAAATAATCTGAATGGTAGCCTCGCTTCTTTTTCCCCTCTTTTTAACAGTAAGTGATCTTTATTAACCAAGAGCCCACTGAAATTTCAAGTGATCTGCAAATTTCACTCTGAAATTTGCCTTCTTATCGATTAAAAAAGAAAAGGATTTACGTGTCGTGTGAAAAAGGTTTCATTTCTTAAAACTGCGGATGACAGATCACCCAAACTGTTTTAATTATAAAACCACATCAAAACGAGTTTTAATTCCTTCCTCAATTTAAAATTCGAATTTAAATTTATAGTGATCTGCAAATTTACCTTCGTATCGATAGAAAAAAAAGATTTACGTTTCGCGCAAAAAAGGTTTCGTTTCTTAAAATTGCGAATGAGGGATCACGTGAACTGTTTAAACAACCACTGACATGAAAAAGAGCCCAAATCCCTTCCACAACAATCGGCTTACTAGTAACATTTTCATTGGGGCGGTCATTGTGTAGCGATCTGTAGCTCCGCCACTGCCGTTAGTTAGAAGGCAGTTTTAAGCAACAACGACGGTGACGGCTTCGAAAACGTCACGTAAAAAGTGAATTCGCGCTGCCTCAAACTTAATCGCGCTTATTTCATCTCCTTTAATTCTTCAAATGCTGGCAATTTTTTTGGAGTTTAATTCTAAAGGACTGCATCAAAGTTCGGGAAAAGAAAAAGAAAGTTGTTGTCTTGTGTTCCCGTCCTCGACAATACTTGAAATTAGGCAGTTTTACGTTGTAGTCGTGTAACGACTGTAGAGAAATGCACGAAAAAGCGTGATGCACGTGCAAAGTTGTTGTTTTGCTTATCTAAATCTATATTGCTTTTTTGCCGCCCTCGTTGCCGTCATTGCGTAAGCTAGAATCACGACCGTAGGGGCGGCGAATTTTCGCAATCGGGCTGTTCAGTATTATAAGATCTTTCTAGTATCCATTAATTCGGTCGTTTGACGTGTGTAATCACTTAAGGTTGTTTTTCATCTGCCACATGGGTGAAACCCGTTTCCCTCTCCTACGAAAAGGGACAAGTTTGTTCAGGAGGTCAACAAGTCCAGCCCGAAACTGTTTCTTCATGTAAAAATAAATGAGAGGTTTTAGAGCGCAGGGTAAAAAAATAGAGTAGGTGGATATTAAAGAAACTTGCCTTGGAAGCTCAACTCCTAAAGTCGCGAGAAGAAACAGTAGACATACGGGAAACCAACAGAGTAATACTATGACGACGACCGAGAAGAGTGTCTTCGCGGAGTCTATCTCTTCCGATGCGATCGATGTTACGGGTGATAAAGACTTGATGCGTTTGTTTGCTTTGCTGATCTGCCGTACTCTCACAAAACAAGCAATGATAATCGCCACGGGAAGACCGATAACTAAAAGGGTGAAAACCGCCGCGTAGGATAAGCTTGAACCGAAGTACATGAAACACATAGCGTTTCCGGGCAGGAAGATGAAGTCCCCCCATCCTACGAGAGGCGGGAAGGCACACAAAATGGCGTAAACCCAAATCGCTAGCAACATCCACGCGATATTTTTCTTCTTGAAAATGGTCATGTACTTTAGAAGGTCCGTGATCAAATAATAACGACTGATGCTTATCGTAGCCAAAGTTATTAAAGAAACAATGAGAAGCAAACACGACATGTAGGCAACAGCGGAGCAGAGTGATTCCCCGCCCGACCATTTTCCCGTGAGCAGAACCACAAAAGCAAAAGGTATGCAGAGAATCGTCGCTAGCAAGTCCACAAAAATCACATTTAGAAGCAGTAGGTTGTGCCAGGTTCGCAGTCGAGGGCTTCTGTACATGATGACACAGGACAAAATATTTCCAGTCGTGGAGGTTACAAAAATGAGTCCCAAAGCGATCGTTTCAACCACAACGAGATAACTTGGTCTTTGCTGTAAATCTCTCGCCGCTTTCCACTCACTCAAGTTCACATACATCGCGAAAAAATGTGCAGAAAAAAGCTGTCTTCTAGCTTTTTTGTTTTCAGAATGCTTGTTTTGTCACTTCCAGTAGTATAGTATTTGTATAACCTGTTTTAACTCTGTGAGTGTGAGAAGCGTCATCCAAAACCGATGGCTTACCGTTAATATCTCCGTAGCTCTAGGGTTTATCCGGTCGGACGTCCATTTACTCTCATTTTAAACAGCGTTATGAAATTTCATTGGATAAACGCTTATCTCTGAACTTCCCTTTTAAATTGCCGTGAGTATATTAGTCCAAGAGTTGTCGAAAGCGCTGCAAATAGCTTCTATCGATTAACAACTATCTTTTTCCCGCGAGTCTTTTTTTAGCCTGTCAGTATTAATGACGGCGAATCTCAACTTAATAAGCAAAATAAAAGCAATTTTCGATGTAGAGGAAAGTGCCCCTTTCCTCATTTGCAAACATTTGCTATCGATATTGCGATTTCTGAGGATATTTGGGAGTAATATCTCGACAAAATGAAATAGAGAGACCTTTTAATTAAACCGGTATTTGGTCACCTGTCTTTGCCTCGAGGCAGCTGCTCTACAAAACTTTACTCATGGATGTTTACTTAGAACCTTCTTGAATGACATCTCCAAGAACAATTATTCTCCAAAACAAAAGCGATACCCCGACCCTCGACCTTCTAGTTTAGTAAGCCTTGAAAATTCTACTTTGGCTATATATCATTTGTTCGTTTTTCGTCACGGGAAAATGTCGAAATGGCTGAACACGCTAAGATGACCTTGTTGGCCTTGTTCTCTCGACAAGGGTTTCCATGGCAGTATTGAAGATAAATTACAAGTAATAAAACAGATAAATATTATCCTTTAATCTCGTATTTTTCCAGTTGTTGAATCATTTATTCAAGTGAACGTATCTTAGTGGCGAAAAAAATATTTTTTTTTAATGTAAATGTCACTTGTATGTAGCGTCCTGACACTGCGTGCCTCGAATATCTTTCGCTAGACATGGTGAATTTCAGAAATTCAGTTATAAAGTTGTTGTTGTTGTTGTTGCGGTAGTTTGCTACCTTTAGAGAGTAACTCCAGCACAAAAAAGGCCATTAGTCCTCCCGAAAAAGTCAGAAACAAATAGTTGCTGAGCTGCAGGGTAAGGAAAAGTAAAAAGTTCTGATTCTGAATTGTTTTCACATACTTTTTTTTCCAAAGACAGCGTGATTGTTGGCGTAATTTAAAATTAAAGCATACACTGTATATGCCCCGTGTTATCTTAGCGTGCTAAGCAGTCGCTACTAAAAATAAATGTTGTTTGATAAATCAATAACAGAGTTCAATACTTTATAAAGTAACTCATCGAACCGGATGTGTGTGATAGGGTTTTGGAAGTTCTTTTCTTTACATGTAAGATTGGTTTGGCTGTTTGCCATTAAAAGAGTGGCCACTAGTCCTGGGAATCTTGTGCAATATTATTTTAGAGAACTGGGCACCAGTGGTCAGCCGGGAAGGTTGTTGTCCTCCATATTGGATCCGTCAAGTTTCATGTCCCCTAATTAATTTGGTTTATATGGGCTTGAAACATGTCTGATCGAAAAGCTGAGCTAGAGAGAAAACGGAAACGTTTGGAAGAGATCAAGAAAGCTCGAGAAGAGAAGAAAAAGGTAATTATAAATTGATTTAGAGATCAATTTTCTGCGGAATATGTATAAGCTCAGCTTGGAAGTGGTTTACCCTCATTGTAACAGATTTTAATACTCATTCAGCTTGTTGACATTAACTGACTTAACTCAGTCACCCTTCTCGGGGTACTCATTCTTTTGTATTTGTCGGTCGTTGATACAGTTTTAGAACATAATTTGTGTAGGACGAAAATTAAATAATTTTAAAGTAAGCTTACTTCATTCGTTTCAGTATCGCCTTTTCCAAGTGTTGTGGCAAATTTGTTTTCTTAATCACAAGCTTAATCTTTAATTCCTCAGTATTTCCACATTCTCTCCCGTGAAATGTAGTGATCTAAGTATCAGAAATAGAGCTGTAGTGTTCAAATTTATCTTCATATTATTATTATGCCCTATTGGCTTAGGTCCTCTTCACATTAACCCGGTTTCCGAGATCTCGCCTTACCTCTAAGTCCTTTGTGAAATTTTCGATGTGTTCATGTGAGAGGCAGGGCTGGCTGGGTTCCCGAAATCTTGGTAAGCGGGTTGGAAATTTTGCCATATGAACACTTCATCCCAGTTACCAGGATGAAAGCGGGATGGACTCTGATGGTCCAGATGGCATCGTCTTGCATTGCCCGTTGTATTTTTCATTTAACTGCAGTGATACAGCCAGCCCAATAAACCAGGCTCATATGAAGAGGCCCTCAACTGCTGAATTTCATTGTACAGTGTAACCCCGCCTTACGGCTAACTCGTTATTATGGCCTTCCGGCAAAACGCCCTACATTTTCTTGTTGAAGAACCCTCGTTAATGCAGTCACCTGTTCATATGGCCAAATTGTTTTGACCCATTGGTGACCGTATTAACAGGGGTTCAATGATAAATGTCACCACAGAGATGCCAACCTCCGGAGATCTAAAATCTGGAGACCCTCTAATTTGCACTGCTCGCCAAATGTCAAAAGTCCTATAAAAGGATTATAGTGACAGTGAAAATCCTTTCTTTTAATTAGGGAAAGCAACATATGTTCAGTTTTGGTTTTTGGCTGTTTCTGCAACAAAAAAAACAAACTCTCTTTTTTAATTTCCAAACAATAAAATATTTTCTGTTATTTTCTTTGGAACATTTTCTAATGTTATGGTATCATTCAAGAACTGTCCCCCAAGAGAGAAAGTTTTATAACAATTCTTTTGTGGCTCTATATCTGCTGTAAATTTCAAATTGAGTATCACAGAATTTATGCCAAACAGAGACTGACATTTTAGTCCGAGCTACAATGTGACAGCAACATTTTTTCCTAACCTACCAGGCAACAGGCAGCCTCAGAAATGATGAACCACCCCCACCCCCATCAGATTAGAGAGTTATTTGTTATAGTTATGATTATGTGTATTATAATCGTAATGTTATGTGATGTACATGATTGTATACACAGCAGGATCAAGAGCAAGGTAAAACAGCTGCCGCACAAAAGGCTGCTACAACATCAGCAGCAGAATCGAAGGAGACTGACATTGAAAGAAAAAAGAGAGAAGCAGATGAGCTACTCAAGGGGATCATACCTGATGATGTGATTGATGGCACAGCAGGTTTGTTTGCAATTTGCTTTTACAGTGGAACCCTGTTAATGCGACCATGGTAGGGCTGACACCTGCACACTGTTAGATTTTCTAGTCCGATAAGGACAAAAAACAATACATGTAGGTTCTGTCTCACAGCACTTTCACTTATCTGGTTCTTGTGGGACGTAAAAGACCCCACACCAATGTTCGTAAAGAGTAGGGGACGTAGACACTGGTGGTGTGGCAAACCTCTCCTGGGCCGGGTGGGTTATCTGTAAGGACACACTTAAATTGGAGCCTCACTCTGTTGTGTGTTCTGCACCATTTGGTCTAATGGATTCAATAAATAGATGAATAAATAAACATTTACTGTATAGGTGATGTTTCTTATAGAGCTGCAAACCGTAAACTACTGTGCCCCCCCCCCCCCACCACCACCACCACCACTAGTTATAGGCCCATCTGCCTGTAAACAAAAAAATACATCCAATATTATAAGCCCCACCGAATACAAGCCCTCCCCCAGCTCTGACTATACGCCCCCCTCTTATTTGGATTTATTATGACATTTTGAAGCTTAAGTTAAGACTGGTATATGCAAAACCTGTTTTGTTCAGTACTGGTATAGCTTGTTTCGAGGTGCTTTTTTCTATTCTGATTATGTGCCTTCCTTCGGATGTAAGCCCCTCCATTTTTAAGTCCTCCTACAAGCGTTTTTTGAAGATTTACTATATAAGCCCAGGGAAACGGTTATCATTAGTTTTTCTAAAGGTAAATATAACTTTCATGTTATTGAAATTACTATTTTTACCTTTGACAGTCTCACCACTGTTACAGAAGCCTGGGAAAACTGAATCAGCTAGCCCAGGCAAAGATATAGCAAGACCTTTTGTACAGTAAGTAAGAAGCTTCATAATGTTTTGCAAAGATGAAGAACATTTCAGTTTTTTAATTGGCAAAAGGTACAGAGAGACATTGTCATTTAGAAAAACACAAGTTATTGAAGTTTCAACTCGAGAGGTATTGGTTACAGAGATGAAAATCTATTTCTTATGATCTTGTATTTTGTCAGCTATTTATAATATTTTTTATTCCTGTAAAATAAGTTGTGGCAGAGTAGAGGATTGGTTAGCATATTAAGCATACTGAAAGTCAGTAGGATTACTGTAACTTCATTATCCTTATTTTGCCTGAACAATTTTCAGAGAGAAGAGAAAAACACCAAAATTGGGAGTGTCCCAGCTTACACAGACAAACATACCACCAAAGGTTGGTTTCAGTACACTGCAAATACAACAGTTACTTCTTTAGTATCTCAAAGATGTTATATTGTCATGTAGATTGCTGAGAACCTCTTTTCATCAAAGAAAAACTTATTATTCTTTCTGAGGTTAATTTTTTGTGCAAATTGAATTTCATTAGGAACCTGTGCTTTATAACAAAGAAACACAAACTCAGAATGCTGAACCTGAGGAGCCTGGTAAGTAATAATTGCTGATAAATGTCCACCCACTCACAGTATCCCTGCAATTTACCAAAAATGTACACCAAGCCACATCAAGTTTTAAACTTCATGGAACCCATGAAATATTGCAGCATTAATTCACGCTATATTGCAAAAGTAATTATGCAATAATTTGCTCTGTGAACTTGATCTAGTGACACATTAAATTTCTATAGAAAATTGCATGAAAGTGTGCATGTGCTAACTGGCCTTGTGACTGATCTTTTGGTAGATGAGTTTGAAGCTGCTCCTGCTCCTAAACCAAAAGAAACAGAAGCACAACCTGAGCCTGAAGTTAGTGGAGAGGAAAACAGAGAAGAAGGTAAAACCCCTTGTGTGCTGTTTGTTCTCTTTAAACCTGTTACTTCCACAGTGTCAGAAATCATATGATTTCAACAAAAAAATATTTTGTAATATTGAAAAACAAATACATGTACAGTGGTAAAATATGATACATGTGAATCTAGTCCTGCTGAAGGGGAAATTACTGCATAGTAGCCTTCATTATTGTGAACAGTTACTCTTTTGGATTTCATTAGTGGGTTCAAAAGGTCACATTTGTACAATGTAGGTTGTAATTTGGTTGATTTCAATCCATGTTGTTGATTTTGTTTTGTGGTAATATTATTGATTGACAGCTAACGTTCTTGGAATGTATTATCTTCCTGTCTTCCAATTATTGGTCAACTTTGTCTGGGTGGCCACGGTAATAGTAGTCACAAAGTTGTAGTACTCGCAAAATCTAATACTTACAAAGATTAAAATCGCAAAATTTATTACTAGACATAGAAGTATAAGTGACATACATTGTAGAGGTATAATATGGACAGACCTCCATATCATGTGTGACAGAACATGATAAGAACAAAATTTATTGGAGTGTTAACATTAATTTGCTATCTACAATGTAACTATTTGTGGGTACCTCTTCAGACTGTTGAAAACCTTATGCTTTGCTATGTTTAGCTTGTTTTGTTTGTAATTTTCTGTTGTTTACAGTAAAACTATTACTTCTGTTGTAACTGTTCTGAGGTCAAAGTTACCTTTACATATTAAAGAATAGAAAAATCACAACATTTAATACACTTCAATTCTACCTTTCCCTAAAAGTCATGAAATATGACTTATGATTTTTCACAAAATTTAATAATTGAGTGAGAATTAGGTAAGAAGTCTGCAGTCAAGAGTCTTGACTAAAGAAGTGTCAGAAAATTGAAAGTGTTCATCTTTTACAAACATAAACTTGCCTCCATTTTTTCAGTTCCAGTTATTGAGCTCAGTGAAGAACAGAAGCAACACATACTGAACTCTGGAGAATTCAGCAGGTTCTTTGATAAGGCTACCAGGTTGATGGAGAGAGCTTTATGCGAAACAGTTGATATCACATTTGATTACTCAGGTGCTGAAGCAGAGGATACCGAGGGGTGAGTATGTTTGATAAGCAGCGTCGGCCAAGAGGTTACATTGCTGGACTTGTAATCTAGTGGCCCAGGGTTCAAGTCCTGCCCTAACCGCAGGGCTCGAAGTTAACTTTTCAGTGCACTTGCAAAGTTTTGCTAGTAAGAATTTTTTTTCACTAGCAAACTGGTGAGACCACAAGCAAATTTGTTCCCTTTGTTTGGGAGACATGGATGATTCTAACTTGTAAACGTTTGCTAGTGGATATTTTTCTCACTTGTAGATCATCAAAATCACTCACATTTTTTGAGTTTGCGTGCATTAATTTCGAACCCTGTAACCACTAGCTGGATTTGTTTGGATTGACCCACCAGATTGATCATCATTGTTACTGAAAAAACCTCTTCATAAGAAAAAATTATTCCATTTAGGGCAACCGCTGCAAGTGTGTTTTAGAACACAACAATAATACATTCAAAAAATGTATCAGAAAAGGGACATTGGCGGATTTGACGCTGCTCGCCATAGGAACTCAGTAGAACTAGAATCTAGGTTAGAGCTCAGAATTCTTCTGTGCTTTCGGTTGATCAGATTCTCTTTCTCCTTTAATTATAAAATGAGACCATTAAAAAGACAACACACAAGTTTCCGATGTGTTTTTTGCCAACAAAATATTTTGCTTTTCTTCCTGCAATAATCAATTGAACATTTTCCATAATCAATTGTCACATCACTTAACGATTTGGATTGATGATTGATTATATATTGATGATAAGCACAAAACTAGTCAAGCTCCAAGACTCACATACTTATACTCCAGACTGATCTCCATACATTTTGTTTGAGAATAGTTGAGAGAATTTGGTTTACGATCAAAGCATTCTTCCTTTGGTAATCAATTTAGTAATTCTCATAACCATTACTCTTGATGATCTGCTGATGTTGTTAAGAGAAAATTGATGTTGGTCGCTCAGTCTAATTCCCCTTTTCCCTTTAGGCAGGATCAGCTCAGTGGGTAGAGTGCTTGACTGCTGAGCGGGGGATCGCGGGTTCAATTCCCGGGACTGGACCAACACTCAAGTTCTTAAAATTACTGAGAAATGAAGGTACTGCCTTTGCCCTGCAAATGGCTAGACCTTCGAGTGGCTCAGATGACCACCAAAAATGGCAGTCCCATCTCCAGTAGCAGACGTAAAAATAGTTTTCCCAATTAGTACTTCCGTCCTAAATAAATTGACACTCAATTTTTTTTCTTTTCATAGTGATGCTCAAGCAGCTGGTAAAATGTCATTTAATCGAGAGTTTTTCGATGAGAGATGGTCCCGGCACAGAACAGTGACCTGCTTGGACTGGTCTACACAGGTACATGTAACAGATGTAGTAGTGTTGACCTTTTAATCCCCGAAATCCACATACAAATTCTCCATACTGATCCACAAACATTTCGTTACAGAATCAGTTGAGAGAATTTGATAAAAGATCAAAGCAATTTCATTTTGGGGATCATAACTCATAACTTTTTTGCTGGATAATGTATTGATGTTACATGTAGAAGAAAGTTGATTAAGACTGGTTAGTGGTTTGAGATTAATTTTGTGATTTACCATCAACCAACACCCCTGCTGATTGTAAAATGAACAAGTGAAAAATCATTCTAAAAGCAGCAAGTGTATCTATTTGCCGGTAAATCACACATAAGTAGTCGCTAACTCTATAGATTTGCAAACTGGGTGATTTGAATCACAACGGTGACATTGTAAAATGCTGAGAAGCAAATACTACCATAGCACAATGTCAAAGTGCTGCCAAAAATGTTTCATTCACAGACCCAAAGGTCAGAACCACCTTACAAGACGCTGTCACTCATTTTGGGGGTAAAACTGTCATTGAGGTCTTAAGGCGTGATCTTCTGTGCCTCAGGCTTACTGGATCTTTTTATGAAATGTTGGTCATATTGTTTTAAGTCCTTCTTTTTTTCTCTGTTTTTTTTTTAGTACCCAGAATTGCTAGTAGCTTCATATAACAACAATGAAGATGCCCCCCATGAACCGGATGGTGTAGCACTGATATGGAACATGAAATATCAGAAAGAATCCCCTGAGTACATTTTTCACTGTCAGGTAAGCAGAATCACTTCTTCTGATCCACTGCCTTTCTTGTCCACAGGACTAGGGCTTTGGTTGAATCCCTGTGAAACTAACTTTCCTGGGAAATCATAAAAGGGTTACATTTTGGTGGGGATGCTAACAAACGAAAGTAAACTGAAGAGAAGTTAAGAAAAGTTTAACCTGGGAAAAAAACCGACATTTCGTGAGGCAACCAATGGTTTCTCCACAAAGTGATGTCTGAGAAATTCACACATAGAAATTCCATACTAATGACATCAATACCCAGATCTGGTAGTGCTTCTGATTGGTCGTGTCACATGGTAAATTTGCTTCAAACAATCAACAACACTACCGAGATCTGGGTAGTGATGCATCATCAGTATGGAATTTCTGTGCTTGTTTATCACCACCGTCATGGTGCTCTTTAGTTTACATGTATGATTGCATGTAATATGTCCTTTTAATGTATTTACTTTTTGCTGTGTTGTTAATCGACTGTCAGCAGAGATTTCATAATCGATCATAATTGGAAAAACTTGTAATCAGATTGACCCACCTAATACGAATTCCACTTAGGACAGCTGCTGTACCATGTCTTAAAGCTAATTTAGATGGCATGAGTTTTGCTTACGACCATTGTACGTGATTAGCATCCGTCATGACTTGATGATAGATCATGTCATGTAAATTAGACGCGCAACATTATTTTGTTTGACACACGTGGATGTTGTCAGTGAAAACTGTGCACATGTGGATTTTCGAAAGTCGATGATTGGTGACTCTTTTTACAATAATGTTAATACTTGTCACAACTCACTGAATCGAATGTCTTTTTTTTTACTTTAGTCAGGTGTGATGTCAGTAACATTTGCCAAGTTTCATCCCAATCTGATCATTGGTGGAACATACTCTGGTCAGATAGTGTTGTGGGACAATCGAAGCAGTAAAAAGACCCCTGTTCAGAGAACTCCTCTGTCCGCAACTGCGCACACAGTAAGTTAATACTCTGGGCCTGGTTGTTCAAAGCTGGGTTAAAGTAACCCAGGGTAAGTGCGAAATTTGAATTCAGCTATGATGGAAGCTTAAAAAGTAATCTAGCTTAATTCTTTTTGTCTACAATTTGATGATTGGATGCTCCAAAGAAAAAGGGGAAAATTATCAGAGAAAATGCATTTGAGCAAAAGAAAAAGAAACTTGGTTTTTAATTTTGATTTTAAAAAATTTCAAGTTATCACTATTCTGCCTTCGAACAACTGGGCCCTTGTGTTAATAGTATCTGTAGGCCCTTTGCTACTTGGGTTTACGTGACCTATCTGATACCAATATTCTGGAATACAACCCTAAAATTACCAGAGATTGAAAGAGCATAAAATAATTATAGGAAATTACAAGGCCAACTTGGTCAAGGCAAGTCAATCAGGGCATGCATGAGCACTGTCGGCTCGGGCAAAGGGGTAAACTGTTTTCTCACAGAAACGCTTGCTAAAGTTAACTTGGCTAGACGTAACCCGTGTGGTAACTGGTCAAGTCGCCCGAAAGTCATCTTGCCCGTAAACCGTAAACCATGATTACAGGGTTTGCACAGTCTTAAAAAGTCCTTGGATTTTAGGGAAAGTCCTTGAAAAGTCCTTGAATTCCATTTTTTTCCTTGAAGAGTCCTTAAATTTCTGTGCAAGTCCTTGAAAAGTCATTGAATTTTCTTCAACTTTGAATGTAGTGGCCTGGAAATAATTTTTTTGATGCTTTTTGGTTGTCCAAGCAGAATATAAATCATAGCCAGAGAATTTAAAGGTTATTTACATAAAGTTCTCTATGTTTTATGCAATAATTAACTATCAGTTTAAGACAAGTGAACTGAAAAATGCAGAGAAGTTGGTGAAACAAACAGTTCAAGCCTTAAAGTCTTATTAAAATAAACTGGGAATGTGCATTTCTGTACAATCTGTGAAATTATATTCCTAGTAGGTGGTCCTTGAAAATCTAATGTGGTCCTTGAAAAGTCCTTGAAAAATGGTTGCAATGTTTTGTATGAACCCTGTGATTATTCCTTAGCATTATAAAGAGTAGGTTGAATTTGATCACCATGAACATGCCCATGTGATTTTCACAGCATCCAGTGTATTGTGTGAACGTTGTTGGAACACAGAATGCTCACAATCTGATCAGTGTTTCTACTGATGGCAAGATGTGCTCTTGGAGTCTTGACATGCTCTCTCAACCCCAGGTAAAAAGCTGATGATCTCTCACTTCCTTTCAATTAGTTAGAAGTGTAATATTTTCCCAGGGAGGGGGGGGGGGGGGTACTCCGGATTTCAAGTGACGGGGATGATCGAATGGGAACAAAAATTAAAACCCAAAAAAATCCCTGGACCAAAAATTAACCCCAAAAAATCCCATACCGAATTTTCGAGCCTTAAAAATTTACAGAAAGCATTGAATTATATAAGACGTTGTTCCTTATTTGGTTATACTTTATTCGCAGAACTGCGCGGCCGGGATACTCAGGCACTACCAGGAATCTTCACATTGTTTTAAATGCCCAAAAAATTCCGGAACCGAAAATTTCAAACCAATAAAGATTTTTTTATCATCCCCGTCACTTACAATAAAGTAACACAACAATGAATGCCTAATGGCGATGATCTTTGGAAGCTCTAGTAAAGACCAGTAACTTCAAAACGTATTTTGATCAGCACTGCTGTAGTTTCTATTCCCGTTTTAAGCCTCCTCGGATAAAATTCCCTCCGTTTATAAGCTCTCCTAAACCGTCTTACGAAGAAGTATAAACTAGGGCTTTTAAAGGGGATTTTACGTTATTAACGTAGAGGTATAATGGGTATTGTTCTTGGCCGCCAACTAATGGTTTGCTTTTCAATGATATCAGGACAGCATGGAGCTTCAGTACAAGCAATCCAAGGCAGTAGCTGTGACAAGCTTGTCCTTCTTAGCCGGCGATGTGAATAACTTTGTAGTCGGTAGTGAAGAGGGCTCTGTCTACACAGCCTGTCGGCATGGAAGGTAGGTAACGCAGTGGCTTGATTTGTAACCTGCAGAAGCGGCGCTGTTTTTTTGGCGTTTTTCGGGCGAGCGAAGAACGAAGCGGGCGTGGAGCGCGCGACACACGCGACACACATGACGAGGAAAGGCGTGGAAAAAAAACTTTTTAATAATTTTTTCTGTGCTTCCCTGTTGCGCGCGTCTCGCGCCTTTTCTTCTTTTTGCGCTTACCTTCGCAAGCCTGCAAAACGCGAAAAAATAACGTCCGCGGGCTTTATCTTTTACTTCTACAGTGGAACCCCGTTAATGTGGTCACCAATAGGCCAAAAAAAATGACCGTATTAACGGGTGACCATATTAACGAGGGGTTTTTTTACAAGAAAATGTATGGCCGTTTTGCCAGGCGGCCAAAAAAAGTGGCCGTAATAACGAGGTGGCCTTAAGGCGGGGTTTCACTGTACTTGCTTCCGTACGCGTTTAAGGACGCGTTTATTTCAGAAAATCTCAATTGAGATTCCAAAATCCAAACCTGGGTTTTGAGTTCCTTCACTGATCCAAAAGTAGATTTTGCGTTTCTGTACTAAAATCCAAGGAAGGATTTTGCGCTTTCCGAAATGTTTGATGTCCTTTGATATGCGCATGTTTTACGCTCTGGTCAGCGGTACCTATAAACGTTAACAGGAATCGAATCAAATTTACTTCCCCCTACATCGCTAAAATTTGACAACTTGAGCCATTTTCCTGGTTAAAAAGGCCAAACGATTTGTATCCTTGTAGTTTTAGTGTTATAGAATGTTGCTTGGCTTCTCAACGCAGCAAGCTTATACTTTAAAAGGTTAGGATATCATGCAGTATGATTTGAGGCCGTGGTTTAATTGAACAATATAAAAATTATTTCTCCACTTTTCTCATTTTATAGTAAAGCTGGCATCAGCGATATATTTGAAGGTCATTATGGTCCAGCGACAGGTATTGATACGCACTCCGCGGCTGGACCTATCGACTTCTCCTATCTCTTCTTAACATCCTCATTTGATTGGACCATCAAACTCTGGAGTCACAAGGTAATCAGCGGCTGTTGCTACAAATGCATGCGCACTGCGCCGATTTGCGCGTCAGAGTGGGTCGCTGTGGTGACGAATTGCAGTGTGGGGCTGTGTTGGGGATGCTATTGCTTCTTCTATTAGAGAGCTTTAGTTTCTAAGACGAGGGCGACTGCGAGATCGAGATTTTCTCAATACTAAGGGTGCGTTCGACTGGGAAATCTGGATGTAGATTTTAAAATCCGGATTTCGGATTTGCAATCGACCGCGAAATCCGATGCTGAGATATCTGTTTTTGGATTTCCTTTTTGCCTTTCGATTGGAAAATCCGGAAAAGGATTTGAAAAACTGTCCTTAAGAACAGCGGTCTTGCACGCGCCCGCATAATTAGCAAAAAGAAGACTGCTGTTTAGGAGAATAGTTTTGCAAATCCTTTTTCGGATTTCCCAATCGAACGGTAAAAAAGAAATCCATGAAATCCGGATTTGGATTTCTTAATTGAAATCCACCCCCAGGACAGATTTCTCGGAGGTAGAATCTGTTTTTGGATTTCGCGTTCGATTGCAAAATCCGAAATCTGGGTTTCAAAATCTAAATCCGGATTTCCCATTCGATCGCAACCTAAGTTGCGCACGCGTGAGCCAGCGTCATTTTGGCGGGAAAACGCGATTGCCGTCGTCATTCTACTTTTGGTATTAGCGAAAATGTCGTTGTGATGGAAACAAGTTATGAAGTGTTAAAAGTTTCATCATTTTGCGATTGGAAGAGGGCCAACCCTCTTTCATTAGAAAATTCTGTTCTTGGGTATTTTACGACATTAAATCTGCGACGTTTCTTGAATCTATGCTTGCGTTATTCAGAACCCTCGGCCACTGTATTCGTTTGAAGACAATGGCGATTACGTGTATGACGTACAGTGGTCACCAATCCACCCTGCCTTATTCGCGGCTGTGGACGGCACTGGAAGACTGGACCTGTGGAACCTTAACAACGATACTGAGGTACAAATTTGAACTATATTTCGTTTGAATGCACGTGAAACACATGTATTTCTCCCACCCAATCTCCATCACTTTGCTCCCTTGCAGGTACCAACAGCAAGTACACATTCCGAATCAATGACGTCACTGAACCGTTTGCGGTGGACGCATTCAGGGCACCAGATTGCCGTGGGTGACGATGATGGTCACGTGTTCATTTATGACGTTGGCGAGGTGAGAGAACTCACGAAAAATGTTAAGTTATCGAGGGTCGAATATAAGAAAGTTCCCGCTCATTCAGTATTTATTGCCAGGGGGAACTGTCTCGAAATTTGTCTGGGAAACTGTCCACCTACCCCTCCCCTAAGCCAACATCAACACTTACCTCTCACTTAGGGTAAAATGTTGGCTTAGGGGAGGGGTAGGTGGGCAGTTTCCCAGAAACTTATAATGATCCCAGACAGTGGGAATTGCCACCAAACTAAGTGAACATAAAAATAACTACTCAGAACATGAAAAGAAGGTATAAATAATGCAGCAAATACAAAAGGAGGAGGAAGAAGAAGATTGAAACGGATTGGAATGGTGGCTTTTGCGCGGAAAACTTGGTAGCCTAACAGATGTTAAAAGTTCATTTTTGTTTGCTGCAACAGTTGGTAATTATAATAGTTGGGAGTACATTATTATTTGTTTGACACGAAGCTGTGGTTACGATCCGACGACGCGATGGCAACGAGAACGTCAAGAGAACCCAATAGTTTTGGATTAGAAGGCAAAACAACAACTTTGCAGATGCATCACACTTTTTTGTACATTTCTTAAGTGTTTTTGCACCACCACGAAGTGCATTTGCCTAATTTCGTGTTCTATTGAGACCGTAAACAAGCAATGACGAAATTTTATTTCGCTTTCTGAACTTGAATATGGTCCCTTGGAATTCAAGTTCAGGAGGGTTCGCGTACATTTGACAAAGTACGTAAGAAGAAATAATCCCCATAAAGACTAAAAGAACGCAAATTCACTTTATAAGCGACGTTCTCGTTGCCGTCGCGTCGTTGGATCTTAAAGTCCATTGTAGCGGATATGGACGCGTATTTGGCAATATTCACAAAATGAACTAGACCACCGTGATACTGCAGCCCTTGTATCTCCTCTACTGTCCATGTTTTACTCGTGTTGACGAAATAATGATCTCTTACTTTTTGTTTTCCTTTCAGCAACTTGCGGTGCCGAGACCTGATGAGTGGTCCAGATTTCAAAACACTGTTCACGAAATTCAGGCTAATGCCTCGTCTAACATCGGTGAATTCGGTTCACCAAAGATGTCTCCTTCTAAGATACCATTCAGTTAACCTTGTACTCTTCGGAACCGTATTCAGTTTTGTCGAATGAGGATGCAAGAACTATCCCCAACACTGGTTTTCCTGAAACTGATTCAAAATCCGAATTTTAATTCAAATAGTTGTCAAACCTTACTCTAAACAATCAAACTAAACAACAAGTTTCGTAGCCAATTAGGAACCTTATCCAGCGGATGCTATCTTTCCCGCCTTTCGTGGAATCGCTTTCCCGCAGCGCTTTGCAGTCTTTGTTAGTTTGCCTTCTCCGTTTCTGATTGGTCCAATGCAGACCTTGTTTATCTCATTAGTTTAGATGTAGCACTGCAAAAAACCGCTCTAAGGCTATGAACTAATGTATTATACCCAGTCTGTCGTTTAATTTTGAACAGGGGAGGGGGGTGGGCAGATGGGAGATGTATCCGGTGATTTGACATTTTGGACATTTTCACTGTGCTTTCAACCAACCTCGTTCCCAGGGCTCTCTCGTACCCGTCCCTACGGAGCGCCCTGGGAATGAGGTTGGCTTTCAAGATGACAGAAAGTAGCCGAGGTTCACTTTTGTAATAGCCCGTCCAAATGCCTGCCCCAAATGACAGCCTCAGTAGTAGACAAATATATTAATACCAGTGTTATATTTGCACTGGACGTGGAAAGAGAAAAATTGTAGAACTGTTTTTACCATGGGGTATGAGGATGTTGGGTTAGCTTTGGATAGTAGAGGATGTTAGCATCAACAACGAGTACGAGTACGGGAACGACTTCAAGCCGTACTCGTACTCGAAGTCGTTTTCTCAGCTTTCTATGTTAGCGATGACACCCAACTTTCCCGGGTAAATGCAAATTTACTCTGTGTAGGAAATATCGCGTTCGGTTGCTTTTCCTCGACTTCAAAAGCATTATTTTACATAAAACATAAGATAAGGAATGTTCAAGATGATAAAGAGAGGCTAGAAACGAAAAGAAACTGCATTAAACGATCGGAATTTACCTTTGAAAACCAGCTCTTCCCAGTCGTTCTACCCACTTCGAGTTTTTGGTGAGAACTCGTCGTAGTGCAACTTGACAGAACGACTTGTAAACGTGGAGATGCGCAGAACGGATGCGCAGTACGCAAAATCGCTGATCTCGTTCTAGAACTCGTACTCGTTGTCGATGCTAACATCCTCTAGTAAAACGGTTACAACGGCTGGACTCACGATAACTGACGAACACTGTCTTATGTAAACAACTGAGCTTTCTAACCCCTTAGGGTTCAGAATCTCCAAACGAAACCAATTTAGCATTCAAAAATGAATTTTATTTTTCCGTTAGATGAACTGAGTAGTTTGCCGACAAAACCGTCTTTTGCAGTACTGTAATACCAAGCACTTACTTAGTAAGGAAGTTGTAGAAATTAGCCAGATGTCTGTGTTAATTAGATACATCTTTACCGTTTATACTTTAGAGGTGTCCGCAAAGAAAGAGGTTTCGCAGTGTCAATGGTTCCGATATGGTATATGGAATAGTAATGGCTTAAATTAGTTAGAAATACTGTGTACGGTACTAAATAAAGATAGGTATTTATTATTCTTACAAAGGATACAGGACACTGCCAATAGTGAAATAAAAGTGTTGATGGCCGAAATTATTGTTTTGTTTGTCAGAAAAAAGCGGTGATAAAAGAGGCTTGGAATCACGTTTACAGAAAGGTAAACGTCATTTTCAAGTTAAGAATTTATCAAAATAAAATGAGCGAATAAAAACTGCCCAAACAGTTTTTATGGCTAGAACTGGCGTGAGACTTCTAATTTTTGAGTAGAAGTAACCCAACAGTAAATGACAATTTAAGGAAAAACTTGGTCACTTGGTGCAAATTTATGTTTGCCCTAAGCGTGATTATGAATCTCTCTAATCGTGATTCTACAAAGCGTAGACTGTGCTAAAGTGCTTTCCATCTTGCCTAGTCCCTAGGCCTCATTATTACGCGCGGCCGATGCGTTTCGGGTCACGTGGTGGGAGCGAGTTTTTGCCTCCCGGCCGTTGGTCTCGGATACGTCACCGAAATGCGTTGACCGAGATGGCCTGGAAAGACGCCGTACTGGGACTAGGCAACTTTCCATCCACATTTCCTTACTTTGGAAGGTTTTAAGAGGGGAAAAGCGCGCTCAAACATAATAGCATATGGTTAGTAGTTTTTACTGGAACTCGTTGTTTTCAGTGGTTGGTCAAATGATCTAGCAATGGTCCCCCTGGTCAAAGTATTTTGAAGTAGAATTTTACACACAAAGTTAGCACTGTTTGAGGTCCTTTATTCAGCTTCCCAAGAATTATTTCTTTTTGGTTTTGTTTTTTTTTTCTTTGTAGTCGCCTCAAATCAGCAACGGCAAACGAAAAGTTTTCATTCTGTTGATAGGAAAGTGCCCAATACGTAGGCAAGCAAACAACTTGAAAGAAATCTCCCTAGCAAAATGGTTTTATTCTGACCTTCATGTTTATACTATAGCACACTGAATACTCAGAGCGTGTTCGATTGATCGTATTCCGGAATATGAATAAATGGAATGAACTCTAAAAATCGTTTGTGTTAGTATTTAATGCATTGCGATAGCAAGAAATATGCTTGAAATAACATATTTCCATGTATGCAGCGTTAAAGTGGTCCAAAACTAATACTAGAAGAGACTTGTAACAAAACTTTGGCGTGTTCTTATTCCGAAATACAGTCAATCGCACACACCCTTAATGTAGCACCTAGGTCTCCCACGGTTAGGAGGAACTATGGACAACAGCTGTGAGATCTAGACATGAGATTATGGAATTACATTGTCATTGAAACTTCGTTTCATACTCAGTGTAACTAAATTCAATTTAACTTGTCCGTGAATTCCCCCAGCGAGTTCAAATTTGCACAACAAATTTGCCTTAAAATAACTCGCATATTCATTAACACATCCGTATTACGAAAAACAAACAGGTCCAATTTCGAGGCCAAACTCTTCCCCAGTGTCCCCGATATCGTAAACGGCCACGTCGTGTATTGGAAGGCGATGCGTCTTGGGAGTGTTCACTTCTATGATTGTTTTTCGCCAAGTACCGTCTTTGATCTAAAAAGAGTAAGAGTCAAAATCTTAAATTAGTGAAAACACACTAAAACGGAGAAAAAAATCATACACACACCTTCCTCAAGAAAATTTTATGACATTCCCTTTTATTGTGTTCTGACCAATCAAAACTTAGCCTGGTCGCAATCTCTCTGGGGAACTAGTGAGGGTGGGAGCGTCCCCAGCCCCTAGACCCCCCCCCCCCCACCCCACCCCACCCCTAGTCCCACGGGGATTTTGCTCGCTGGCTAATAAAAAAAATCATAATAATCAAGGGAGCTAAAAAACAAAATTTAGTTAACGCTGTTTCTTGCGGTTTACTTTTCTAATGCCCCATTGGTTTCCTCCTTGAAACGCAACATTATTTATTCATATGGCTGATTCCGCATGCGGGCAAGATAAAACGAATCCTGTCTTCTTATTGGCTACCCGAGCGGGCACGATGATCGCTCGGGATATCCGCGTTGGTCCCGTAAGGAAAAGTTATCTGTTTGGCCATATAAGAAATCGTTTATTGACCAAGCGTAATCGGTCAAGATGGCTTGATATCGGCCTCACTCTTTTTTGCGCTTTTATTGACCTCGACAACGCAAAAAAGAACTCGTGGCCAATATCCAGCCATGTTGTCCGAATACTCTTGGTCAATAATGCATATAGAAATACTGATGGTTTTCACGGTTTTTTAGTTGGGGGGGGGAGGGGGGGAGGGGGGGAGGGGGGGTTGCAAAGAAATTGTGTTGCGTGGTTGCGTAGTTTTCTCCCAAACTTGCATGAGTTCTAATAATCTCCTCTCCCCCTACCCACCCCTCCCTGATATTCTTTCCCTACCTTACATTCGTCCAGTACTATCGTAGGTGCATATTTCTTGGTGCCACTAGCATGGATTTCTATTCCATTATCAGCTTTAAGCTTTATAGAGTGTTGGTAACTGCCAGAACTCTGTTTAAACCAAGCGGTGGAGTTTAAGCAGTGATAAGTGATGCTCTGTTTGGCATGGTCACTTAAAAGTCGAAGGAATGTCAGTTGTGTGGGATCACAGTCGTAAATAAACTGTTGGAAAGAAAAATGTGATTACAAGCTCGTCTTACAAACTTCACTAGTCCTGGCTTAAAAGTTTCTTTTATTATTTTCCCTCTTAGGCCAAATTATTTCAACTCTTTGTTCTAATTAAAAATTAAAAGTGTTTGCGTCAATAGAATTTTTTTAAGTAATGGCCTGATCTTGCTTTCAGTAACTACACTAGCTCATACAAGTTACTAAAAGCTTGAAAAATTCATTTTGCTACCACAATGGAGGGAAAATTCTGAGCTTTCGTCTCCATGAGAACCTTGTTCACACTGGATTGACATTGTCACGTGACTTTTGACCTGATCAGTCACGGATGGACTGCGGGCTCTGATATAAATTGGCTTCCCTACTTCCCTGGTGAGCCAGTCTGGATCTCTGTCCGCTGACAAGGTCGTGCATCGTCGATGTCAACATCATGCTCTGGTTTGTATCCATGAATGTATCGAGACACTTCTCATGAGGTGCGGGTATTTTCTCTTCAGTGGTGGCAAAATGCATAATTTTACAAGCTTATTATATTTACCACACAGTTAACTACCTCGCGAGAATAACTATTAAAACGTGTTTTGGCTAATTACAGGTAAGAAAGAAATGGACAGGTGCTTAAAATTCAATTGACTGTGTGATCTGCGAAATATACCCTGAAGGTTGAATTGGTGTATTTCTTCTTGTTGACCAAGGGGCATTTTGTGTACCAGTGAGTTCTCAAAGAAATGGCTTTTTTGCTGTCACCATCGACTCGTGAGAGCATTCCAGGGCGACCCCTACCTCGTACTCGAGCGTTTCTTGGGGTTTTCGACAATAGTCGCGGCGTAAGGGATCATTGGAATTTTTGTTGTGCGGCGGAAAGGATCATGGGAAAGCTACAAAATCGCAAGGGCTCATGGGAAGGCTTAACGTAAAAAGCGAAGAAGCGCTTCTCGCTTCTCGTTCCTCCCATGACCCCTTTTGCCGCAACTACCACCAAAAATCCGGCCAAGAAGCGGCTAGCTGGTTACAAAGGAAGTGTTATCTGTGAATACTTGGCCTTTTTTGTTCACCAGTATATTATATAGATACGGTGTGGTTATCTTCATAGCTTTCGCTGTGAATGAGAAAAAATTAAAATCCCAACAATTTCTTTGCTATCATCGGAGCTTAATAATCAACGTTCACACGTATCAAACTTACTTGAGGACGCAACTCAAATTCTCTTGCAAACCATTTGTAACCATCAGATCCTGAGAACCATTTTTTATTTCCAGTCTGCTCAAAAATGAAAATGAATTTTACAGGATCATTAGCGAGAGATGAAAGCTACTTTTCACCGTGCTGTTCCATCGGGCGTCGGTTTGCAGTTTTTTTATGCAATTTTTGTCGTGCCTTTAGCGCAGCTTTCAGTGTAAGTTGACAGCAATGTTTTTATTAGTTGGAACTTTAAAAACAACAACACCAATAAGAAAAAGACAGGGAGGTTTGTGTGTGTATGTAGTAGGGGCTCTGTTACATGATTCCCTCAGAGATTAGAAAACTGCCTAGTTTAAATGTTTTTAAAACTTCAATTCATGGGAAAGATTTTTCTAATACACCATGACCCATTGTAACTCTTATTATTCATAATGTAAGTTTTTGTATTTTTAACACTATAGTCAATAGTTCCTTAGTCTTTTAGTCTTAGTATTTTAGTCTAGTTTTAAACACGATTCCTAGGAAGACCATGTAGAATGATACGATTTCGTGTATAAATAAAGATTGATGATGATGATGATGATGATGATGATGATGATGATGGATGGATAAAATCTAGCGTTTTTTTCTAAACCTAGCCCGTAAAGCACCTGTTATGGTATTCTAAACCTAAAAGGAGTGAAAGCGTTGTAAGACAGAATTCATCAGGAAATTGAGTAATTTTTAATTTTCAGTGGACAAGAACCTTGTACCAGAATAATTTAAACAATATCGCGTTCTTTTTTACATTTTTCAAGGACTATAGATGTAATTAGTTATCTGTAATAACACCAAAGAAAATTTCTCAGGAGAGCCCGAGCAAATAAAAGTCAAATTTCACAAAATGACATCTTACACGTGAAATTTTCAGAATTTTACCTGTGTTTTCACAATTCTTGTGAAATTTGACATTTATTTTCTCGGGCTCCCATGAGAAATAGGCTTTGGTGTTATTACAGATGACTAATTACATCTATACCCCTTGAAAAATGTAAAAGAGAATGCGATTTTGTTTAAGTTATTCTGGTACAAGGTTTTTGGCCACTGAAAATTGATATTACTCAATTTCCTGATGGATTCCGTCTTAATTAAATTCTGCGCATAATTCACGAGGAACCGACAGTGCATGTATTTTTCTTTCAAATTAATTCACCGAGGCAACAGCAGTGTTCAAGATTTAGCACAAAGAAAAGGTGAGAAAAACCAAGAGTTCGTCCACAAAGAGGCTGATACAATTATAGCATACGATAAACAGAGGCTCGGCGCATCATAATGAATGCTGTAAGGGAGTTGGAAAGCCTGACTTACGCCTCCACAAACTAAGGACGCAGAAACGTAAATGGAAGATGAAAAGAACAGACTCGAGGGAGGAATGTAAAGGTACCGTTTAGTGATTATATTTCTTGTTTAGATGATGTTTTTCGGGAAACCGTCACCAAGAAACTGAAAGAACTTAAACAATCTTCAAACTATTCTTGATGACCAAGAATAGTTTGAAGAGATTGTTTAAGGGTCGAATAGCAATGTTTCCTAGAGCTTTGAGAAGAAACATGTGTTTGGAGAAATTCCAAGAGCCCCAAACAATGTTTAACATTAGAAACTTGAACCCAATTCTTCACAATGTGTGCCGAGCGAAGGTTGCAAAGCTTTGCGACATTTACGGAATCTGCCTGCAACTCGTTGAAGTTTGACGAAGATCTCCGAAAGTTACCGATCATTACCGAAGATCTTTGAAAGTGTCCGAGACAATCTGAGTCTTACCTTGCTTCTATCGGGATAAACACAAGTTGCATTGAAGCTGAAATCACAATAAACCTTCACAGCGTCGTCGGCTGGGCCTTCATTTGGGTCGATCCAGTAATAACCTAGCATAATAAAATATTTCAATAAAATCGGTCATTTCTTTTAATAGTAGTGTTACCTAACAGTTAACACGCTTCGCCTAGGGTCTGGCTAAAACACTGGCAGACAAACATGTCGGTTAATAAGGAAATGTGTGTTTCCAAAGCAACGTTTGTGTCCAGGTAGCGACAATATCAATTCCTTGAGTCCAGGACGCAAAGTTTCCAATCATAACATTTGATTCTTCGCCACATGTAAAGGAATCCAAGTCAGTCTTGGATTCTGGATTCCACCCCATGGATTCCGGATCCCAGGTACTGGATTCTGGATTCTTTGTCAGTGGAACCTGGATCCCAGATTCCAATTGTTAGTGGGATTCTAGATTCCTTCAGCTGGATTCCGCATTCCAGATCCCAGGATTCCTGGTTTTACAAGTCCCCGGATTCCGGATTCCACGAGCAAAAAGTTTCCGGATTCCCTTCGTACACGGGGCAAAATGTTAGTAAGAATGATCCTAAAATAGGTAAAAACCTTGCCAGGCTGGGTTCTGGTCATCTCTGACTAATTCATTACCACTAATCTAATGTTTCATAAGGAACTTTTTTCTTAACCCTCATTTTACAAGACATGGTTGTGACTAGAACGTATTCTATTAAATCATTTAACTGTTAGTTCACCGTTTGTCACATTGTTTTGAAATGTTCTGAGGTCATGGCAGGTTCTGGCCGGGTGTCGCCTGGTACCTAAAAACCTTTTGCATGCTTTGTAGGATTGCACTTGGGAACTGAGGGCCTCAAACATCGCAGTAGTGCTCTGTAAAAAGACAATACATGTTCACTAACATGACGTCCAAGCTGTGGCAATTGGCCGTCTTGAGGTTGAGAGTGAGACTGGGTCGAGGTTGTATCGAACTGCACTGTGGAAATGTTTTGGGGACGCTATCTCTTCTCTTATTGGCCATTAAGTGGTTGCACAGGGAACTGGGTTAAGATTCGTGACCCAGAACAGTCTCGTAGTCAAGTTCATACGCATATTAATAGTGAACTTACGCAACAGGACGGGAGAGGAAGGAAGACGGCAAACCTTGTGTGACAAGCGTGACAATAATTTTGTTTGAAAAACCCTTCCGCCAAACTTCACTCTCCTTTAAGCAGATCTTTTTGTAAAAGACCGAAAAGCATTAATGTCAAGTGAAGATCACGACATAACACATAAGTAATAGCCCTGTCACGTTTGTCACGCACAAGCGTTTTGCCGTCCTCTTCTTCCTGCCGTCCTGTTGGGTAAGCTCAATAATAAGGCCATTTATACGAGGAGAAATAAGACGCGTCTTATTCTAGAACACCCCTTAACATCTGTTCTTAGATAAGATGCGTCTTAGCTAAGACGAGAAAAACTTCGTATAAATGACCTTCGCGTCTTACATGAGACGCGAACGCATAGTACGCATGCGTTAATTTTTGGCGGGAAAATTACCGCTTGCCCCGCGGCGAACTGGCGGGCTACTGGCGGGAAAAAGTTGTTTACAAATACAACGCCTTTTCGTTTTCTTGTCTATTTTGCTTTATTTTTTTCTTCGCTCAGTTACAATGAGCTCGCCGTTAAAGGCAGAAAGAAACACTTGGTCCATCGCGGAGGAAAAGGATTTCTTGTTATTATGTAAGGAGGAGGCGATAGCAGACCTCCTGGACAAATGCGTGACATCTGCTGGTGTAAGTAGACCCTTTTAACTTTAAACTATCACAACAAGTTTATATTTACTAATGAAATTGCTTCGTATTATAAACTTACACTTAAAAAGTAAGTTCAGTTCATTCACATGAAAAGGAGTCAAGAACAGAAATAAGACGCGAACCATTTATACGAGCTGTTTTCTTCTTAGCTAAGACATGCTCGTATAAATGGTCCAGTTCGCGTCTTATTTTTCCTCGTATAAATGGCCCTAATGCCTGGAGACATCAGTGCGCGTCTGGCTCTTGTCGCACTCCGAAAAGAACACAATGTACATACCTCGGAACTGCTTGGTGAATCGCTGCTTTCTTGGGGTTTTGTCTGAAATCGAAAAGACAAACAACAAAGCAAAGAAATAAATGGATAACTAATATCTTTTTTTTAACTTATTCTTTCACAAAAAATGCTCCTGACATACCCTTGAAAAAGCCACGATTTTGCCTACACTACCCAGAAAGACACCCACACAAGAATACATACAGGGACTTGTAGGTCAGCAAGGACCTCAAAGCCAATTTATTGCAAAATTACCGTAAGATTACAAGACCGCACTTAATTACAAAACACCCTATGACGAAAAACAAACCTCTAAAGAAACTAAGTAAGAGAGCGCAGGATACGAAAAACCCAAAACCACTTTGTGGGAAAAAGAGAAAATACACCCCCGCTGTAGAAATCAGCTGCGGTGCCGACAACTCTGGGGCAGAGGTACGCAAAAACTAGCTGGCAAATTCCTACAAACAAATATAACAAAATTGGCAAATAAAATAAAAGTTAGGAGCTCGAATGGATGCTGACCTAGACTGATAAACGTAAAACTAAACATATCTCAAAAAGCTACCCACAATTCCTTCTAGCCGGCCCAGTCTTCTGGTCCAGGCAGGCAAAATAGCGATGTCTGTCTGTTCCGTTGTACCACAGTCAGAAATAGCATTTTTTAAGAGTTGGTGTATTTGCTTAGTACATGTAAGAGGGAACTCACAAGCGCGACTTTGTCGCCCCGAACATCACTTACCCCAGTGCCTCTATAAAGCGAGGATTTAGTGTTGCTCTGAGATGGAGGGCGATATAAAGGATCATGCTGAGGGTAACCATGGAAACCATACTGCTGGTAGATCTAAATTGGAGAAGCTGTTTCAATGTGAAGATTTTTGACACAAAAATTTCACGAGAGGTTTTGGTGTACAATTTTAAACAATTGAGCATACACAGCAAACTTCTTATAACATTACTTACCAATCCGGCAATATCTGCCTGTAAAGAAAGACAAATAAAGTTTAAGGAAGATTTTGTTTGTCCTTTCGACCAAACAACTTGCGATAAAACAAAATCATCCACACCAAATCGCAGAGGAATTGACAGAAAATGTGAAATAACGGCAGTAGAGGAATGAGTTATGCTCGGGGGCGGGGTCCACCCTCCTACCCTTTTATCTATCATTTTTGACAGACAAGGTACCACTTTTGTATACCTTTCATTGACAAATGGTACCCCTTAACCCTTACATAACAGTTTAGAACTTTTTATTAATTTAAGAACCATGGCTCCTGATTCCTTTTAACTGCTGTGAATGCACTTTCATTAAAAGTATGAATACATCACAAAACCACAAACTCACAAATCACAAAATCCTTCTGTTAGCCCTTTTGGGTCTTTTTACAGACCGAAATGACAGATTCCCTTGCGTCTTTATTTACTTTAACTGGTTACTTCCTTCCCTTCCCCTCCGGGGAGTTATGTCCTTTTAGAGGAGCCAGGGTGGCACAGTTGGTTAGTGCGCGCGGTCCCTAGTTCGATCCCCTGTTACATCACATCCTTGTTTCAACTTCTCTCCTTTCTGTGAAGCTTTGACTGGCTTTAAATACCCTTAAAAACGGAGCATTGATGGAGAGGGGGGTAAAATAAGCGCACCGTCGGCCTCAAGTTTATCAGTTATTATTACTGTTACGAGTTATCGATGTAAAATATGGTTGCTTTACCTTTACCTTTTTCGTACAAAATGCTTTGTTTCAACTTACCGGTGGTCCAGGCTGACCGGGAGGGCCTTGGTTACCCTGTACAAGAATAATAAGAACAGTGATGAAACGCGGGGATACTTATATATAGATATGCAAATTAAAGTATTAAGCATTGCACAAGCAGCCGAGCTGTAACCCAGACCAGACAGTATGCTCATTACTGTGGGGTGAAATATAGCATTGTGATTGATAACGAGTGAGAAACTCTATTTAGCTGTAATTTCTAGATTGAAATTCTGGATTCTGGATCTGGATTGAACGACTGACCTACGTGGCCAATCGAGGTCAGGTCTTGTCCATCTTGTCTCTAACATGAGATCAGTGTGGACACCAAAACCGTGAGACGAACAGGTTTGCTCTTTGTGCGCCTAACAAAAGATCCTAGGCTTCGACAGCATCATGTTATCCTCCAAAAATGTGCAGAGTACCCTAACCCTCTGGACTAAAATAGTTAATGGCTCTTAAATTTTAACTGCATACCCCACTAAAAAAATTAGCGAAACTTAATCAACTATGTGGAATTTTACCTGGGGCCCCTCGTCTCCTTGTGGTCCTCTTTCGCCCTGCAAATCGAACAAAGTGATGTTAGGGATGTCATCCACTCCAGAAAAGTGAGCAATGACATCAAACGCTTACGAGTTGCAAACGTTTATATCGAAGTCATAATTATTTGACAATAATGGATGGTCTTTTAGTCATGTCTCGCAACATAATAATTCAAGAACGTTTGACCATCAAAGTTACGTTACGTTGATGCGCGTGCCTAAAGTTGCTAGCCTGTTCCAGGCACCAAGATGGTAGTGCAATGTAAAAATTGACAAAAAAACGCGCGGGAGCTGGGTAGAGAGAAAGTGATCACGCGCGTCTCATACCTCAAGTCTCAACGCGCGTCTTATTTTCGCTTGGCTTGCTCTATTTTTGCGACATGCCCACTGAGAGCCTGTCATAGGCTAAAAATTGCAATCTAACAAATAAACTTACTGTACCTTGTTCCCAATGTCACCCAGCGGACCAAAGGGACCCTGAAAGGCGAATGTAGTAAATAAAAATGACTTTAACCTGCTGAAATTTCAATCCGAAGGTAGCTGTTGGTTTGCTGTCAAATGTGACTTGAAATTGGACCCCTCGGTAAATAACTCTTAACTAGCGCGTTCGCTGCATATGGAAAATTGCAAAAAACCGAGCCGTGTAGATTCACTAGAGTTAAGCTTTAACAGACGCACGCGGAAAAGACATTCGGACAAATAACAGAACATGTAAACTACTTACGCTGATTCCCTGTGGTCCAGCTGGACCCTGGGCTCCACGAAGACCACTTGATCCCTGAAAATATAAAGCAACGTAAAGTGACTTTCAAATGAGTAAGCAGACCTTTCAATACTCCGTAGCTGTAGAAAAATACCTGTTCTCCCTGATTTCCTATTGGTCCTGTTACACCTTGAACACCCACAGCACCCTGAACAAGACAAACAAAAAATAACGATAGAGAAGTTGCTTCGTCTTCTCAAAGGAGCCTGGGAGGAGACTTGCTCGGTTTTTCCTTACCTTTGGACCTCCATATCCCAAGGGACCTCGCGCACCCATGTCACCACTGTCGCCCTAAGATACGAAAAGCGAGATTTATTGATTCAACGGCCTGATTATATTATTGAATCACTAACATTTAATACAAGAGGACAATGTAAATTTAAAAGAGTATCGTAGAAAGAATGATTTGTTTTGTTAATTTCGTAAACAAAACTGCTGGTAGGAGTTAAAAAAACTTGTAAATTGCACCCGTTAAAAATTTAAAGGTCGTTTGACTGAATTTGTTCTTTCAGACCTTTTCTCCGTCTGGTCCTTTTTCTCCAAGATCTCCGCTCTCTCCAGTATCTCCCTGTGAACAGAAGCACGTTATCATTGTCAAATACGTTTTATCTTATGATGTACTGTATTCGTAGATACCAGCTATAATCAAAGTAAGAAATTTAGATGTTCCATAGAGCACGAATTATTACCTTGTGACCTTGTTTTCCAAGCAACCCAGGGTCACCTGTAACTCCAATACGTCCCTGATTAAAAAATGACGCAATTAGTGTTTAATTTTTAAAAAGAAGCATTAGGATGCATCGAGTAATTTCGAAGCGTTGTGGTTGGGTAGTCAATTTTTTGGTCAATGCATTGAACACTTGCCATTATGAATTTCGTGCGCGTTTTCCTTTGTCGTTAGCAGATGTGTCGTAGGAAAGTAAAGCCTACTAAACTGCCGGCTTCCTGGCTCGGCCCTCGCGATCGTACACTATGTACCTTCACTTCGACAAAACTTAAGTTCTTGTGGTCTGAACATCGTGATGAAAAACTTTTTCTCGTTTTTGATGTTTACTTACATCTTTTCCAAACTGTCCATGGGTCCCTTGATATCCTTTAGCTCCCACAATCCCATTCTCTCCTTGGAGGCCAGGAGCACCAGTTGGACCAGTCGTTCCCTGCATGCCCTGCAATCACAGATGACGTCATCTAAATGCTCACTTTTCAGTGGGATAGGAACTCGGGAAACGTCAATGTCTGGCGTCAACCGAAGGTGCCTTTAGACATGATATCACGTCATTTCAACATCGGTACATAGAAAAGCCGAACGTTTTTGTGCGTCTTGTTGAGAGATCATTTTTAATCGAGAGCGTTGACTCAAAGTTACAAATCATAAAACTTTCAGCCTGGTGTTAAACCGGATACACAGATGTACACCTTCTTTGAGAACCAAAGTGGTATTACCACTTAAAGCGTTTAACACTGTGTTCGCCAAAACGGGGTTTCATTAAATCGACTTTTTTACTATTATTATACTATTACTAGTAGAGAAAAAATTGTTCAGTATACCGAGGTATTCGTTCTATAGATCAAGGCTCGTTAAATGGACGTTCTACAGCATGAAGGCTGAATGGTTTACAAATATTTTCGTCTGTAAATAAACAAACCTTTTCCCCAGGTCTTCCTGATCTTCCTTGAGGCCCCTTCCTTCCCGGCGGACCCTGAAAAACACACAAAAATCAAGCACTTACTCTTGTTAAAAATGACGACTGGAACTTGCTGAATTAAAAATCAGACACGACCACCGACAAAAAGTTGTAAAACAGAAATGCAAGTGCGTCAAACAAGACCTTTCTAACGTAAGTTATACAACACTGACCGCGGAGCATAGGGCCGGGTGGGCTATAGTCCCACCAATAATTTCGCCTGCAAACTCCTCCACCTCAATTCAGCCACTGCAGCTACGAGCAAAGATGACCCAGCAGAGATTAACAATGTTACAGTCTTTTATAGGCACAAGACAAGAACTCGCGAAATGATAACCGCAAGCGTAACTTTGGAAGATTTACTGACGTTGACCTCCTTCATATAGCCAACTAACTGGACTAGCATATGATGATCCCGAAAAAGGTACATACCTACATAAGCTAGTCTCTTCGGCGCTCATTGAGCTCGCGGTGCACGTGAGCTGGACTCACCAATCTAATGTGCTCCGCGGTCCCCATACAACACAGTTCACAGTTATCAAAGCGGAAAATTATTCAGTAAAGGTCTTTGTCTTACATCTTCTGCCTTATCTCCATGCCGACCAAGCTTGCCTGGAAGTCCAACGCTGCCCTAACAAAAATAGTTGCAGAAGAAATGATGAGATAAGACCGTGATCGAAAAAGCAAGAAGGCGTTTTAACCTAATGCAACGTCACCCAACCTTTATTCCAGTAACTCCATCCTTGCCCTCTCCGCCTGGATCTCCTCTTTCTCCCTTTGAAAATGATGAAAAAGAAGAAGTGTAACGAGTCACGAGCTAACATGAACTTTTACCCCCACTAAAAATTGAGTTTGTTTAGAGCAGGTATTTGTGATTGTGTTTCTTAAACGGAGGTATTGTATTGTCCGTCCTTTACTTATGCTTCGAATTCGCAACGATTGGAAGGGCTGAAAACACCACCTTTGATCCTTGAATTCCTCTTTTACCAGTGGAGCCACGACCACCAATACTTCCCTGAAAAAATACAAAGTAAAGCGCTTTTAAATCGCTTGCAATTCGCGCTCAAGGATTAATTAACATGTACAGTTACTCAGTTCTCGATTCTAATAAGTAGTAAGGATTAGTAATTGTAAGCTCACCATTGGCCCTTTATTTCCGGGGGGACCGACTGCACCCGGCCTTCCTCTGGGTCCCTGTTAAAGAAAATAATGCAAATGTCAAATATTTCCCGCGCTATAATGTCAACAACAAACTCTACAGCGTTCTTCTTACCTGATTACCACTATGTCCAGCCTCGCCAGAAATGCCAGCGGAACCTTCTAGACCCTGTAAAGAAGAAATTCCCGATTGGACAGATTAATACTTTTCTTATTTAATTCTAGGCAGACTATACGTAAGTGGGTTTTCTGTTGAGTTTGTCGTAAGGTGAAAAGCAAGGTAACCAGTTTCCGGAACCAGCTTCAAAATGCTTCAACCAATCAAAAACATGACTGACGTCAGCGTCAAGCGTGAAAAATGCGCAAGCGCAAATTCACTTTCGAGTCTGTTTGATTGTGATAAGTTAAGAAATCAACGTCAACCTTTTTAAAAGAGTTACAAAGTATAATAGTGAAAACAAAAGCAAACTCGATTTGCTTTAGATATGAGATATTTGTAGTGTAACTTACGGGAAATCCCGGCTCGCCTTGAGAGCCCGGAGCACCGACGTTACCTTTGACTCCCTGTGAGAAACAAATCAAAGAATATAAACTGAGAAAAAATGGTTTCAAACCGCTTTTTCCTATTTATGGCCGAGCCCCGAATGAATCCTGGGTCTAAAAGGCGGAGTACAAAATAAAGGGCATTTATGTCGACTGAGCAAGTTAGGGATATGATTCCAGTTGAATTTCAAACCCTTCCTTTAAGAAAACTGGAACCAAACAAATTTCGTCTCCACCTATATAAAGACTTCATTTGTGTAAGTGGTAAACGTTATCAAGGCTGCTTTGATCACCTTAGCACCATTTTGCCCTTGGGCACCGCTAACTCCCTCCTCGCCAGGTTCCCCCTGCAATTAAAACAAAACAGGAACAAAAGCAAAAGATTCTTTATGAATGAAAATAGAAATGCTGTCTCTTTGGATGACATTGAAAACAATAATTACGAATAAAAACTGCACAGTATAAAAGAAAACACTGCACTGCAGCAGATCCTCTGCTTTAGTTAGTGTCACTAGCGACTCGTAGAAATCTTCGGAGATTTCCGAACAGGAGTCGAATTTATGACGTTTTTGTAATTCCACCGAGCTTCAGTAAATCCTTGGGAGCTAAAGCCATCAACTAGAATAACTCTTTAACCCCAAGATCCACATACAAAATCTCCAGACTGATCTCCATACATTTCTTTAAAGAATAGTTGAGAGAATTTGCTTTAAGATCCGCAAAGTGTTCTCTCTTTGGTAATCAATTTAGTAATTCTCATAACCTTTACTTTTGATGATCTGCTGATTTTGTTAGGAGAAAACTGATGTTGGTCACTCTTGAGGCCTAAAGGGTTAAGCCAGCTGAATACATTAGACTCATGCTAGTGACACAGGCAACAAACACAGTATTTGTTAGCTGCGTATAAGGTAGCCTTGGTATGTTTCAAACAGAGTACAGTACAGATAGGAGGAAGGATCTTACCGATAGTCCACGATCTCCTTGCATTCCACTGGGTCCTAACTGTCCCATAACTCCCTATCAAACAAAAAAGATATTCAAACGATTAAATAAAGATCAGGTTGTCCATTTTTGAATACATGCGGATCACGGAAGACTTTCTGAACTTTTGTCAATGTTTAGATGGTTTTTATCAGCGAGACCATGAGTTAAGATATAAACAACTAAACAAACACAGAATCAAATGCCTGTATATTGTCAATATTGCACTGTACTATCTGTGAAGGAATAACGAACCTTCGAAAAACTCACTAGTAAAGAAAAGTGGAACCAAACAAATGCAGAGTGAAGAACCTTCAATAAGTAAGGATGTTGGTGTCCCTACTTCAAAATCACTTATCTGTAGTTAGGATGGTTCTGTTCATCGAACGTATTGAAAAGGTGACGTTTAATAGTAACAGAAAATTTATAGAGCGTTTTCACTCACGTGGAAATCAGCTATGCAATTTTATTGGGACAAAAGAAAGTCTTTACATATGAAAAAGGTGACTAGTTTAGGACACCAACATGGCCGCTGGTTCATTGTTTTGTGACAAAAACATGGCGGACGTGACGTCGAGCTCTTTTTAACTGGAGTTTCGCTTGGAAAGAGTAACTACAGTTAAATCAAGCCTCTGCTGACCCTTTCTCCTCTGCTCCCGACTGCTCCTTTAGCACCAGCTGATCCTCGAACCCCCTGAGAACACGAGAGAAAATATTAAGTGCCATGAAAATTCTAACATAAATAATAAATGCAATATGCTAACTCTTTTCCCACCCAACGAAAATCAAATAAATTGGGGCCATGATTTATCAGATTGAAAAACACTCATTAAATTTTATTATTATTATTATTATTATTATTATTATTATTATTATCATTATTATTATCATCATTATAGTTATCTTTTTTGCATTCTTTATGAATTATTAATGTGTTATTTTAAGATAAATTAAACAACTTAAAAATAAATGGTACCACCTGTTGTCCAGGCTCTCCTTTTAATCCAGCGATCCCTTCTTCTCCACTCGGACCCTGAATGTTTAAAACATAACGTTAATCTTTTATGAAAACATCAGGTATTTGCGTCGCTTTTATTTTCGTGTTCTTCCAAAACTGATTTGTAAACGTCAACCATTTCTGAATTGCCACATACAAACCTTAACACTGACTTACTGTTATTCCTGGAGGCCCAACCTTCCCATTCGGTCCAGTGTCTCCGACAGGGCCCTACTTTGACAGAAAAATAAGTATTATAAGTACAACTACAGAATAATAGAGCGGTTTTCACTTGACTGTCGAAAGTAATTGAGGAATTGGTTTGGTTTTGGTTTTACTACGCCCTTTGGTTGGCTAGTGTATTTAGTTTGGTTTTGGTTTTACGACAGTCAAGTGAAAACCGCTCTAAGTAGAATAAGTATGATAAGTATAATTGCTATGACGAGCAAAGGTAGGAATGAAAACAAGATCATGCTCTCTTACCGTTTTGCCTGGGTATCCCACGCGGCCTTTGACCCCAGCATCTCCTTTCTCCCCCTAAAATAAAAATCATTCACGGAAAGGTTAGAATTGCTTTAAAACTAATGTATTTGTGGCGAAAAGCACAATAACAGTCTCCAGTTGTTAGTATCCAGGTTGATAGTGCTCTCCTGTGAAAAAAAGTCCCAATCCAGTGGGTGGCAAAATACTTATCCACTGGACAGCGATATATCTGGACAGCTCTATCCAACTCGGGTAAGCTGTTTATTTGGCGGTAATGGAAAGCATTATCTCCTTACCGCCTCTCCTTGATCACCATGGGAACCTGCTAGGCCATTGTCTCCGGGCACGCCCTGAAATGAAGAGATTATTAAACATTAAAAAAAACTCTAAAATCCCATTTGAGCGCTGCAAACGTCAAGGTCTCCACTAACGTTTGCCAAAGCTTTTTATCAGCTCAACAAGAGAAAAGCATTCTAATTTTATAGACGACCTAATCTGTGCTATGGAATCGTGAATACGCGTAGCACCGATGAAATTTTACAACGATCGCTCGGCTTTTTTTAACCGCTTCGACCGGAAATAGCCAAGTGTATTCAGATAATCCAAGCCAAGACAACGAATTATCTTTAAGCCGTAATTACCCACAGTTGAACTAACATGCCTACCCATATGCACGCGGACAAATTACCGTAAAATAAAATTAAGCCGCTGGATTCGAAAAGAATAAAAGTTTTAAAACGTGTTGACAAATTGTGGAAATACCCACTCACTATGTAGCTATAAGCCAGTCTTTAATCATACCCTAATTCCTTGATCTCCCGAGTGCCCTTCCTTTCCGTTTTCTCCGTCTGCTCCCTAGTAAAAAAGAATAATGCTATGCAGCGTTGTTTCACTAACATTATGTCTTTTCTCATCACCACACTTAAAAAATAACTCACGCAGGGTGTAGTTAACTAGGACGTTTAGTTCGACATTCTTTTTTTGACGTGTAAACGCTATGAGTACAAGACTATCGCTACTGAAGAAGCTTAAGTGAATTTCAAAGGTGTTACTGCTTTATGATTTACAGCCATGGCAACAAAAAATCGGCTAAATGTTGGGCCCTAACCTTCTGTCCTCTAGCACCTCGAGGGCCTGACCGCCCGGGATTACCTGCAGCGCCCTACCAACAAACAGACAAAAGTAAATAAAATAACCTGACTTTATGTATAGGGGTAATACGATCACTGTAAAACCAGTAGTTTTCGTTTTGGCCCAGAGGGTTAAGAAACTGAATTGGCCGGAGGCAAATCAGTTGGCTATTTACAAGAGTGGCCGAGGATTTGAACTCGGGATTACCGTGAACAAATCCAGCCAGGCTGTTTGGGCAGTGATTAAACCCGGGGCCTCCGGATTACAATTCCAACGCTCTAATCGCTCGATCACGCTGTCTCCCTTTGAGAAAAATGAGCAAAAAGAACAGAACAAGTAACTGTAAACAAAAAGAAAACAAAAGGAAAACTAGCGGAAGCTAATGTAGTCATAGCTTTATCAGAAAAACAACTAACAACTCTACTTGCTGCATGAATAATTTACGAACAAAGTGAGAGATAATTAGAGTCTACTGCTCATTAACCAGGGGCCCGGGGATTCTTAGGAACGTACCGTTTCTCCCTTGACACCAGTTCCTCCTGTCGGTCCCATTGGTCCTACACCTCCCTGCAAAAAAGGCAAATGGAGAAATAAAAACCAGTAACAAAAGCTTCACTTCTTTCATAATGTGTTATAAAGTACCGAAGCTTGAGTGCCTTGGGGCTAAATTCACGAACAACCCTCGTTCTTAGGATCCTCTCCAACTCGAGGGACGAGTAGGAGACAGACCCTGAGAACGAGGTTGGGACCCTCAAGTCTAAGTTAGTCTATTCAATTTTGTAAAAGGATTTTTTCAGACCTCCAATCGTGCAATTAGCTAAACAATAAAGAAAACTTCAGGTTTCGTCAACACTTGATTTTATAGCGCTTTTAAGTAACGATTTTCACGAAAAAAATTTCCAAGAAACCACTAGCGAGTAGCGAAAAAACATTGGAAAAAAATTGTTGACATTTGTTCGCGTCGATGTAGCTGCTTTTGTTTTGAACAGTGTTACCAGAAGTAGATTTTACCCTGGGTCCTCGTCCGCCATCCTCTCCCATCAGACCTAACGGGCCGGGTGGTCCCTGCAAATGTCGAGACGAGATAAAAAAAAAAAAACAGTTATCTGAGTTCGTTGACTTAAAGACAGTAGATCACTTGATACAACGCGCAGGATGATAAAGTGACTAATAGCGCGTCACTAATCCAGTGACGGCCTGACGGATGACAGAATGACTGACAGGCTGGCTGACTGACTGACTACCTGTATGCTTGGAATGGAAACATACAGGAAAACTGCAGACCATCACCCAAGAGACAATTAGCTCATTCTCTCCAATGCACAATTCAAACATGTGAAAGGTTGCATTCCCGTTTTTCGGAATTATTCCTGAGGAGAAGAAAAGATCTCTACTCGAAGCGCTTTAGCTACCCCTAACTGTTTTCCTTCTTCATGTGCCAATTTAATATGTACTTCTCTGGTAAAAGGACTTTAATCAGGATTTTTACCACATATCCGGATCTTCCAAAGTCTCCTTGCTCGCCTTGAGGACCAACTGCACCCTATGTAAAAAGGATATATACAAGTTGAATCAGCATAAATTTGTTTAACCTCTAGGAGAGATAATAACAAAACAAAATATCTTACCATTTCGCCTTCAACTCCTTTTTTTCCAGGAAAGCCAGAATTTCCCTGAGAGATTAAGTAATGTTGTAAGTTCTTCGGATACATGAACCAAGCAGTCGAGCGCTGGTCGACTTTTCAAATTTTAACCCAACTAAAGGAGAAATTGATCCCCTTCTTATGATTATGTAAGACTAAAAGGAAATCGGTCTAGTAGAATTCCGTTTTGGGGTTTTTCATTTTCGGTTACCTGTCACACAAAAGGCAGAGGCGATTTCCCTGGTATGATTGGCAGTCAGATGTAATATACCAAACACTAGATTGAGTGTTTCATTTGATACTCAAACACCTAGATGGAAACATTTTTAATGACAATGTCGTCCTCTTAAAAGTAGTTACTTTACCTCTTTTCCTGGGAATCCGCCTTCACCTTGCTCACCTTTCAGCCCCTGTAAATAGAAAATAAAACAGTAAGAATTATGACAGACATTTAGATAACGTCATAACAACGATTTAACCTAGTTACGGAAGTTGTTCTCTACTCACCATACTGCCTTGACCTCCGCTTACTCCTCGATTTCCTCGGGGGCCAGTTTGACCCTTAAAGAAGAATAGGGTATAATTTAGAGTAGTACTACGGCAATCAGATGACGCCACGTTGTCTTGGTTTTGTAGAGCTGTGCAGTCACCATATGACGTAAAAAAAGTGTAAAGAAAGTACGCAAGTCTAACACTAAAGGTACGGTAAAACGGCAGCAAAAACGTGCAACTTGTTTTGTAGCATTTCTGCCAAAAGAGTTGAATAGCGATGCTGCGCGTTTGACACCAAGGATCAAACCTGTCTTGCAACAAATCAGGTTGTTGCAGGTTATGAAAAGTTGATGCAAAAACTAGTTCTACTTTATGCATCAAAACTTGTACAAGTTGCGCGTTTTACCCGCCCAAGTCAAACTTATTTTGCAACTCCCGTATATGGCGTGACCCCCGTATAATTCTATCCAATCAGAAGTCAGCATTCCGCAACATCGCTTTTCAATTCGTTTTGCAGCAGTGTTGCAAAACAAGTTGCACGTTTTACCGTACCTTATATGGAAAGAAGTCACAAATCAGTGACTTGTGCAACAATAATGTAAACTTTAAGGATCGATTTGAAGCGCTTGAAACACGTTTTTTACAAAGGAAGGAGAACCTAAAAAGGTGCGTGGAACAATTTGTCTGCTACTAACCATTTCACCCGTTAATCCATACTCTCCATTCTCTCCACGAGGTCCTATTTGACCCTACAGAAGAATTATACACTGGTCAATTGAAAGCGATACCCAACCTAATTAACTATGGCCAATCCAGCGAGTTAGGTAGAAATGTGAATCCTGTCTAACCTGTGCACCAGGCTCTCCTGGTAAACCTTGCTTCCCCACTGCTCCTCTGTTTCCCTGTCAAGAATAATCGTTAAACGTAGTTTCCATATAATGCTTGATGGTCAGGATTTGTGGCCGCCTGCTACGCGATTGGAGAATCGTCCGACGTATTTCATTCAGACGATCCCAGAAACCCCAGGCAAATGTGCCCGTTTACCCCATTTTAGGTAATCCGGCTTCTCGAATTTCCGGGCAATTGTGGCATCTGGAATTCAGCTCAAGAAATCCGGAATCCCGAATCCAAGTTCCACTGACGAGAAATCCGGAAACTAGTACATGTACCTGAAATTTGGAATCCACCGCGCGGAATCCAGAATCCAAGACTGTCTTGGATTATCTTGCATGGGGCGATTTATTCTAGTGATTGCAAATATGCCATGTTTCTTTTACTCGATTCTGGTGCAAAAAGAGGCAAAAGCGTATGT